>CM077228.1:35799470-35861970 GCA_039654775.1 Spinibarbus caldwelli
AAAACTAAAATACATATCAAAAATAGAATCACAGTAAAACATAAATTAAAAACTTTACTAAAAAGATGTCTTAAGAAGCTTCTTCTTAATCCAAGTTCCTCACCTGGAATCGTGACTTATTAAATTTATTTATTTATTTTTTTGAGTTGTAGTTGTTAAATAACGTACCTATGCAACCTCTGTTCTACAGTGCAATGATTTTGTTTCATAGAAAACATTTATTGAATGACGAGGCTTAAAGATGTCATTGTGACACTGTAAAGTGATGAAACTATGGCACCATGTGGTTTTTAAAAACATTTTCATTTCAGTTATATCATCGGTTCTGAAAATCTCACTAGAATCATCAGAGACTGGAAATGTAAAGCGTTGCTCCAGTATGAGCCGGGGAGACTTCCACGTTTAGGAAAAAATGGCTAGTTGACAGTCTTCTTCCTTTAGTTGGGACCATCTCCTACAAGTGTTCTTTGTTTTAAAGCTGTGAGGAATTAGTTAGTTTGCTTCACACTTGATTCCGTCAGATGTCCTCAATGTTGATTTGGGGTCCACTGTGGAATCTGCTTCTTGGTCCGTTTCAGTTCTGATCACGTTATCACTCTCGGATTCATTCTAAAATGCTACAAAGAAGGGGTGTGCTATATATATATATATATATATATATATATATATATATATATATATATCCTGCGATAAATATCGTGATATTATGGTAATTGTGCATTAACAACTGTCAACCATGTTGGTATGCAAATACGCTGTCAGAACTTATTTATACAGTGCATTTTTTTTTTATTTTGCTCGCGCATGTGGACCTGCAGACTTAAGTTGCGTTCACACCAGACAAGAATGAACCGTTAAGCGCGAGTGATTTACATGTTAAGTCAATGCAAAGACGCGAATAGTCATCCTGCGGCGCGAATTGAGCGTTTCGGGCATTCGACGTGCATAACGCGTGATTCGCGCGAGTTGAAAAATCTGAACTTTGGCGAAAATTCGCGCCGCATTAACCAATCAGGACCTTGCTCTAGTAGTGACGTGATTACGATGTAGCGAGTGGAGGCAGAAATCCGAAACAACAATGGAGGACAAAATCATCGTCGTTGTATGTGGATACCCAGAGCTGTACGATACATCTTCGAACTTTTATAGAAACAGGAATAAAAAGGATCTTGCTTGGAAGAAAGTGAGTGAGGAGGTCGGACAATCGTTGTAAAAACGCTCTTTACTCAATTTAGAGCTATATAAGCCCCTCCCATGACGCGAATTCGCATCTGTTGTGAAGTGAATTTCATGCACGAATGAAGTGAGTAAACTCAAAATGTTCAAGCGTCCAACTACGCGCGAATTATTCGCGCAAGTCGCGTATGGTGTGAACGCACTGTTAGAACTACCTGTGCATTAAACTGTTTTAATGCATACCTGCCAGCCAATCAGAGTCGAGTACTCAGACAGACCATGGAATAAATGTGTTTAGCACTTATAAATAATGGCCAATCCATAAATATAATACTTTTCTCAAAGTAAATTTAAATTAGACATATGATTATCCATGTTCTGTCATGACAGCTCTCGGAGGGATTGGCATGGTAATGTACATGACAATTTTAATGTATTTGGTCTTGGTGGAATAGATCTGCTACGCTGCTGCGGCAGAGCAAGTACCGAGACTTGCCACTGTCAGTACATCCACAACACGCTGCTGTGAGCATGTAGGAAATACTGCTGCTGCACATATAACGCATATAAATAACCCCCCCCCACAAAGCAGGAGACACGGAATACAATACAAGCCAATATATGCATGCCGCTGAATATAAGGATAAACTACTGCATCAGTGGACTTGCATGTATCCACACACACACAAAAATGAACAGACAAGGAAAGACCAGACACCCCCCACAAAGCAGATCTATTGCCAAGACATATGTACTGCTGCTGCTCAGAAGAGCCATGTGAACCGCATATATTACTGTCTATGTGTGCCTGGGCTACCACGCCGACCGGCTTAACACTAGTGGCCTATGACTACGTGAGCCTGGGCGACCACACTGACTGGCTTAACTCTAATTAGACGCGCACTGTGTAATGTTAATTAACAAAATGGATATAGTTGCTATCCGATAAGACCCCAGCATCCACCTAAACAAATATCATAATTTAGTCATTTGATATCTGCTGTTATTTTCTACACTTCATCAGTCCCAGTGGCAGCAAAAACATCTTGTTAATTCATGTACGTGCAACGATGAGATAGACAAAGTTAGACGATGCATACCATTTTACTCTCTCATGCAAAATAAAAGTTGTGAGTTACAGTGCACAAAACTCCTGGGTGGACTGACTTGAATGAACTGAAATAAAACAGAATATAAACATTCTTTCTCCGTTTTCTGAAACTACACATTACAGCGAGAGCACACGTTGCATGAGCACGTTTCTCCAAACTACACTACCCATAAAGCATTTCATTCAGGATTACATCAACCATAGATAGTGAGTTTAAGCGATAACTCTTAATTCCCTTCTTCCGCAACACTGTCATTGATATGACTGCGATAAGTGCTTGCTTCTGATGCTGCATGCAGCTGAAATCAACCACAAACTCATCACGATGAAAACATTGACCTTAGAAACAACAAACGCGAACGTTGAGATTGTGCCGATGTATATGGTGAACCCCAGTTGAAGTACATGCAAAAGAATGCTTATTTCGTTTAACCTGTTTCATGTTCGTTACTATCGGCGTATCCTCAGAGCGATTACATACTCTAAACTGCTTTTGCTCCAGCTGTATAAACAGATGCTAAATGCTGCTGCTAAAATGCTTAATATTTTGCTGATGCAAACTGCTAACATGACACTTAGTTTAAACTTGTTTATGGTTGCTCATTTTGTATTTGATTAGGCAGACCACGCAATATACACAGCGAAATGGATTAAAAGAGCATTCACTTATCTTAGATGTTGATTTCAGCTGTTCTGAAGTGTGCCACGAACTGCTACAGCAAACAAAAGCCAGGTATTTGAATATTGAGCAGTGAGCTCATTGCTACTGATAGAGGTGAAACCAATCATCTGTGCCATGTGATAATGATGTCAGATTATGGTTAGACCTATTGGACTGCGCCATCTAGAGTTTCATGCCAGAACTATGTATTTTTTCTACAGTGTACAGAAGTGTACTGGAGTTTTAATTATAAATCACAAACAATATTGACATTAGCCATTAAGGAGCTTCAGGTAATTATGTCGCTATCTAATTAATTCAGGTAACTATGCCCCCCCGTGTACCGTCCCTTCACACTGATGGTACTCTAAACCTTTTTTCAAGGTTGGCGGGTCTGGTGAGTCTATGTCTGAGGTTAGTCATTTGCATAAAATATGCTCAAACCATCTCAATGTAAAGTCCACTCTCTAAAGATGTGCTTTAGCCTGAGAGAAATATAATTTTCATCTTAACATAAGGCCACCCAGAGTGTTTTTTTTTTTTTTTTTTTTTTGCATACATGGGGATTCAGTTGTTCCTACATTTCTCACAAATTTAAAAGAAATTGTAGTATAACATTTTTTGGTGAAGTTATAATAATAATAATAATAATAATAATAATAATAATAGTATTAACAATAATTAGTATTTTGAAAATGTTTATATGCTGCTTTCACACACAAATTTGTGTGTACTCTTGCTTAGTAAATTGGACCCAGTGAAAGGAAAGTACCTAATAGTGAGCCCTGTGGCACTCCATATTTGTGTGTGATGAGATGTCTCTTAATGTAGAAGCGGTCAGGTATATTAATTAATTCTTGTCCACAAATACCAAAATAATTCTCAAGTTATCTAAAGCTGGGCTCGCACAGTGGGTGTTTTTTTTTTATTTATTTTTTTTTTATTAAGTCCTTTACGATTGTACTTGTCAGACTGTACAAATATGATGATCATGTCACACTGTGGGATCTCAGTTGTTATTAATGTCAGAGTGTACGACAGTCCAGAGGCGTTTAAAAAAACGGGTGCATGCAACAAAATTTGTCCAGAGTTCTACATTATCAACCCATACACATTCAGTGACTGCGAGCTGCATTGCACACGGGGCTGTAATGTTGGCTATCATTAAAAATATACGAATGGCGGCAATACCGGTGTATTTAAGAAGAATAGTGCAAGCAGCACTACACACCCTCATAAAAACAGCAGCGCAACCAGTGTTTATCATAGCAAAGACAACATATCATATGAATTCCGTGAGCGGAGAAGAGCACCGACATTTATGCAGTTAGAAGAAATATCTAGCATTAATTCTGATCATGGCTTATCTTGGAAAAACGAAGACAGTTTGACGTTTGTTGTAGGCGAAGTCACACTGCAGGACTGCGCCAAATCTTCAGACACTGCCAGAATTTGGTCAGAGGTAAAATTTGATCGCAACGGCCATTAATCGGCTGTCGGTGAACATGTCAAACTAGCGATCAAAGACTAAAAATTTTAGCCTAGGATTATATGAATCTTTTAGGATTTTCAAATTTTGTCTTAGACAACCAAATCGTGGCCAAAATCGCACAGTGTGAGCCGGGCTTAAGAGAATGTTGTGGTCTGTGTTGTTTTAGATGTAAATGGCAAATTTGAGGTGTTTATAATTAACCAGTTTTCCTTAGTCAAGCTGTTTCAAAAGGTGTTCATAACTGCCAGCTTGAAAAGTATTTGGGACATTTCCTAAAGAAAGCAAAGAGTTAACAGTATTGAGAAGAGTATTACAGACAACACCTCTTTCAGTAGCTTGTTGGTGGTGTCTAGAACACGTTGCTGTTGGTTTTGATGGTTTCTAGATCTAAATTTATTGATGTCTGTTGCTTTGTGCCATTAAATGTGGTTAACTTGTATTGTTTTCTTTTTGCTTTAGACTTGATGTCATGTAAAGAGGAGAGTCAAGAATGGAATGAAATGGAAGACAAAGATCAGTATGAGAAACATCATGACTTCACTGGAGAAACCGCCAATTTAAGTTGCTCACGGACTAAAAAGACTTCTACACGAAAAAGAGCTCAAAAGACAAGAGCTATACGTCATTTCACCTGCCAACAGTGTGGAAAGATTTTCACTGTAAAAAGAAACCTTGAAGTTCATAATAGAATTCACACTGGAGAAAAGCCTTACAGCTGCCAACAATGTGGGAAATGTTATAGTAAAAACGGAACCCTTAAAGACCACATGAGAACTCACACCAGAGAGAGACCTTACACATGCCCTCAATGTGGAGTAAGTTTCACTCAAAAAGGAATCCTTAAAAGGCACATTAGAATTCACACCAGAGAGAAGCCGTTCACCTGCCAAGAGTGTGGAAATAGTTTCCTTCGAAAAGGAAGTCTTAAAGGCCACATGAGAATTCATACTGGAGAGCAGCCTTACACATGCCCTCAATGTGGAAAGAGTTTTACACACAGACAAGCTCTTAATGCCCACATAAAAATTCACATAGGAGAGAAGCCTTACAGATGTGATGAGTGTGGAAAGAGTTTCTATCAACAAGGACACCTTAAAGTCCACGTGAAGTGTCACACTGGAGAGTGTCCTTTCACCTGCCAACAATGTGGAAAGAGTTTTACTAGAAAGGCAACCCTTGAAGTCCACATGAGAATTCACACTGGAGAAAAGCCATTCATATGCCTTCAGTGTGGAAAGAGTTTCGATCAACAAGGGCACCTTAAAGTCCACCTGAGACTTCACACAGGAGAGAAACGTTTTACCTGCCAACAATGTAGAAAGAGTTTTACTAGAAAAGCAAACCTTGAAATCCACATGAGATTTCACACTGGAGTAAAGCCATTCATATGCCCTCAGTGTGGAAAGGGTTTCGATCAACAAGGAAACCTTAAAGTCCACCTGAGAATTCACACAGGAGAGAAACGTTTTACCTGCCAACAGTGTGGAAAGAGTTTCACTCAAAATGGAAACCTCAAAGCCCACATGAGGATTCACTTAAGACAGAACAGTTTTATATGTCATGAGTGTGGACTGAGTTTCACGGACAGGAAGGAATATAAGAATCATGTAACAACTCACACTGGAGAGACATGAGAATTCACAGTGAAGAGAAGCCTTTCACATGCTTCCCTGAGGAAAGACTTTTAGATCTAAAGAAAACTAAAGTCAAATGAGGCATTACAAGCCATTTACTTATCTTAAAGTGTTAGTTCACCCAAAAATAGTTAACCCTCAAGTTGTTCCAAACCTGTATGAGTTTCTTTCTTAAGGCTGGAAAACATTTACACGATTGTTAAAATCTGAACCGATTTTACAAACACTAGGCATCATACACTTGCCACCTTTGTAAATAGACAATGAGAAAAACTGGCCATCATACACTAAACGACTGAGGATCACACACCACCAGAGTGTAAAATTGTTCTGATCATAACAAACTCAGAAACATGTGCCTTGTTCCTAGGAGATGCGTGACAAATGAAAACTATATATGTTCTATAACTGGCAAAAATATCAAATATTTTTGATCTCTGATGACTGGATGTGATTTTATTTGAAATCTGAAGACTGGCTCCGACTTTCAGCTCCTAGCGTCAACTTTTCCAGACAGTAAATTGACGGAAAATTGGGGCAGAACATGTCGGGATGTGTCAGTATGATTTCTGAAGACATACATTTGGTGTTTCAGTGCTGGTTTTTGACCTTAAGACCAGCATCCTTTGAAATGCTCCACAGATTATCAGTCTTTTGAATTTGAAGTGTTTTATTTAGCAGAAACTTTTATAAAATAAGTTTTTGGTAACAAGCCAAATGTACCATTTCAGAATCAGTGACTTCAATTCGCCAAGTGTGCACAAATTTGTTGTGATTTCTGGGAGCCCTGTGTACATTCATACATACATAAATGTTCTTTCTATTCTCCTGCATCATATAAGTAAGATTGAGAAAAATAAAAACAGTAAAATAATATGTGATTACATATTTGGATTTGGTTTATGCGCAAGTGTGTGTATTATGTACTGTATATACTGTAAAAAAAAAAAAAAAGTGACGTGTAGTAGGCTTGCTGCAATAGTCAGTGTTGACCGTCTTAAAGCCGCAACACCGGTTATGTCACTTGCTTACTGTGGCACCGTTGTTTAGATTTTATTTTTTTTTTTTTGATTTTTTTTTTATTTTTTATAGTAATAAAAATACTTTAGTTCAGTCGGAGAACAGACACTACAATAAAAAAATTGATGATGATGGCAAAAAATCGACGAAATGTGAAAATATAAAAGCTCCTGTTCAATATTTTGGATTTTGAAAAGCCTGACTCCAAGCTTTCATATTCGTTTTGCTAATATACGTTCCATGTTTCTTTTTTTTTGGTTCCACACTCTTTGCTGATTTTCATTTTTTTTATATTTAAACTTTGTGTAAGTTATTTGTCATTTTATATTAGGCCTATTGCATGGTGTGTTTTTATTTGGTTTGTTAATAAAAGTTCTTACATTTACATTTATGCATTTAGCAGACGCTTTTATCCAAAGCGACTTACACTGCATTCAAGTTACAGTATTTACATTTTTATCAACTAATGCTTTCCCTGGGAATCGAACCCATGATCTTGGCGTTGCGCCTACTGCATCCCACCGATTGAGCCAAAGTAAGCCCACGAGCCAATCGCGTTTCTCGCTTGGGCTTACTTTTGACCAATCGCCGCACGCCGCTATTATTGTCATCTTTGAAATAGGTAAGGCTGTTGTTTACTTCATTATTGTATATCGCTCATTATTTGTTCATATTCAGTGTGTTTTTTTGGATAATGAAACGTGCCAATTAAGCTATCTAGCATGTATAGCACACGTTTTCTTCAGTAACGTTACCTGTGAACCTGTAACTTTTCTCACGAAATACAGATATGTCGCTACCGATCAGATAAGTTAAAATCATCGGCCGTCCGTTAACGTTAATTAAGCTGTATTGCTGTCAACAATGATGTATGTATTGTGTGCAAAGTCATGATTTATGACTACTTTATACTGCACCGGGCACATAACGTAAGCGAAGTACGTATGCAGCGTATGCACGGGCGCCGCTAGAGACTCTGGACCCTGTGACTGAACGTAATGATTAAACAAAAATTACTTATATTTGGTAATAATACTAGTGACCTCCTCCGATTCCCCCCTGCCAATCCTGAGCCCCTAGAATCGTTACCAGCACCCCATCCCCGCCCCCCAAATTACATTAAAATGTTTGTTTTAGGAACCTAGTAAAATTGATTATTATTATTATTATTATTATTATTATTATTATTATTATTGTCATTATTAAGTAATTATTAATAATGCTATTGTTATTATTAATAATATCAACAACAATAATTATTATTGTTGCTGTTGTTTTAATTATAAAAATGTAGACAAATATATTATTGTTTTAAATTACAATTATGTAAAATAAAATATGAATATTTGATGATATAAAATAAAAATAATGATAATGTTTAATAAACTGCAAAGAACAAAGCACTGTAACTGCTTCCATTACGTTAAAGTAATGTCACATTAATAAATGTCACACTCTACAGTAATATTACAGTTCTTTTCTGATGTCATAAGCATTGACAAAATCACTAGTAATTCTAGTTATAATGACAATCATTTTAAGACATGTAATAGACAATTACATTACTCTATTACATATAACCAGTTACTTCATAGCACCTCAAGTGTAGTACATATCTTGTACATTTTTTTTTTTTTTTTTTTTTTTTTTTTTAATTTCTTTTTTTCTTTTTTGTTTATTTCTTTTTTTTTATTTCTTTTTTTATTAACTTTTAGGAACCAGTGCCAGTGATGCGCATTTTCAGGCCTATCTCCTTGAGGGCTTGATGCGTTGGAATGATGACCTAATGGAAGACGCCATAAAAGGAGCATCCTCTATCCGGTCATACGGCAGCACCATGAGAGAGGCTGTGGACCAGCTTAGCCGAACAGTCTTTGGGAAGCCCTGGGATGAGCGCTATCGCCCTCTGGGAGCGTATACAGGCAAGAAATTCATTCATTTGTTCTTCTGTAATATTCTACTAGGTTATCTATTTAGCCTTATCTATTTAGACATAAAAATATCCAGATGATGTGTCATTAGTAACCCTTTGAAATAATCAATAATTATTTTTTAAATATTTTTTGGAAAAATGAGTGAAAAATTGTGTTTTATGGTCGGTCACAATTGTGACCGGTGGGATAATGTGTGTACTGCATTAACATATTTCTACAGTCATAAAAATTGTTATATATCTCAGCCCAGCTATATTAAACTCACACTCTATTTCATCACACTCAGTTACTATTATTACGAATAAAAAAACTTTGTACAACACTGATAGGAATACTGAGTTAAAATAAAAAAAAAATACAACTATCAACGTATCAAAATTGTTACTTTATTGTGATATATATGATAAAATTGTTATATTAGTGCTACCAAACCTCAATATTGTAACGTATTTGTAACATTTGAACTTTTAATTTAGTGCAGTATTTTTTAATTTTACTGCAGCTTTCACTAACAACTGCAATTTTATTTATATGTATACCTAAATCCTGTTATCCCAGCGGTCACTATTATGACCATCAACATGTTTACTGATACTATGACCTCACTCAACAAAACTGAATAATTGTGAATTCATATATTAATACTAGACAATTTATGTTAACACACTTTACTAGCATTTTGTTTAGGAGCTTTGATGCAGCCATCATCTTCTCATGGTGAAAACATGAAGTAAATTGCTCTGGTCTTGTGACAATTTGCACTAACCATGTGAAACTGCACATATTTAATTGAGACCCTTTTTTTCCATATTTGCAGGAAAGGCACTAAAACATCAGTCAGTAAAGTTTTAGAGCTTTATAAATGAAAATCTTTTTTACGTTCACTATTGTGACTGGTGGGATTAAATGGGTTAATGTACTAGACAAAATATTAAGAATGCTTTCTTTTTTCCCCATTTTATTCTTGTAGGTGAATTGCTGGGAATGGAGTACCTTTACAGCCAGACTGGCAAAACACTGACTCCAGTGCTCCAGAACCCAGAGGAGGAAGACAGGCTGGTGGAGGTAGTTGATGACCAGGACCTGCAAGATGAGGGGTTTGACGAAGAGATCATGGAGGACATCACAGTTCCAGTGCTGTATGAGGGTGAGCCCTGCCGTGATCTCGAAAACAGCCCCTCATCTTTGCCTCTGCCTCAGTCCCCAGCATCACTGGCTGAGCCGTCCACATCATCTGGTGGAGAAGGACAGCATCTTGCCCCTGCCCCTTCAGTGCTGTCACAGCCATCCGACACTGGAAGCAGTCTCTCCGACGAGGCTCAGGTAAGACACTTTAAGGGCTTTATTTAATTTGAATCTCGTTTTATTCTACATATATTAACATTAATCTGCATTTACTAGGGAGCAGTCATTGGACCCGATGGCATCGCTGGGTGGGACAAGGTCCAGGATCTGGCTGGTTACCTGGTGGGTCTTCGTCAGGCACCTTACCTCACTGACCTGCAGGTGACAGAGGCCATCCAGCTGTGGACAGCTCTCCCTGATTCTGACAAACAGTGGGTCAACTATCAGCCTTGACATCAGCCTCAGCTCACACATGGGCGCTTTAAAGCACCGAAGCGCTCCGGAGTCACACCGGGTGTGGAGAGTGTGAAACGGTGTCTGATTGGACATCCTGGGGGTCCAGCACAGTGGCCCAGCACCAGCCGCTTGGTTGAGGCCATTTGTATCAAGCTTTGTGCCTTACACAAGTCGCCAACCAAGAAGGCTGGAGTTTGCACCCCCAGATGGTCTAAAATCCTCTCGGATTACCACCACATCCGAGAGCTGGTGCTTAACTGTCGCAGGCTGATGGATGAAACAATGATCCAGCTGTTTGAGCTAAACCAGAAGACACTCATTCAGTGGTAAGCAAGGCACATTATTTGCTTCAAATTAACTGAATACTTCTAAACATATATAATTCAAGTAATTTATTTTTTAGGTTTCAGCGGCGGCAGAAGAATCAGGAAATGAGTGTCCTCGCTCAGGGACTGACTCCACCTGACCCAATTGCTGTGGCCGATACGCAGCTTCCTCCGCCGAGGGAAAAATTGGATGAAGCATCATCGACATCAGGCCCAAAACATCCATTTATCCTTCCACCAAATCAAGAAGGACAGGCTCCAATTCTACGACCAGGTCGACGGCCCGCTGCTACCTCTACGGAGTGCCCCATTGCACCTGCCCCCACAGCATCAGGAGGTGTGCAGCCCATTTCAGCACCTGGCTCGCTGTTAGGCACACTAGTCCTTAACCCGGACATGACTGTGTCAGTGGTCATTCCCTCTTCTGCTGCTTCAACATTCGGTGCAGGCCCAGCTCCGCCTGCTCCTGCGTCTGATGCTCCTATGTCCCGTTACACCCAGAGGAACAGGCGCCGGCAGGCCCTGGAGACGGAAAGCGGAGTCCATAAGAGGAAGTATGTGCGAGGGGTTACTTTTAACACGTGCAGCAAATGTGGGCTGCCCAAAACTAAAGAGTTTGGCCATAGCCGATATGGTAATGCCACATTTTGCTCGCGTGCCTCAAATGGCAAATCTTTAGATGACTGGTTGGCAGAACAGCGCCAGAAAAATAAATGCCAAACTCCACCTCCTCAATAAATAAATATCTTTCCTGTATATATTTTGTATATATTACATGGGCCCACTCTTTCATATTATCCCATATCCTCCTCAGTACTGTATCCTCCTCAATAAATAATATCTTTCCTGTATATATTTTGTATATATTGCATGGGCCCACTCTTTCATATTGTTTGATATTGTGTGTGTGTACTGATTTCAATATTTGTGTATTAATTTTAATAAAACATTTTACTTTACATTTGAAGTGTCTTTTGATCAGATTTTATTATTACTTTTATTAGATTTTATTATTTTTTTATTTTAATTAAATCTGATAAATCATATCAATCAAATCATATCCCACACACACAAAACAAAAACTTTGAAGAGACATTTTTATTCATTTTATTTAACCATAAACATAAACATGTAATATGCTTTTTAAAAATAATATACACTAAATAATAAATATCAGTCAATGTAATGATATGTCCAGGGTGCGATTTATGAATGAGCAGGTGTGGGGGCGGGGCGTGTTTTCAATACGACGAAAACTGTCACGTGATCACAATTTAATAAAAATTTTGTAAGTTAGACCTATTAATTGTAGTGATTTCTTTTCCGCAACGAATAAATTATATAGATAAAAGCGAGCAAAGAACACAGTATCAACGGAGTTTTAGTTTAGTTTAATCAGTTAAACCACTGCATCGTAAAATGATTCAGTTTTATGCGCTCCAATCGGATCGCGAATCGCGATTCATTTGATTCAGAACCGGACTTCCGTCACGCAGATCTAGGTTCGAATCCAGGCAGCAGAGGGTGACTTGTTTCATATGTAACTAAAACTCCTCCTTAACGCACAAGGATATAGCCCTAACATTGTTGCAGGGGACATTTGTCAGCGCACTCCCGTTTTCCCCGTTTTCTGCGTCTTTTTCGCTTGCGGGCGGGAGCTCAAAGATTGGGCCCCTTCCTTTGTGCGCGCCATGCTCTACTATTTGAGCTACAGGAAAGCTTCTATGTTTAATATAGGCTAAGTGAGTTTGTCGTTGTACTGTTTTGTTGTCCATTCAAGCAATTGACACTGAATTGCCACTATAATTCAAAAGTGAAATGCGCATGGACAATTACAAACTATAAGCGAGGGAAAGAGGGAACTGGTGTTACCATGTTGAGAGAAATCAGGAGTAAGTGCAGAGGCGTTGTGTGTAAACATGATGCTTACTGTAGTTCTAGACTAAATGTGAGCATGCATTTACTCATCTTTCTTGCACAAAAACAGATTTAGTATTTCCCAAAATGCATAAAAACGGTGAAATGCAAACTCAGAATATGATGCAAACCTGCAATAATTAAATATGTTAATAATTGAATTTACGTTTCCTTCAGCCTGAGGCATATTCATTTCACTTGTGATGTGAAAGGGCTTTTACATTTTTATATTAAAAACATATGAGAAATGATGAAAAACAGATGAGAAAAAGTAATGCAAAAGTAATATAACACATTACTTTTCATAAATAGTAACTAAGTAATGCAGTTAGTTACTTTTTTTGGAGGGATTAACTCAACATTGTAATGCATTACTCTTAAAAGTAACTTTCCCCAACACTGTTGGCAACATGTCCACCGCCAGGCATCTTTCAGCTGATGCTCCATAAACTGTACACACAAAGTTTACAAGGTTTCTATAGGTCTTTAAATGTCTTAAAAAATTCTTAAATTCATATTGTCATGGTATTAAATATTGTGTGCACTGCAAACTATTAAAATGTTCCTCAGCATTTTTATTTATTTACATTACATTTACATTTAGTCATTTAGCAGACGCTTTTATCAAAAGCGACTTACAAATGAGGACAATGGAAGCAATCAAAATCAACAAAAGAGCAATGATACACAAGTGCTATAACAAGTCTCAGTTAGCTTAACACAGTACACGTAGCAAGTTTTTTTTTTAATTATATAATAAATTAAAAAAAAACCATAGAATAGAGCAAGCTAGTGTTAGAGGCCTTTTTTGCTTTTAATTGAATAATAAATAAAAAGAAAACAGAATACAAAAAAATTAGAAAAGCTAGTGTTTTTTTTTTTTTTAAGAAAACAAGCAGTAAATGAGTAGAGTCCAAGTCTAAAAGGGACAAGTTTAAAAAAAAAAAAAAATAGAATTAGAATAGAGAGTGCTAGAGTTAGAGGGTCAAATAAAGATGGAAGAGATGTGTTTTTAGCCGATTCTTGAAGATGGGTAAGGACTCAGCTGCTCGGATTAGTTGGGCAGGTCATTCCACCAGGAGGGAACATTTAATAGTCCATGAAAGTGATTTTGTGCCTCTTTGGGATGGCACAATAAAGCGACGTTCACTTGCAGAATGCAAGCTTCTAGAGGGCACATAAGTCTGAAGTAATGAATTTAGGTAAAGGGGTGCAGAGCGAGTGGTGGTTTTGTAGGCAAACATCAATGCCTTGAATTTTATGCGAGCAGCTATTGGTAGCCAGTGCAAATTGATAAACAGAGGTGTGACGTGCATTCTTTTTGGTGCATTAAAAATTAATCTTGCTGTCATGTTCTGGATTAATTGTAAAGGTTTGATAGAACTGGCTAGAAGACCTGCCAAGAGAGCATTGCAATAGTCCAGTCTGGACAGAACAAGAGCTTGAACAAGGAGTTGTGAAGCATGTTCTGAAAGAAAGGGCCTGATCTTCTTGATGTTGAATAAAGCAAATCTGCAGGACCGGGCAGTTTTAGCAATGTGGTCTGAGAAAGTCAGCTGATCAATCATAACTTCAAGGTTTCTGGCTGTTTTTGAAGGAGTTATGGTTGATGTGCCTAAATGGAAGGTGAAATTGTGATGAAACGATGGGTTTGCTGGAACCACAAGCAGTTCTGTCTTGGCAAGGTTTAGTTGAAGGTGATGGTCCTTCATCCAGCAAGAAATGTCTGTTAGACAAGCTGAGATGCGAGCAGCTATCATCGGATCATCAGGATGGAATGAGAGGTAGAGTTGAATGTCATCAGCATAGCAGTGATATGAAAAGCCATGTTTCTGAATGACAGAACCTAGTGATGTCATGTAGACAGAGAAGAGAAGTGGTCCAAGGACTGAGCCCTGAGGCACCCCTGTAGCTAGAAGTTGCGACTTGGACACCTCACCTCTCCAAGATACCTTGAAGGACCTATCTGAGAGGTAAGACTCAAACCACTTGATTGCGGTTCCTGAGATGCCCTTTGCCAATAGGGTTGACAGGAGGATCTGGTGGTTAACCATGTCAAAAGAAGCGGACAGATCTAGCAAGATATAAGTATTGAAGATTTGGAAACCGCTCTTGCCAGTCTTAGAAACCAGACTGGTTGCTGTCGAGGAGGTTGTTCTGTGTGAGAAAGGCAGAGACTTGATTGAACACAGCTCGTTCAAGTGTTTTTGCAATGAAAGGAAGAATGGAAACCATTCTGTAGTTCTCTAAAAGAGATGGGTTAAGGGTGGGTTTCTTAAGTAGTGGGTTATACGAGCCTGTCTAAATGCTGAGGGAAAAACACCATTGTGAAGGGATGTGTTAATGATGTGAGTGAGCGCAGGAGAAATGGCTTGACGGAGATGAGATGGAATAGGATCAAGCAGACAAGTAGTAGGATGATTAGAAAGGATGAGTTTGGAGAGTTCTGCCTCAGAGAGTGAAGAGAAGGATGTGAACGAGTGTATGTTTGCTGGTAAGGTGTGCTTTACAGATTGTGGTGTGGAAAATTGTGCATTAATTGTTTTAATTTTATTAATGAAGAACGTGGCAAATTCATCAGCTGTTAGAGTTAATGAAGGAGGGGGAGGAGGAGGACAAAGGAGTTAGGAAAATGTTTCAAAGAGCATGCGAGAGTTAGACGAATTGTTAATTTTGTTATGGTAGTATGTCCTTTTACCAGTGGAGACATTAGTAGAGAAGGAAGGGAGGAGTGACTGATACACATTAAGGTCAGTAAGATTTTTTTATTTGTGCCATACCCTTTCAGCAGCCCTGAGCTTAGAACGATATTCGTGGAGAACATCAGACATCCAAGGGGCAGAAGGGGTGGTACAGGCTGGCCTGGAAGATAAGGGGCAGATAGTGTCAAGATTTAAGAGTGGAGCAGAAAGTATCAGTAGCACTGTTAGCATCAAGAGATGTTAACTGTTTAGGTGAAGGAAGCGAAGATGAAACCATAGCAGATAGCCGGGAGGGGAGGAAGGGTCCTCTATTTTTATTTATTTATTTATTATTTACAATTAAAATATTGAAACGTGCTTAAATTAGATATTTCTTCTTGTTTTAATCGTAAACTTACTTCATTTTGACCAATTTCTCATAAAAGAAGACTTCATTTGTGTGAAGTAAATGCGGATCCATTTGCAGCTATATTAACACAAACTCAGAGTTGAACAGGCAATGGTCAATCGACAGCATCAGGGATATCAGAGGTAATCCAGTGGAGTAAACAGTTAACAGGCTCAGAGTCGGGGCAGGCAGCAAACAGGGCACAGAGAGAGTAATCTAAAAGGCAGCAAAGAATCACGAGAGACAATACAGTCCAAGATCATACACAAGGAAACCATAAACGGGAATAAACACTCAGTAATGTCAGCCACAGTGAAGAGTGAGAGTCCGGAAGCAGTTTAAATAGGCAGGCTAAGTGGCGTAACCTGTGAAGGTGATCAGTCCCAGGCACGGGGTTGTGGGAAATGAAGTCCGAATGAACTAATACTCTGGAGAGGATGCTTAATTCATGACAGAGACCATATTGATGCATTGTGTTCTATTAAATTCATTCCTTAAATTGTCTTTACTTCATCTTAAAAATGTCATAAAGTCTTACTTTTACCTTCACAAAACCTGCAGAAATTATTTTTGATGTTTCTGAAATATCCAGTTATGTTACCCAAAATCATATTTCCCCCATCATACAGTTTATCAAATGACCTACATAAACACAGTTTTTAAAACAAGTATGCTTTACTTTTTTAATTATTTAACATTTGTTTTACTTTTAAGATCAGTCATGCTAAAAAAGAATCTTCTTTCCATGATCTGTGATCCACAACAGCTTACCAGCCGTCCCTGTTCACCAAGTCTTTGTACCCATCTGAAGAAGGAAGGATGGGAATGTGTGTCCTGTCTACAAGTCCCATTATTTGAGGGAAGTTATGCGTTTGCTGAGACTTTCTGGCGATCTCCTGTACTTCCTCCAGTATCATAGTCAGGCTCCTGTCATTCATTCATCGCTCCTAAAGGCTTTCACTTCTTCAAATAAGAGGATAAGGGTTGTGTCAATGACAGTTATTATATGACTTTATGATATTTGATTGAGGTGGTTCCTGTTTTTTTTTCTTATCTTATTTTCTTATCACACTCTGAGGTGCAAGTCATTTATTATCTAGGAAAAAAAAGTCAGAGTAGATTCCCCAGTTGCACCAACTTCCTTTTTTATTGTTGACACTTTTCCCCAGTTTCCCAGGAAGTGACGATTTTGTTCTCTTACACACATGGGCTGGAAACGTACTCGGTTACTGTCGTAACCTCGGTTCCCTGAGATACGGAACGAGTACTGCGTCTTGATAAAGACGCATATGAGAAAAAGCCTTTTTTCTCCTTAACTGAAGTCTTATTCAATCACGCAGTGAAACTGCACGACCATTGGTTCGTGCAGTGTGTAAAAAATGAACCAATGTGTCGGCAGCGGAGCTGCATAAGCCTATGGCGACGGAGCCCGCCAAAGTCCGCCAGAATGGGCAGAGCATCTGGCTATATAAGCGGCCATTTCGCCATAGGATCGTCAGGTTACTTCGACTGAAGCGACGACTGAGTCGTGCAGCTGTCTGGCACGGCAAAGTACGCAGTACTCGTTCCGTATCTCAGGGAACCGAGGTTACGACAGTAATCGAGTACGTTCCCTGTCGATACTCTACTCGTACTGCTGGGAACTCAATTCAATCACGTCGTGCTAAGGCAGAGGAACGACTGCATAATATTACTCCATAAGCATTTAATGCCCATAGGGAAGTGCAATAGTATGCTCCGGGCTAAGCGAGCTAAACTCATAGAGGTTATGCTCGGCCTGGGTGATCATTCCTTATGACTCTTACATACTCAGTACTTCCAGGACTGAAGTATGCAAGAAACCAACTAGAGAGCTTGAGCGCATTGCGGTCAAGAATTCTCTGTCAGGATTGTTCCCATAACGTATACATGTACGCTCATCTAAGCAGAGAGGACCCTGGCCTGTAAGGCTGGTACATCCAGGTTATAAAACCTAGCAAATGTGGACGGCGAGGCCCAGCCGGCTGCCGCACAAATCTCTGTAATGGACACACCGCTAGACCAGGCCCATGACGAGGCGATGCCTCTAGTAGAATGGGCTCGTACTCCAATGGGGCATTGTAGGCCCAAGGAAGAGTACGCCTGCGTAACAGCATCCACTATCCACTTAGAGAGCCTCTGCTTCATGACCGGATGCCCCTTGGCGCGTTTACCGAAGCTAACAAAGAGCTGTTCTGTACGCCTAAATGAGGCGGAACGCTCGAAGTAGATCCTCAAAGCTCTGACAGGGCATAACAAGGACAACTCCCGGTCCTACTCAGGAGGAGGAAGCGCGGAGAGTGTGATGACCTGAGCTCTGAATGGAGTTGAAAGTACCTTGGGTACGTAACCATGCCTTGGTTTCAGGATGACCTTGGAATCGTCGGGCCCGAATTCCAGGCAGGCAGGGCTAACAGAGAGCGCCTGTAGGTCTCCTACTTGCTTAACCGATGCTAGTGCCAGTAGCAGAGCAGTTTTCAGCGACAGCGACCGAAGGTTCGAAGACTGAAGCGGCTCAAAAGGAGGGCCCTTCAGGGCTCTCAATACAGTGGGCAGGTCCCATGTAAGGATGGTGAGGGGCCGAGGCGGATTCAGCCTCTTGGCTCCCCTCAGAAAACGGACAACTGAGTTGTCTCTGCCTACCAATTGGCCTGCTATAGGGGCATGAAATGTGTCTCGTAGACGGGGCTCTAGCCTCAGAAATGGTGTTTAACACTCACTCTGGGAGGCTGGTAGGCTCCTGTCGAGCGGCCACAGGTGGAGGGCCCACAGCTCGGGCCGAGGGTGCCATATTGTTCCGTTCACCTGAGAGAGGAGATCCTGTCTCAGGGGAACGGGCCAGGGGGCTGCTATCAGCAGCTGAACCAGCTCTGACAATCAAGGTTGGTTTTCCCACAAGGGGGCCACCAATAGAACCTTGTGTCCCTGTTCCTTGATCCGCCTGATGACCTGAGGGATCAGGGCGATCGGAGGGAATTCATAAAGGAGGAGGTTGGGCCAATCGTGGGCCAATGCGTCCCTGACCTTTGAATAATAAGTTGGGCAGTGAGAGCTGTCTTTGGAGGCGAAAAGATCTACTTTTGCCCTGCCAAAGATCTTCCAGATCACCCGAACCGTCCGTGGATGGAGCATCCACTCCTCTGAGGGGACATTGCTCCGAGATAGCATATCCGCTCCTTGGTTCAATCTGCCCGGCAAGTGTGCTGCCCTCAGCGAGCGCAAATTGCGCTGAGCCCACTCCAGAAGACGCTCTACCAGAATGAAGAGGCGCTTCGAGGAGAGACCTCCTTGGTGATTTATATAGGACACCACTGACATGTTGTCTGAGCGAATCAGCACATGGCGTCCTATTAGGTCTTGCAGAAAAAACTGGCAGGCTCAACATACTGCTAGCATTTCCAAGCAGTTGATGTGGAGGCCGTTCTCCGCTTCCGACCAATAGCCAAAGGTCGGTTTGCCTTCGCACAACCCCCCCCAACCTGTGTTGGAGGCGTCTGTCGTGACAACCTTCCTGTTGCAGACCATTCCCATAGCCACGCCCTTCTCCACCCATCGTGGGTTCTTCCAGTGGGCCAGGGCTGTCACACAGGCCTGGCTCACCCTGATATGCAGGCGTCCGTGACGCCATGCGTGGGGTGGAACCCATGGTTTCAACCAGCATTGGAGGGGCCGCATGCGAAGCAGGCCCATCTGCAACACTGGCGATGCTGCGGCCATGAGGCCCAGCATTCTCTGAAACGCTTTGACGGGGCGAGCGGTGCCGCTCTTGAAGGAGGCTGCTAGTTTCTGAAAGGCCAGAGCGCGTTCTGGCGCTACCGCCGCTCTCATCCGAGCCGAGTCCAGAACTGTTCCCAGGAACGATACTCGTTGGCTGGGGAACAGTGCACTCTTGGCGAAATTGACCCTGATTGGCTGAGGAGGAGGGCCATGTGTGAGAGTAGCTCCACCTCTGACTGGGTCAGAATGAGCCAGTCGTCGAGGTAGTTGAGAATGCGGATTCCCATCTGTCGTAGAGGGGAAAGAGCCACGTCCATGCACTTCGTAAAAGTGCGGGGGCCAGAGACAGTCCAAAGGGGAGGACCGTGTACTGATAAGCCACTCCCTCGAAGGCGAATCTCAAGAATCGTCTGTGATGGGGGGCTATCTGGATGTGAAAGTATGCGTCTTTCAGGTCCAGAGAACAGAACCAGTCCCCTGTGCGAATCTGCGAGAGGATCTGCTTCAGCGTGATCATCCTGAACGAGCTCTTCATGAGGGCGTGATTCAGGCGTCTGAGTTCGAGGATGGGCCGGAGGCCTCCATCCTTTTTGGGGACGAGGAAGTAATGGCTGTAAAAGCCTGATTCGCTCTGAGCTGGAGGAACCTTTTCTATGGCTCCTTTTTCCAACAGCGTCATCACCTCTGAGCGTAGAACGCGAGCGTTCTCGCCCTGTACTGAGGTGGAGACCACGCTGCTGAAGCGCGGGGGTCTTTGAGTGAATCCGAGTGAATAGCCTCGTTTTATTATCCCCATAACACATTCTGACACTCCGGGGATGGCCTGCCAGGCCTCGGCCCGCGTGGCAAGGGGTTGGATAAACTCGAGTGACTGACTGCACAGAGGCAGGGCACTCGTGAGGGACAGAAGAGGAAATCTGCTCTCTTTTTGAAAATGTTTGTGTTTTATTTTTTCCACTATCACAGCGGATGGTTGCTTGGGCGCTTGTACGGGCCCTGTATTTGCAACAAACACACTTCCCTCTGCACCCTGAAATGAACGGGGTGAGAAGAGGTTTAAGAGAGGCTGCTTGGTGGGCGGTCCGGCCGTGGTGGGATTTGGCCCTTTCCTCTTCCTGCCCCGCAGATCAGGAAGACGCCGGAGGCGCAGGGTCCAACGCTATCCTGGGTCAGGGGCCCTGGCGCTTCGGAAAGGGGTGGCGTCTGGCCGAGCGGGAACGCCCTCGCGTCTGCTGAGTCTTGGCAGATTGAGGGGTGGGAACGGCAGCTGCAGGCTTCGCTGGCTGCTGAGTTGGCACAGGTTTAGGGTGACTTGAAGCAGCTGCGGAGCTGGAGCACTTTGGCAGGAAGTGTCGCATGGCCTGCGAAGCCTTCTGTGCCTCTGGGAAGCGCTCAGAAAATCCTTCCACCGCAGGTCCAAAGAGGCCGTTGGGGGAAATCGGGGCATCAAGGAAGGGGACCTTGTCTGCGTCCTTAATTTCCGTCAACGTGAGCCACAGGTGGCGCTCGAGCACCACTAGGCTGGCCATGGACCTCCCTATTGCCTGGGCGGTGGTCTTAGTGGCGCGCAGGGCCAGGTCTGTTGCACTTCTCAGCTCTCTGAGAGTCGCAGGATCAGGCTCAGACTCGTCCATGGCAGAGAGGAGTTTGGCCTGATAGACCTGTAGAACCGCCATTGAGTGAAGCGCCGAAGCCGCCTATCCAGCTGAAGCGTAGGAGTGTCCAGCGAGCGCTGAAGTGGTCCTGCATGGCTTGGACAGGTGGGCGGCCTTTGCCTTCCAACCAATGGAAGTGGGTGGGCAGAGGTGCGCAGCCACTGACTCATCTAGTTGAGGCATCCTTTCGTACCCCTTTTCTTCAGCGCAGTCAACTGTAGTGAGGGCGGATGAAGCGGAAGTACGGAGGTGAGCAGAGTAAGGGGAGTGCCAAGATCTCGTGAGCTCGTCGTGAACGTCAGGGAAGAACGGCGAGGGTCGCTGGTGAGGAGCCTGACGGCGCCCCGGCAGGAACCATTCGTCAAGACGGCTGCGAGAAGGCTCCTCTGGTTGAGACCACTCCAATCCCAGCTCTTCAACCGCTTTTGAGAGGACACCTGACACCCGGAAAAGTTCGGCATCCACCCCGGCTTTGGCGGCGCTGGGCGTGGACGAATGCAGGGGAGCGGGGTCAGCTACTGAGCCCGACAGCTCCTCAGCGTCCGAAGCTGCCAATGACATGCTGTCATCGGCCAGCTCTTCGTCACTTCCCCTGAACAAGACCAGATCGCTCGCACTTGCAGAGGGACGCTGGTCAGGTTGGGATAAAAGGATGGGAGAAACCTCTCTGTGTGGCGAGAGCGAGGCACGCAGGCTCTGAGCCGACGTGAGCTCGCTCTCAGCCGGGCGCTGAGATCCTCTGCCCCACTGTTTTTTCCTCACAGATCCCTGGGAGGAAGAAAACGGGAGGGCGCGTGGGACAGAGTCGCTCTCTGAAAAGAAAGCGATCCGCGAGCGCAGAGAGGCGAGACTGATGTTCTCGCAGTGAGAACAATCAGCGCCGGCGAGCGCAGCGTCTGCATGGGATTTCCCCAAACAGGACATGCACTCGCTGTGGCCGTCATCGGCGTGCAGGGGAGGCCTGCACAAGCCGCAATAACGGCGCGGCATTTGCAACAACGCCGATTTGCTCTTTTAGATAATGCGTGAGATTCGCCGGATGGTGGCAGCGAACAGGACCGGAACTGCCGCGATGCTGGAGCGCGAAGAAAAGTCGAATCAGCCGAGCAGTTTGAGGCCGTTGGGTCCAGCTGCGATGCTCGTCAACGGCGAGCAGGCTTCTGGGATCAGCGAGGCGAAGTCATAATTGCTGAAGGAGAAGAAATCTGAGGATCCTATGGCGAAACGGCCGCTTATATAGCCAGATGCTCCGCCCATTCTGGTGGGCTTTGGCGGGCTCCGTCACTATAGGCTTATGCAGCTCTGCTGCCGACACATTGGTTCATTTTTTACACACTGCACGAACCAATGGTCGTGCAGTTTCACTGCGTGATTGAATAAGACTTCAGTTAAGGAGAAAAAAGCCTTTTTCCCATATGCGTCTTTATCAAGACGCAGTACGAGTAGAGTATCGACAGGGAACAATGCTTTATTTGCAAATGCTGTATGCAATATTCCAATTTTTTCCAATAAGTTTCATTAGGAAACAGCTAATGGGGCATAGATCCTTAATTTAGATATCACAGCTAGCCAGGAATCATTTTCTATTATTTTTCTATTACATTTTAATCATAATCTCACAAGCAGTGATGTCTTCATCTCCATGTTTTGAAGGAGTACACATAACCTTTTTGGCATTTGATAGTCATAATAAATTACTCACATTTTTCAACAGGCTCCATCCATGATAGATTGACACTTTTAGTGAAATCAGTACATAAAAGGGAAATTCAGACAGAGAACGAGACACTGAGGCTCTTAACATTACTGGTGTGCATCTTGAGACAAAACAAAGGCACTGATATATTTTAAGATCAGTCAACGCAAGTTTCTTTCAGTTGAAACAGCCCAGATTTACATTTTAGTCTGGGACTAGTTTTAAGCCCTGTCTGTGAAACCAGGGGTAGGAGTTAATCAGTAATAACGCAGGCAAACAATATATGTTGAAAGTTTTGTTGTTTGAATGAAGGCTTTCATGCAGTAATTTAATTGGCATTTACTCTTTTAGCTAATGATTTTATCCAAACTAATTTTTCCAAAGGGATATTGACTTTAATCCAAACACATTTCGTTAATAAAAGCGATCCCAGGACATTAAACTCTTGACCTTTGTATTGTGAGCATCATGCACTACTGATTAACTCAGGCATGCATAATAGAGAGGAGTAGTGCACTTTGTGTCAAAAATTTGATTTATTGCCCCTCATAAAATTCCACCCCCCACCCCCCCTTACTGGACACCTGTTTGGACACCTGTTTGTACACCCCCACCCATCTAAACGGGTCCATCTGTTTTTATCCAGTCCAGCGATCCGAAGGAATTTATGACTGTTTTTGGAAATGTGTTTTTGTGCGTGGGGATGTACAAACTGTTAAAACTATGTGCTTTAAACTTTAAATTGTGAAACGGTGTTAAATGGAATAAAGGGGAAGTTTTTATTAATTTTTTCACACACACATCAAGAAAAAACATCAAACATACGCGTAAAACGAGCAATAAAAATGACTGTTTTTCTTTGCAAGTTAAGAAGAGCTAGTGTTGTTCATTTAAAAACTAGTTAGAGTTTGACAAAGTAAATCTTACCACCTTCTAAAACAAAAATGTATCAGGAGCGTTCGTTAAACAATACGGCAGTTTTTCTGTTTCAACTTAAAACTAGTTAGAGTTTGTTATACGTTAAGTAAAGTAGCTACTGAACGACTTACCGTGAAAAAACAAAAATTATGAGATCGTTAAAACAACAGCATAAGATACTTTTCAAAATCTATGTTGCACTTTTAAAAAAAAAGCTAACGTATACAAAGTAGCTGACGCGAACGTTAAGCAATAAGATACTTGTCAAAATCTTGTAAGATTACACTTTAAAAGTTAGTTAAACAAAAGAAAAAGAACAGCGTAGTGATCTAAAACAAAAATATCAGACCGTTAAGTAAGCTACTCGTCAAAATCTTGTAAGATTACAATTTAAAAGCTAGCGTTTGTTACAAGTTAGAAAAGAAAAGCAGGGAAAAAAATAGCTGTGATCTAAAATAAATAAATAAATAAAAAGAGTAGACTATCTTACGCTGCTACATCCTCACAGGACCGTGTCAAACTCAGAATGAGCTCAGGAGCGCTGAGGTCAGACCACACCTACATCACCGCCCCTAACGCCAGAGGAGAGACCGACGCAAAGATTTAAAACAATTAAACAAAGTAATGTTTTAACATTAGAACGAACGTTATTTTTAATAAATCTTTTAAATTTCTTAATTAATGAAACCATTCAGCCTAAAACTTTTCACTTTAAAAATAGGTTAGCCTACACAAGTTTTCTTGTAAACATTCAACTCTAAGCCGTAGGAAAATGTTGTTTGTCTTGTTTTATTTTATTTAAGTAGCATGAATCCTTTATTTACACTTCTATTTTTGACAATCTTAAAACTTGCGGTGGGGCATATCAGTTTGAAGACGTATACACCATAGTTACAATATCAAGATGACTCAGAATGGTAACATCCGGGCCCCAGTCAAACCACACCTACAACCGTCCCCTACACCGGAGGAGAGACCGCGAAGACTTATTTTTAATAAATCTTTTAAATTTCTTAATTAATGAAACCATTCAGCCTAAAACTTTTCACTTTAAAAATAGGTTAGCCTATACAAGTTTTCTTCTAAACAATCACATCTAAGGCACAGGCTAGTTATTCGCACTTAATTCACCTATTCCTTTAATCGACCTTTGATTTTTGTCAAGTTTAAGACTTCTGACGTGTTATATAACCCAGATGCCTCTAATCCGTAGGAAAAATGTTGTTTGTTTTATTTTATTTAAGTAGCATAAATCATTTAATGGGTCTTTGACCTTTGTCAAGTTTAAGACTTCTGGCGTGCTATATAACCCAGACTTTTTTTCACTTTAAGAATTGTTACACAACTTTTTCCTTATAAAAATCACCTCTAAGCCACAGGAAAAATGTTGTTTGTTTTGTTTTGTTTGATTTAATTTTATTTAGTTATTCACACTTAATATGGTTATTCCTTTAATCGGTCTTTTGGTTTTTTATCAATCTTAAAACTTGCGATGTGGTATAACAGTTAAAACGCACGTATGCGCGTACAAATATCTAACAGGAATGAAACCAAATGTTTTCGGTTCATACCGCGTAATAAATCAAGACAGGATTTCTCTTTGATTTTCTTGCAGTAAGACTTCTTATCAGTTGAAACAGACGTAGAAAGTGTAAACTTTTACAACATAACACGAAATACAAGATATCGCGGCTCACGCATCGCAATGAAACGAGAGAAGGTTTGAAGATGGCGTGCAGAATTTGTGGCGCTGTGCTATAGGGTAGCCTATCGGTTAAAACACATTCACGCAGCCTACAAATATTTAACAGGAATGAAACACATGTTTTTGTTTCATACCGCGTAATAAAATCAACACAGTATTCCTCTTTGATTTCTCGCCGTAACACTTGGGGTGTGTTATCTATCAGCTGAAACAGATGCACAACGTCTAAACTTTTACAACATACTACGAAATGCAAATATCTCGTCTCGCGCAGTGCAACGAAACAAGAACGCGATGGGCGTCTGGGATGAATGATTATGCGTTCATACCGCCGTACTGTTTTTCAAAAGATTGTAAAAACATCTAAATTAATTTTATGGGGTTGTTTTATAATTGTAATCTTGTGAGTTTGGAGGGATCTGGCGATTTGAACGGCGGTGTTGTGTCAGACAAAGTTCAGAGATCAAAACAGATATTTCTTCTAAGATGTTCACTGATTAAAGTATGTCCATTGCACCCTTCTTTTACAACATGCACCTGTGAGTGCGGCGGGGTCTTCCGGTCCTGGTGAACTTTTTGCCTAAAATTCAGTGATCAAAGGACACCATTTATGGCATGCACCTGCAAAGTTCAGTGACCGGTCAAAGGGTGTGTGGCCTTTTGAACCTTTTTACGACACATATCTGGTGAAGTTAAAACAAGATGACGAAAAGCAGCATGATGTTAAGTTTTGAAGTTAATCTTTCTAAAACCGCGATGCTCTAAAGCAAGGATTAGAAGTCCTCTGATGAATGCAAAGGTGGTTACAAAAATTTTTCTTTATGAATTAGACCTAAATTAGACTAAAAATTAGACGCCATAAGGTTGTCTGCAACAAAAGTACATCCTAAACAAGGTGCTACAAATGTCTCACAGAATCTTTACAGCAGATTAGACTTTCTTTTCCACTTTAAAAATGTTATTATTAACCGTGGGGGTTTAAATGCAGCATTATTTTTCACAGTATAATGTTTTATTTTATTAAAATAAAAACAACTGTGTCTTTATAGGTTTATTTTACTAAGATTTGATCAAATAGTTGACAGAACAAATAATTCAAATAGTTGATAAGTCCAATTTATCAACCCGCCTGATGTGTCTGACGGTTTGTGACAAATATCTTACTGATACAGATGTGTTAAGAGTTTAAGCGTGTGTAAAACACGTGCAAAGTTCAATATTACTGTTAAAAATAGTTTAATAAAGCACAAACACTCGCATAAAAAACAAACATACACACACACACACACACACACACACACGCACACACACACACACTAAAACAATCCCTGCAGTTAAACATTTAAACTTTTACGATGTCGCATAAAAACCTTTTACAAATAAAAACTTTTAGCATCACACTGGGTATCTCTACAAGACGATGGAAAGCAGTATGATTAAACGATGTAACTTTTGTTTTAACAAATAAGTTAAGTTTTGTAGATTTTAGATCTTTCACACCTAAAACCATGATGAGGATCAGAAGTTGTCAAATGATCCTCTGATGAATGCAATGCGCTTACAGAGATTTTTCTTTATGAATTAGATCTAAAATAGACTAAAATTAGCTGTTGTAATGTTGTTTACAACAAAAGAGCGTCTTAAACAAGGTGCAAAAAATGTCTCATCTTTACAACAGATTAGACTTTCTTTCTCACTTGAAAAATGGTATTATTAACCATGCTGTTTAAAATACAACATATTTATTTTTTCACACTATAATGTTTTATTTTATTAAAATAAAAACAACAGGGTCTTTATAGTTTTATTTTACTACGATTTGATCAAATAATTGATATAAGAAACAATCAAATATTTGACAAGTCCATCTTATCACCCAAGCTGATGTGTCTTACGGTTTGTGATGACATTAATATCTTACTGAAACAGATGTGTTAAGATGTTACGTATGTGTCAAATGTGTGTAAAGTTCAATATTACTGTTAAAAATAATTTAAAAGGCCATTTTTAACTTTCATATAGGATTCACAACCACACTCAGTTGCTTTTTGTGTAACAGACCCCCCCCCCCAGGACAGATGAAAATAGAATGTATGAAAGACTTTTCTTTTAAGATATTATAATGACAGACTAAAAACTTTAGGTTGATTAAAACAACCGGGGTTGTGCATTTCTCTTGAATATGTATACAGTGACCAGTGAGTACATGAAACATTATTGTACGCTTGTAGGATGCCTGTAGTTTGTAGTTAATCACATCTTTAACCTAAAACATTTTTCATTCAAACTAGCTCACGCACGTAGCTTTCTCAGACACCCCACAAACTGCCAACAACATTCTTAAGTTTGTTTTATCATTTACCTACAGCTGAAACCCTATAATGAAATTATTTATGCATTATTACAAGTATGGATGATGAAAGAGGTCATTAACTTGTTTAACACTAAAAATGTGAACAATATCACTTAAGACTAGTTTGACAAACAAGGGTACGTTCATAAAACAAGCCTGGACCCAATTTGAAGCATTCTAACAAGAAGTACAACCATTGCAGAAAATGTATTATAGCACCGCAGTAAGATGTGTGATTGACCACCTTATCAGATGTTCAACATATTATTACAAGGTCCCCTGCTTACCTAGTTTATGATGAAACTAGAAAATACAGGCGTGAGCTAACAGTCATTAAAAATACTGGTAACGTTCAATTAGATGAAGACATGCAGAGGTAGCGAACACAACAAACTTGGGGTCGTGAAGCAAACCGTCTTAACACAACACACGTTCTCCAGAATGGTGCTGATGGCGGGTTCATAATTTCACGACGAAGACAGACTGAATATTCAGATAGCAGATGGGACTGACTGACTTTTTCTTAAGATTTGATTTCAAGAACACACAACCGAATCCTAATGCTATTTCACGAAATAACACAACAACGGTTGCTCCGTTTCAACATATACATGTCAAGTATGTTTTACCATGAGTATATCGTATTCTTCGTATATATATTTGTTTAGGCTAAATACGTTTTAACAATTATTTTTGTTTTTGTTTTTACAAAGATGTTAAATTGAAGGCGTGTCACTAATACCTCATTCAAACGTCGCGGACTTTCAGGTCTGTGAACTACAATACCCAGCATGCACCTCAGACTTCAAACATGGCCGTCGGGGATCCATATCCCAAAATGCTCATACGTGACAGAGCTCTAAATCTTCGGACTTCTGATTATACGCACGCTCAGATACCCTATATAAAAAGACTCGCATTTCTACACTTTTTGTGAAGAATACGCGTCTTCCGTGTTGTGATGTTACAATCCCTTTAGTTGTTTATTTATTTATTTATTTATTTTTTTTTTTTTTTGTACGATCTCTGTTAGTGATGCAAAGTCTGATTCATTTCCGCGAATCGATTCTTTCCCACAGTTCGGTTCAACGAACCGGTTCATCGTCTCCTTAAGTCGTCTCGCGGTGATGTCAGTGTACATCTGTTTTCTAACAACTCAGGGTTATTTTATATCAGTGAAACATCCAAATAAATTTAACCGTGTGAATGCGTATCGTCTTTTGTTCATTTAACCTGATGATGTTTGTGGTCACGGTTTCATTCATCGATCCTTCATGTCGGGTACGAGTCACGACCGAAGGATATCGAATAGCCTACACATAAACGTGGATGTGTTCTACATCTCTAAAGTATAAGCCTGTAGAAAGAATAAACCAATAAACCTTATAAACCCGTTGATTTGGCTTAACAACTTTAAAATATAATCTGCATGCGCGATAAACCACACTCTTAAAAATCGATAACGCAGGTAATATGTGTAAAAGGACTGATAACATATTAACGTGATGTTTTGGTTCGTGTCTTACACAACTGTGCGTTACTGAACGTTTTTATTAAGTTTTAATATAAAAGATAATAGTTTGCTAACAATTTAGATGCTTTTATTATGAAATCACACAAAGAACCGCTGAAGTACGTACTGTTTGTTAACATGGAATTAGTTGAAATAATACTATGTGCTCATTTAACTGCTTTATTTACAGTATGCTGAATATTACACTCTTAAACAGGAACATTAAAACATTTCAAACTTGTTAAACGACCACTTCAATACATTCCTCTCATGAAAATGCTTTATAAAACATTTATCAAATACTATAAAACTCATATCCGTTAAGCGCTGTCAAATAGAATCTTGTCTGCAAGTTCACAACATGTGAATTACCAACAAGTTCTCAAACAGAAACATACTTACACCAAACTTGAAAATATGTTCAAAACACATAAATATCCATCACGCATATAGTTCATACACCGATCTAACGCATTCTGCACACCTTAAAACGATACATTCAATCAAAAACCTAGCCAAAAGACAGACAGACAGACAAAACCTCAATGATAGCTGAGATGGATCGAGACACAGATGTCACGTAGTTAATTCATTGAAAGGTGCACGTTTTTGACCATTTTAGATGGTCTGCTCCAGCACACAGACACATGTTTTAGGTATTCATCTGACCAAAAGGTTTGATCCTGGGGAAACACGCACAACAGCGGCCGTGCTTCGTCATGATTGTCTTTATAATTGATCCACATTTATTAAAACAATACGGCATGAAGTTACTGTATTCAACAGCACAGTCCCTTGAAATATTGTAGTATATCTTTTTTTCCTTCTAAATATCTAAACACGTATTTAGCTTAAATATTAGTTGTTGAGTGTTTACAAAGTTGTCATGCCTGTTGTTGAATTTTATAACATATATTTCACCAAACCTAAAGGACCGAAAATAGGTTTAGCATAAGTCCGCATTTCAGCTGTTAGCCTGAAAATGCAAGTGAGCTGAGATTATCACTGAGATAATCTACACAATGTGAAACCAACTCACGGTTACATTAGAGTTTTGGATTTTAGTTTATGTTGAATATTGTTTGTTACTGTTTCACAGGTTTAACACCTCATTACTTGAAGACACGCGCCGTATAAATCACAAAGTTTTCCACTGTAGTAGTCCGACTCTGAAACCAGACCAAAAAATTAGCTCGAGACTTAGTTGTAGCAGTATGAAAATTGTTGTGTGTTTTTATCTTTCTATGATTTGTTCGCTCTTTCTGTTTGAATTTGTTTACCGCAGTTTCGCCTCCCTTATCTTATTTTCCCACCTAATTGTAATTGTTAGGCCTACGCTTATGGCGTTATACGCTTTGGATCGTTAGCATAATCTTTGTTCATATAAGTCGATATTTCTGCGAATTTGGTTGATTTAATAAAATATTGCGTCTTCATTCGAGACATTTACTTTACATTATTATATTGTAACAGATATAAGATACAAGATCGTTTCTTATTAAATATTAATTATTATTAAATTGATAACAAACAAAAAACTTATCTAGGCGTGACCTATGAATCTTCCGTTATCTATGTCTTCCTGGCGACAACCCACCCCACCCTGTACACCACTCAACAGGTTGAGGGTGGGCCCGAACGCTAAAACCAAAGACAACTGTCCTGATAAACTCAGTTACGGCGTTGGTACCAGGTTTTAAAGTGCAGACGGCGGAGCTACTGTAAGATCTTGTCAAACTACAGTTATCTACAGTTATCTACATGGATCGACAGAATCAGCTTCAAGAAACCAATTCGTCTGAGCCCGACGCGCTCTACAGTTTTTCAATTAATAAGACTTCGGCGGATCTGAACCATAAACCGGAAATTGAAGCTGAAAGTGAAATTCCACAGGACCGTCGTGGATTAAAACAGTCAATCAAGATTCTAGGAAACGGCGACAACGCACTATATCGGCTAGGGGACAAAATGTATCTCTTGGAAAGAATTGAATTCTGAAAAATTTAGTCTGATGCAGCGCAAAAGCTAATGGATCGTGACTGGAGTTCCGGCGATGCTGCGGATGAGCAACTGGAGTGTGACCGCGGTACGGGAAAAACGTGTTTTGTAAAAGACGTCATAGACCCCATGTTTAAACTACATTACAGAGGACAAATGATCGGTCTGATGCATAAGATCATCGCGGCGGCGTGCGATCCAAATCACGATCGTACGGGAGACACCAAACGCGAAACAAATCTCAAAAACGAAATGAAAATTGTAAGAAGCCTGAAATATCCGTGGCCTGATTTGACTAGCATGTTTCTCACCAGCAGAGAGCCGGCCTGTGAAATTACCAGAAAGATTTTGGATGTGATGTCTGAATGTGAGGATGAGATGGACATTCACGAGGTTCTCTGTCTGTGTACGTCTGTAACAGATCTATGCGTGTTGTTGGCTGCAAAAAACTGCGATTCTATGACGCGTGAAATTGTTGCATCGCTGATTGATTTTATATTTGAGAAAAACATGTTTGTCTGCAGAGATTTCCTTTTCTGGCTAGACCATCGGTTTAATGTCGTTACTACTGTTCGTTTGTAAATTTTTTATCCGAAGCGACTTACAAATGAGGAAATGTTGAGGGGGGGGGGGGTGAGCGATGTGACGAGTTTATCAGGTCAGTTTTCCTTGGTTTTAGCGTTCGGACCCACCCTCAACCTGTTGAGTGGTGTACAGGGTGGGGTGGGTTGTCGCCAGGAAGACATAGATAACGGAAGATTCATAGGTCACGCCTAGATAAGTTTTTTGTTTGTTATCAATTTAATAATAATTAATATTTAATAAGAAACGATCTTGTATCTTATATCTGTTACAATATAATAATGTAAAGTAAATGTCTCGAATGAAGACGCAATATTTTATTAAATCAACCAAATTCGCAGAAATATCGACTTATATGAACAAAGATTATGCTAACGATCCAAAGCGTATAACGCCATAAGCGTAGGCCTAACAATTACAATTAGGTGGGAAAATAAGATAAGGGAGGCGAAACTGCGGTAAACAAATTCAAACAGAAAGAGTGAACAAATCATAGAAAGATAAAAACACACAACAATTTTCATACTGCTACAACTAAGTCTCGAGCTAATTTTTTGGTCTGGTTTCAGAGTCGGACTACTACAGTGGAAAACTTTGTGATTTATACGGCGCGTGTCTTCAAGTAATGAGGTGTTAAACCTGTGAAACAGTAACAAACAATATTCAACATAAACTAAAATCCAAAACTCTAATGTAACCGTGAGTTGGTTTCACATTGTGTAGATTATCTCAGTGATAATCTCAGCTCACTTGCATTTTCAGGCTAACAGCTGAAATGCGGACTTATGCTAAACCTATTTTCGGTCCTTTAGGTTTGGTGAAATATATGTTATAAAATTCAACAACAGGCATGACAACTTTGTAAACACTCAACAACTAATATTTAAGCTAAATACGTGTTTAGATATTTAGAAGGAAAAAAAGATATACTACAATATTTCAAGGGACTGTGCTGTTGAATACAGTAACTTCATGCCGTATTGTTTTAATAAATGTGGATCAATTATAAAGACAATCATGACGAAGCACGGCCGCTGTTGTGCGTGTTTCCCCAGGATCAAACCTTTTGGTCAGATGAATACCTAAAACATGTGTCTGTGTGCTGGAGCAGACCATCTAAAATGGTCAAAAACGTGCACCTTTCAATGAATTAACTACGTGACATCTGTGTCTCGATCCATCTCAGCTATCATTGAGGTTTTGTCTGTCTGTCTGTCTTTTGGCTAGGTTTTTGATTGAATGTATCGTTTTAAGGTGTGCAGAATGCGTTAGATCGGTGTATGAACTATATGCGTGATGGATATTTATGTGTTTTGAACATATTTTCAAGTTTGGTGTAAGTATGTTTCTGTTTGAGAACTTGTTGGTAATTCACATGTTGTGAACTTGCAGACAAGATTCTATTTGACAGCGCTTAACGGATATGAGTTTTATAGTATTTGATAAATGTTTTATAAAGCATTTTTATGAGAGGAATGTATTGAAGTGGTCGTTTAACAAGTTTGAAATGTTTTAATGTTCCTGTTTAAGAGTGTAATATTCAGCATACTGTAAATAAAGCAGTTAAATGAGCACATAGTATTATTTCAACTAATTCCATGTTAACAAACAGTACGTACTTCAGCGGTTCTTTGTGTGATTTCATAATAAAAGCATCTAAATTGTTAGCAAACTATTATCTTTTATATTAAAACTTAATAAAAACGTTCAGTAACGCACAGTTGTGTAAGACACGAACCAAAACATCACGTTAATATGTTATCAGTCCTTTTACACATATTACCTGCGTTATCGATTTTTAAGAGTGTGGTTTATCGCGCATGCAGATTATATTTTAAAGTTGTTAAGCCAAATCAACGGGTTTATAAGGTTTATTGGTTTATTCTTTCTACAGGCTTATACTTTAGAGATGTAGAACACATCCACGTTTATGTGTAGGCTATTCGATATCCTTCGGTCGTGACTCGTACCCGACATGAAGGATCGATGAATGAAACCGTGACCACAAACATCATCAGGTTAAATGAACAAAAGACGATACGCATTCACACGGTTAAATTTATTTGGATGTTTCACTGATATAAAATAACCCCGAGTTGTTAGAAAACAGATGTACACTGACATCACCGCGAGACGACTTAAGGAGACGATGAACCGGTTCGTTGAACCGAACTGTGGGAAAGAATCGATTCGCGGAAATGAATCAGACTTTGCATCACTAACAGAGATCGTACAAACAAATAAATAAATAAATAAATAAATAAATAAATAAACAACTAAAGGGTTGTAACATCACAACACGGAAGACGCGTATTCTTCACAAAAAGTGTAGAAATGCGAGTCTTTTTATATAGGGTATCTGAGCGTGCGTATAATCAGAAGTCCGAAGATTTAGAGCTCTGTCACGTATGAGCATTTTGGGATATGGATCCCCGACGGCCATGTTTGAAGTCTGAGGTGCATGCTGGGTATTGTAGTTCACAGACCTGAAAGTCCGCGACGTTTGAATGAGGTATTAGTCACACGCCTTCAATTTAACATCTTTGTAAAAACAAAAACAAAAATAATTGTTAAAACGTATTTAGCCTAAACAAATATATATACGAAGAATACGATATACTCATGGTAAAACATACTTGACATGTATATGTTGAAACGGAGCAACCGTTGTTGTGTTATTTCGTGAAATAGCATTAGGATTCGGTTGTGTGTTCTTGAAATCAAATCTTAAGAAAAAGTCAGTCAGTCCCATCTGCTATCTGAATATTCAGTCTGTCTTCGTCGTGAAATTATGAACCCGCCATCAGCACCATTCTGGAGAACGTGTGTTGTGTTAAGACAGTTTGCTTCACGACCCCAAGTTTGTTGTGTTCGCTACCTCTGCATGTCTTCATCTAATTGAACGTTACCAGTATTTTTAATGACTGTTAGCTCACGCCTGTATTTTCTAGTTTCATCATAAACTAGGTAAGCAGGGGACCTTGTAATAATATGTTGAACATCTGATAAGGTGGTCAATCACACATCTTACTGCGGTGCTATAATACATTTTCTGCAATGGTTGTACTTCTTGTTAGAATGCTTCAAATTGGGTCCAGGCTTGTTTTATGAACGTACCCTTGTTTGTCAAACTAGTCTTAAGTGATATTGTTCACATTTTTAGTGTTAAACAAGTTAATGACCTCTTTCATCATCCATACTTGTAATAATGCATAAATAATTTCATTATAGGGTTTCAGCTGCAGGTAAATGATAAAACAAACTTAAGAATGTTGTTGGCAGTTTGTGGGGTGTCTGAGAAAGCTACGTGCGTGAGCTAGTTTGAATGAAAAATGTTTTAGGTTAAAGATGTGATTAACTACAAACTACAGGCATCCTACAAGCGCACAATAATGTTTCATGTACTCACTGGTCACTGTATACATATTCAAGAGAAATGCACAACCCCGGTTGTTTTAATCAACCTAAAGTTTTTAGTCTGTCATTATAATATCTTAAAAGAAAAGTCTTTCATACATTCTATTTTCATCTGTCCTGGGGGGGGGGTCTGTTACACAAAAAGCAACTGAGTGTGGTTGTGAATCCTATATGAAAGTTAAAAATGGCCTTTTAAATTATTTTTAACAGTAATATTGAACTTTACACACATTTGACACATACGTAACATCTTAACACATCTGTTTCAGTAAGATATTAATGTCATCACAAACCGTAAGACACATCAGCTTGGGTGATAAGATGGACTTGTCAAATATTTGATTGTTTCTTATATCAATTATTTGATCAAATCGTAGTAAAATAAAACTATAAAGACCCTGTTGTTTTTATTTTAATAAAATAAAACATTATAGTGTGAAAAAATAAATATGTTGTATTTTAAACAGCATGGTTAATAATACCATTTTTCAAGTGAGAAAGAAAGTCTAATCTGTTGTAAAGATGAGACATTTTTTGCACCTTGTTTAAGACGCTCTTTTGTTGTAAACAACATTACAACAGCTAATTTTAGTCTATTTTAGATCTAATTCATAAAGAAAAATCTCTGTAAGCGCATTGCATTCATCAGAGGATCATTTGACAACTTCTGATCCTCATCATGGTTTTAGGTGTGAAAGATCTAAAATCTACAAAACTTAACTTATTTGTTAAAACAAAAGTTACATCGTTTAATCATACTGCTTTCCATCGTCTTGTAGAGATACCCAGTGTGATGCTAAAAGTTTTTATTTGTAAAAGGTTTTTATGCGACATCGTAAAAGTTTAAATGTTTAACTGCAGGGATTGTTTTAGTGTGTGTGTGTGTGTGCGTGTGTGTGTGTGTGTGTGTGTGTGTGTGTATGTTTGTTTTTTATGCGAGTGTTTGTGCTTTATTAAACTATTTTTAACAGTAATATTGAACTTTGCACGTGTTTTACACACGCTTAAACTCTTAACACATCTGTATCAGTAAGATATTTGTCACAAACCGTCAGACACATCAGGCGGGTTGATAAATTGGACTTATCAACTATTTGAATTATTTGTTCTGTCAACTATTTGATCAAATCTTAGTAAAATAAACCTATAAAGACGCAGTTGTTTTTATTTTAATAAAATAAAACATTATACTGTGAAAAATAATGCTGCATTTAAACCCCCACGGTTAATAATAACATTTTTAAAGTGGAAAAGAAAGTCTAATCTGCTGTAAAGATTCTGTGAGACATTTGTAGCACCTTGTTTAGGATGTACTTTTGTTGCAGACAACCTTATGGCGTCTAATTTTTAGTCTAATTTAGGTCTAATTCATAAAGAAAAATTTTTGTAACCACCTTTGCATTCATCAGAGGACTTCTAATCCTTGCTTTAGAGCATCGCGGTTTTAGAAAGATTAACTTCAAAACTTAACATCATGCTGCTTTTCGTCATCTTGTTTTAACTTCACCAGATATGTGTCGTAAAAAGGTTCAAAAGGCCACACACCCTTTGACCGGTCACTGAACTTTGCAGGTGCATGCCATAAATGGTGTCCTTTGATCACTGAATTTTAGGCAAAAAGTTCACCAGGACCGGAAGACCCCGCCGCACTCACAGGTGCATGTTGTAAAAGAAGGGTGCAATGGACATACTTTAATCAGTGAACATCTTAGAAGAAATATCTGTTTTGATCTCTGAACTTTGTCTGACACAACACCGCCGTTCAAATCGCCAGATCCCTCCAAACTCACAAGATTACAATTATAAAACAACCCCATAAAATTAATTTAGATGTTTTTACAATCTTTTGAAAAACAGTACGGCGGTATGAACGCATAATCATTCATCCCAGACGCCCATCGCGTTCTTGTTTCGTTGCACTGCGCGAGACGAGATATTTGCATTTCGTAGTATGTTGTAAAAGTTTAGACGTTGTGCATCTGTTTCAGCTGATAGATAACACACCCCAAGTGTTACGGCGAGAAATCAAAGAGGAATACTGTGTTGATTTTATTACGCGGTATGAAACAAAAACATGTGTTTCATTCCTGTTAAATATTTGTAGGCTGCGTGAATGTGTTTTAACCGATAGGCTACCCTATAGCACAGCGCCACAAATTCTGCACGCCATCTTCAAACCTTCTCTCGTTTCATTGCGATGCGTGAGCCGCGATATCTTGTATTTCGTGTTATGTTGTAAAAGTTTACACTTTCTACGTCTGTTTCAACTGATAAGAAGTCTTACTGCAAGAAAATCAAAGAGAAATCCTGTCTTGATTTATTACGCGGTATGAACCGAAAACATTTGGTTTCATTCCTGTTAGATATTTGTACGCGCATACGTGCGTTTTAACTGTTATACCACATCGCAAGTTTTAAGATTGATAAAAAACCAAAAGACCGATTAAAGGAATAACCATATTAAGTGTGAATAACTAAATAAAATTAAATCAAACAAAACAAAACAAACAACATTTTTCCTGTGGCTTAGAGGTGATTTTTATAAGGAAAAAGTTGTGTAACAATTCTTAAAGTGAAAAAAAGTCTGGGTTATATAGCACGCCAGAAGTCTTAAACTTGACAAAGGTCAAAGACCCATTAAATGATTTATGCTACTTAAATAAAATAAAACAAACAACATTTTTCCTACGGATTAGAGGCATCTGGGTTATATAACACGTCAGAAGTCTTAAACTTGACAAAAATCAAAGGTCGATTAAAGGAATAGGTGAATTAAGTGTGAATAACTAGCCTGTGCCTTAGATGTGATTGTTTAGAAGAAAACTTGTATAGGCTAACCTATTTTTAAAGTGAAAAGTTTTAGGCTGAATGGTTTCATTAATTAAGAAATTTAAAAGATTTATTAAAAATAAGTCTTCGCGGTCTCTCCTCCGGTGTAGGGGACGGTTGTAGGTGTGGTTTGACTGGGGCCCGGATGTTACCATTCTGAGTCATCTTGATATTGTAACTATGGTGTATACGTCTTCAAACTGATATGCCCCACCGCAAGTTTTAAGATTGTCAAAAATAGAAGTGTAAATAAAGGATTTATGCTACTTAAATAAAATAAAACAAGACAAACAACATTTTCCTACGGCTTAGAGTTGAATGTTTACAAGAAAACTTGTGTAGGCTAACCTATTTTTAAAGTGAAAAGTTTTAGGTTGAATGGTTTAATTAATTAAGAAATTTAAAAGATTTATTAAAAATAACGTTCGTTCTAATGTTAAAACATTACTTTGTTTAATTGTTTTAAATCTTTGCGTCGGTCTCTCCTTAAGGTGTTAGGGGCGGTGATGTAGGTGTGGTCTGACCTCAGCGCTCCTGAGCTCATTCTGAGTTTGACACGGTCCTGTGAGGATGTAGCAGCGTAAAATAGTCTACTCTTTTTATTTATTTATTTATTTTAGATCACAGCTATTTTTTTCCCTGCTTTTCTTTTCTAACTTGTAACAAACGCTAGCTTTTAAATTGTAATCTTACAAGATTTTGACGAGTAGCTTACTTAACGGTCTGATATTTTTGTTTTAGATCACTGCAAGATAGGCCTACGCTGTTCTTTTTCTTTTGTTTAACTAGCTTTTAAAGTGTAATCTTACAAGATTTTGACAAGTATCTTATTGCTTAACGTTCGCTTCATGCTTTTTTTTTTCTTTTACACCGCGGTAAGTCGCTCAGCTACTTTGTATACGTTAGCTTTTTTTTTAAAAGTGCAACATAGATTTTGAAAAGTATCTTATGCTGTTGTTTTAACGATCTCATAATTTTTGTTTTTTCACGGTAAGTCGTTCAGTAGCTACTTTACTTAACGTATAACAAACTCTAACTAGTTTTAAATTGAAACAGAAAAACTGCCGTATTGTTTAACGAACGCTCCTGATACATTTTTGTTTTAGAAGGTGGTAAGATTTACTTTGTCAAACTCTAACTAGTTTTTAAATGAACAACACTAGCTCTTCTTAACTTGCAAAGAAAAACAGTCATTTTTATTGCTCGTTTTACGCGTATGTTTGATGTTTTTTCTTGATGTGTGTGTGAAAAAATTAATAAAAACTTCCCCTTTATTCCATTTAACACCGTTTCACAATTTAAAGTTTAAAGCACATAGTTTTAACAGTTTGTACATCCCCACGCACAAAAACACATTTCCAAAAACAGTCATAAATTCCTTCGGATCGCTGGACTGGATAAAAACAGATGGACCCGTTTAGATGGGTGGGGGTGTACAAACAGGTGTCCAAACAGGTGTCCAGTAAGGGGGGGTGGGGGGTGGAATTTTATGAGGGGCAATAAATCAAATTTTTGACACAAAGTGCACTACTCCTCTCTCATAATATTTTCCTGATTATTTTCATAGTGTCTGACACACAGAAAGGAGGAAGCAAATTGTTGGAAAATTTCAGTGAATCTCATCAGAAAAACCACCACAGGTTCAAAGTGATAATCGTTGTTTTTCTGCATTGTTACTCTTCAGCTTTTGTTGTTTCATAGCTCAGATGTACAAAATGCTATTCTGTGTGCCACAAAAACAGAAATCATTTTATCTGCTGTCACATGGTTTCCAGTATGCAGCTGCTGATTGTGAAAGTGAAACCATGTGTTGAACTGGACACTAGTGTTTATGATCAGTAGAAGGAGGGGGCGAGTCACCAGAGCCAATAACCAGAGAGAGTGAGAGAACAGAGACAATCCCATGAGTCACTCTGACCAATCAGCATTACAGGGCTGGACATAAAGGTGTGTAAAATATATAGACATAAAACTATGAGCATACAACACAGAATTCAGATCAAGCATCTGTAAGGTAAGGAAAAGACATGAAAATACATAATACAGAAAATACATGTTTGTAATATATCACAAGATGCGTCGCTGTGCATCTTTTTCCCCTTGTGTGAATGATGGACGTCAGTCAAAAACTGTTCTTGTGAAGAGACAACGAAAATCCGGCGATGAGAAGCCAAAGAAAAGAAAGGCTCAAGATGAAGTGTTTGCATCACTTTCAGATAGGCTTATGTTTGAAAAATGGAAAAGATTTGTAGTAGTACAGGGTGCCCAATAGGTCGATCGCGCTTTAGGTCAGTGTTTCTCAAACGGGGGGGTGCTAAAATATAATATATTCACTAATGTTATGACTAATATGCAGAGCTGGGTAGTAACTCATTATATGTAATCTGGATTACGTAATCAGATTCCAAAAATTAATTACTTGTAATTAGAGTAAATTACATTTTAAAATATTCATAATCAGACTACAGTTACTTTTTTATGGATTACACGATTACATATTAACACAATAGCAATAAATTATTCTAAATTCATTGATTCTCCCTAATTTTTATTTTTCATCTTTTAAATTTTCTTTTCTAAAATAGCCTACCAATTATATTTATTTATTTATTTAAATAAATAAATAAGCGACTTACAAATGAGGACAATAGAAGCAATCAAAACCAACAAAAGAGCAACAACATGCAAGCGCTATGACAAGTCTCGGTTAGCCTAACGCAGTACACGTAGCAAGGTTTTTTTTTTTTTTTTAAACAAGTAGATAGAATATAGAAAAGAAAGCCAGTGTTTTAGTTTTTCAAGAAAAGCTAGCAGTTAGAGAATAAATATGCAATTGATAGAGGGTCAAGTGTGTGTGTGTGTGTGTGTGTGTTTTAGAGTGCTAGAGTTAGAGGGACAAATAAAGATGGAAGAGATGTGTTTTTAGCCGTTTCCTGAAGATGGCTAAGGATTCAGCTGCTCGGATTGAGTTGGGCAGGTCATTCCACCAGATGGGAACATACATTATATACATTAAGAATGTCCAGTTTTGTGGACATTCACACATTACACAGTCATGAGTCATTAGTCAGGTGTCGACACAGTATTTGACCACTGGATTTACAAAAATCATTTCAGGTTTAAGAAGGGTTTCAACATTGCATCAACTACTGATGAACACATTCATTTTCATTTGAACTATCACTCTGTAGGATTTTTAACCATGTATTATTAAGTCTTTGGAAGGCTTTTGTCTTTCAAACTCATTAAAATGCACATATTCACGTTATTTCTTATTTACATGTAATGCAGGCATTCCAAAACTTTGACATCTAAACCTTATTCACCCCTGAGATTTTGAAAATAAATATTTCAATAATTACGTATCACTTGCATGTTCACTGTTTCTTTGATGTTGATTAATGGTCACATGGCAGGCAGGTAAATAAAAATATTTCATCTTTTTTAGTAAGTGTTTTATTTTAATTTTTATTTTAAAACAAAGACTATAGAAATACAAAGACGGTTCACTCATATACTTATGAATGGGAGAAACTGCAACGTGCAATATGGCAGAATAGTCCCACCTTCTAAATGAAAGAGCCAAATTTTTCATAGAAACCTGAGGCTAGACCAGCCAAGGCGCATGCGCAGTCATAGGCACGTTACGACTGTGCATGCGCATTGGCTGGTCTAGCCTGAAAAATAAGCTTTTTAAATGCTATTTGATCATGAGAGCAACATTCGTTGGGCAATTAATTTCAGATTTTTGTTGCTGATTTGACATATGTAATTTAATTGTGAGTTAAGCGAGCAGTTTTTGAGATTTCGGGATTCCCCCATTCATTGAGGTAGGACTTGGTCTTGTTTGAGCTGCCCAGAGGCGTTGCAAATATGGCCGCTGAATGAAAAGACTTTTCTTGAAAGGGACTTTGTTTTAAAATGATTTATTTAAATTAAATTTTTTTATGATTTAATTAATTGTTAGCTTTTCATTAACTCACAAACCCCCTGCAGTTCCTTTACCAATCCTAGTTTGGGAAGCCTTTATGTAATATAATGTTTAATGCACTTCATTTTGTGAATTACAATGAATGGAACACATTTTTTACATCATTATGGTACAAGATAATCCTATTTGAATCAATGTGATAAACGAGTTGTCAAAAGTAATCTAAAAGTAATTATTATTATTATTAGATTATATTACTTAAAATGTGTAATGTAACAGATTACATTACTGACTACAATTTTTGTCATGCAATCTGGAATCAGTAACAGATTACAATTTATAAGTAATCTACCCAGCTCTGAATGTAAAAATATATATAAATAAATAACAGCACCACCTCTCTATGTATTCTGTGTTTCGGAGCAGCAAGCCGTTTCTGTGTGAAATACAGACTGAACGGCGGCTCAAAACCGCTGTATGAGCATATGATACGCAAATGATACAGCTCTCGGCTGGATAAAAGAAGCCTGTGTCACACTAGTAGCCTAAAGGTTTAATGGATGACGATTGTAATCAAGGTAAAGATGATTACAGTGACATACAGGATCGTGCATTAGGCACGCGTGTGTCCGTTATTATTGATGCTCAAAAACATCTAATCACTATAACATCATATTTCTGCTTGAACACAGCTCAGTATATTCACGTATCTGAATACAGCGAGTGTTTTATAATGGATGCTCGCGTTTTGGAGAAATTGGTGAGGATCAGTGGTGTTCATGTACAGGTGCATCTCGAATTAGAATGTCGTGGAAAAGTTAATTTATTTCAGTAATTCAACTCAAATTGTGAAACTCATGTATTAAATAAAGTCAATGCACACAGACTGAAGTAGTTTAAGTCTTTGGTTCTTTTAATTGTGATCTCAACAAATTAGAATACTTCATAAGACCAATTAAAAAAAAACATTTTTAGTGGATTGTTGGTCTTCTGGAATGTATGTTCATTTACTGTATATGTACTCAATACTTGGTAGGGGCTCCTTTTGCTTTAATTACTGCCTCAATTCGGCGTGGAATGGAGGTGATCAGTTTGTGGCACTGCTGAGGTGGTATGGAAGCCCAGGTTTCTTTGACAGTGGCCTTCAGCTCATCTGCATTGTTGGGTCTGGTATCTCTCATCTTCCTCTTGATAATACCCCATAGATTCTCTATGAGCTTCAGGTCTGGTGAGTTTGCTGGCCAGTCAAGCACACCAACACCATGGTCATTTAACCAACTTTTGGTGTTTTTGGCAGTGTGGGCAGGTGCCAAATCCTGCTGGAAAATGAAATCAGCATCTCCATAAAGCTTGTCAGCAGAAGGAAGCATGAAGTGCTCTAAAATGTCCTGGTAGATGACTGCCTTGACTGTGGACTTCAGAAAACACAATGGATCAACACCAGCAGATGAAATGGCAGCCCAATTCATCACTGACTGTGGAAACTTCACACTGGGCTTCAAGCAGCTTGGATTCTGTGCCTCTCCAGTCTTCCTCCAGACTCCAGACCTTGATTTCCAAATGAAATGCAAAATTTACTTTTATCTGAAAAGAGGACTTTAGACCACTGAGCAACAGTCAAGTTTTTTTCTCCTTAGCCCAGGTAAGATGCTTCTGACATTGTTTCTGTTTCAGAAGTGGCTTGGTAGCCCTTTTCCTGAAGACGTCTGAGCGTGGTGACTCTTGATCACTGACTCCAGCTTCAGTCCACTCCTTGTGAAGCTCTCCCAAGTGTTTGAATCAGCTTTGTTTGACAGTATACTTTTCACTTAATATGCTTTGATATAGCACTCTGTGAACAGCCAACCATTCAGTAATGACCTTCTGTGACTTATCCTCTTTGTGAAGGGTGTCAATGATTGTCTTCTGGACAACTGTCAGATCAGCAGTCTTCCCCATGATTGTATAGGCTATTGTGTAACCATTTTGAAGGCTCAGGAAACCTTTGCAGGTGTTTTGAGTTGATTAGCTGATTGGCATGTCACCATATTCTAATTTGTTGAGATAGTGAATTGGTGGGTTTTGTTAATGTGAGCCAAAATCATCACAATTAAAAGAACCAAAGACTTAAACTACTTCAGTCTGTGTGCATTGAATTTATTTAATACACAAGTTTCACAATTTGAGTTGAGTTAGTGAAATAAATGAACTTTTCCACGACATTCTAATTCATTGAGATGCACCTGTACATATGGGCATCAGACGCTCCAAACAGCTTGTTCTGACAGAGGAACGAACGAGTCGCCTTCAGATCACTGAGTTCAGAATATACATACTTTTACATACTTTTAAGCTGTATAGAATATCTGCAGACTGCAGTGACATTTTTGCAAAGTATGTTTGCAAAAAAGAACATGGGGTGTTTAAATCTATCTTGAATTTGCTTTGTTTAAAAAAGAAATTACATGAAAATACAAAGGTTTTAGTGAATAGAAAAGTTTGGGGTTTCAGTATTGATTTGTCAATGTCAATGTCAATTTTATTTATATAGCACTATTAAACACAACCATGGGTTGACCAATGTGCTGCACAATAAAAACAATTCAAAAAAGACAATATAAAACAATTACTAAAAGAAAACAATACGATACAAAATACTCATTGATAAAACGCCAAATCAAAAAGGTAGGTTTTCAACATGGATTTAAAAACAGATAGTGAAGGTGCAGATCTAATACAGAGGGGCAGAGCGTTCCACAATCTAGGGGCAGCAACTGAGAAGGCGCGGTCACCCCTGCATTTCAACTTGGGGCCAAACCGTTTAATGATTTAAACACTAAGAGAAGAATTTTAAAATTAGCTCTATAGCGCACAGGCAACCAGTGCAGAGAACGTAAAACTGGTGAAATATGTTCCCGTTTTTTGGTACTCGTTAAAAGCCTAGCAGCTGCATTTTGAACTATCTGCAGACGTGATAGGGCTGACTGACCAATCCCAAAATACAGCGAGTTGCAGTAGTCCAATCTAGATGTAATAAAAGCATGAATTACTTTTTCAAAATTTTTACTAGACAGGATAGGTTTTACTTTCGCTAGAAGTCGAAACTGAAAAAAGCAGGACTTTACCACTGTATTTATCTGTCTGTCAAATTTTAAACCATCATCAAAAATAACACTTACCCAAGGCTTCACAGAAGAGGTTAAAACACCGAGATTTACTTTCGGAGTACTATGAGAATCCGACGGAGCAAACACAATTATTTCTGTTTTACTCTCATTGAAATTAAGAAAATTTAAAGACAACCAGGCTTTCACATCAGACAGGCATGACATAAGTGCTTCCAGACCATTGGAACTCTGTTTTAAGGGCAGATAAATTTGAGTGTCGTCTGCATAGCAATGGAAAGACAGACCATGCTTCCTAAATATAGGACCCAATGGGAGCATATACAATGAAAAAAGAATAGGAGCCAAGACGGATCCCTGGGGAACACCACATGACAAAGAAGCTACCTCAGATGAGTGATCACCAATATTAACTCCAAAACTACAATTAGAGAAATATGATTTAAACCATTCAAGAGCACTTCCTTTAATGCCTACACAGTTCTCCAAGCGAGCAAGCAGGATAGCGTGGTCCACAGTGTCAAAAGCAGCGCTCAAGTCTAGGAGTACAAGCACAGTATGATCCCCAGCATCACCAGTTAGTAAAATATCATTTAAAACCTTCAGAAGTGCAGTTTCGGTCGAGTGGTGTTTTCTAAAACCTGATTGAAAGACTTCAAAGATCTTATTTTCGTCTAAGAAATTTTGTAGTTGTTGCAGGACTACTTTTTCTAATATCTTTGTAATAAAAGACAGATTAGAAATGGGTCTATAATTGGCTAAAACAGAAGGATCTAGGTTCGGCCTCTTAAGCAAGGGATAGACTGAAGCATGTTTTAACACATCAGGTACAGTACTAGTCTCAAAGCATCGATTTATCATGGTCACAAGAAAGGGACCCACTGCATCAAAAACTTGTTTCAGGAAATAAGGTGGAATGGCATCAATGGAGGAGCCAGATGGCTTTAACTGACACACTATTTCTTGAAGGTATGTAAAAGAAATAGGTTCAAACTGGCTGAACTCAACATAACAGACTGAAGAGATAGAAGGATCCAAAGCAGGAGGAGATAACCCCAACCTGATATCACTGATCTTATTAATAAAAAATCTGAGAAAGTCATCACACAAGGCATTTGACACATCTGGGTGCTCACAAATAGTTGGATTAACAACAGCATTAAAAATAGTAAAAAGAGTTTTAGGTCTGTGGTAATTCTTTTCAATAATTGCAGTGAAGTACTTGGATTTTGCTGTTCTGACTGCCTTCTGAAATTTAAATAATGAATCTCTTAAAATTTCAAAGGAAATTTGGAGCTGATCCTTTTTCCACTTACGCTCTGCTCTCCTACAGATCTGCCTCAGAGAGCGTATGTTGTCATCAATCCAGGGCTCAGATCTAGGTTTAAGTTTTGAGGATTTTACAGGAGCAACTGAATCCAAGACGTCCACACGTGGAATTAAGCCTGAACAGGAGCTCCTCTGCACTCAAGTCACATTGACTGACATCTACTGATTTCATAGCATCACAAAAAGCTAATGAGAAGGCTTCGCTAGTAGTAGAGGTAATTAATCGAGAGTGACGGGTAAATTGAGAGACTTTAGGAGTATTAGAAACCCAGGGAACAGAAAACAAGACCGATTTATGGTCAGAAAACACATTGTCAAATACTTCAAGATCATACAGAGAAAAACCAAATGTCAGCACAAGATCAAGTGTATGTCCCAACTGATGAGTAGGGACATTGACATGTTGTTCTAGATCAAATGCATTTAACAGAGTAATAAATTCTTTGGCTAATGAGTCCAATGTGCAGCATACATGAACATTAAAATCACCAAGAATCAACAGTTTGTCATATTTCGGTGTAAATTCCCCCAAAAAGTCTGCAAACTCATTTAAAAAGTTTGTGTTGTGTTTTGGGGGGCGGTAAATCAGAGCAACCAAAAGTGGAAAGTTCAGATCCAGAGTAAATAGCTGCAGCTCAAAACTCCGATAGTCATTAATCACAATTGACCGGCAAGACAATTTGTCTTTAAAAACAGAAACCAAGCCTCCCCCTCGACCAGATTTACGGGGCGAATTAAAAAATAAGCATTTTGGGGGTAAAAGTTCGGAGAAGGGGCTAAGATCCCCAGTAGTAATCCAAGATTCTGTAATAAATAAAAGATCCAGCTGCCGCGAAATGAAAAAGTCGTTAATAATAACCGTCTTATTTACCACTGATCTGGCATTTAACAATGCCATCCGAAGCCGAGGCGGATTCTCAGTCGACACCTCAGACTGCCGTGCCCGGGAAAATGCACGAAGATGGTTCAAACACGCTCCTCCACGATGGACTCGGGGCGAGCTGTAAGCAGGGAACAGAGCATCCGCAGACGGAGTCAATGTAATATTCCAATTACATACTGGATCCAGGGAGCGCCAGCGAATGAAGTAATCGCCGGCCAAACCCTTCCCATGGAGACCCCGCAAAGGCCGCGACTCACGTTCCTGAGCTAGATAGAGCTTCAGCTTAACTGCAAGGCCGCTCCGTCTTCCGCGCCGTTTCCGACGCTTCCTCGCCGGTAGGGAACACGGCCAATGGCGAAGGTAGCCAGGTATTGACATCAGAAACGGAAGAGTTGAGTGAGATGAGCAATTTCGTGCTTGAAACAATAAATCGTTTGCACTAGGTTGTAAGCTTAAAAGCGTTGATTTGTCATAGACCAGTAAAGACAAAGCACACTGTGTTAAAAATGACATAAAACAGAATAAAACAAACAAACTGAAGATTAAACAACGAGACCGACGGCAAGCCACATACACCGGCGCCGCCATCTTGTGAGTAGGAAGGGGTCTTGGAGTAAAAAAGGTTGAGAACCACTGCTTTAGGTAAATGTAGGCACAGTCTTATGGGGGTACTGAGAATTGAACATTATTTAATTATTATTACATATTTTTTTAAATTAAAAATTAAATGAATGCAATATAAAGATACATCCCAACAAGCTGTTTTTATTTAGGCCTATTTATTTTATATGTATTTTATTATTTATTTATTTTTCACTTGGTAGCTCTCAGTGAGTTTCTCATTTGAAAAGTAGATCCCCACACAAAAAAGTGTGGGCACCCCTGTAGTAGTAGAATGAAGTAGCAGATTAAGAGATGAGAAACTTTAAAGGTGTTTTTTTTATTTATAATGCAATCTGTAACCATCATAACTCAAGTGGGACAGTAGAGGATTTTTATGTGACAATTTCAGATTCCTACCTGCTTCTGCATCAGAGAAAATAAAAAAAAAGAAAGAAAGAAAGAAGTCTCAAACCTGAAAAGTTCTGCATGCACACCACACTTAACAAAAATATACTTACCAAATTAAAACACTGACTTTTAACGATCATGATCATTACATGTAGACTAAAACTCTAAGACTAAGGAACAAGAATGTGCACAATGTTTATATATGTACATGTACCTTTTAATGTGCTCTAAAGATCAGTTTGATATAAAGTTGCAATTGTGAGTTATAGTCAAAATTGATTATATCGATGGAGAATTTATATTATATTGAGTTTAAATCTAAGAAGAACGTCAGAATTGCGAGATGTTAAACCAGCAGTTGTGAGGAAATAAATTCTGAAATATAAAGTCACAATTAACTTTTTATTTTTTATTTAGTGGCATAAACAAGCTTCCATACCATCCTGAGATGAGGTTTCCCTAAGCCCCTGTACCACCAAAATTTGTTGCACACCAAATACAGAGAGGGATTCGCTCAAAATGTGGAATTTGAGTGATTTTTATTAGGAAAACTGACTTGTATTTCTCAATCCACCTCAAGTTCTTTATTTCTAGTTGTTAAATTATATCATGCTCTCTGCCAGATGTTTCTGTGAGTTTGCCTCTATGCAATCCCTCCTCCCTTCTCACACCTTTTCTTCTGTCTCTCTCCCTCCTCCCATACGTGTTTTTCCCCATTCTCTCTATGTCTTACTCCCTCCTCCCGTCTGTGCTCTCTCTCTCTCTTCTGTTTGACTGTATCTCTCTTATCCTCACATATATACATCTTAAATGGAGTTCAACTGTTCAACTGAGGAAGAGGGCCTCCTAGCTCGGAGGTGACTGAGTTTAGTCTGTACTATCGACATTTGGCATAAAGATGTAGTTCTCTCCGTCCAAGTGTATCCCTAATATGTCCAGAACTTCCTGGCCAGACTTCCATTTTACATAACGTATATTTTTGGCCTGAGTACCACACAGATATGGTGTATAATTCTCATTGGATGTACCACTGCACCACCCCTAGCAATGAAACTATATAATGTATGGATGTAATAATAAACTTGGAAGAAGTTTGTGAAAAGACAATTGGCTTCTTGTTCATAACTCTTTCCATGGGCCCATGTCTTCATGAATGCAAGGACTGAGAATAGTCGGACGGCATCAAAAGATAAAAGAGCTAAAACATTCTTAACACTAGTACACTGCAGTTCCTAAAGGCTTTCAAATGTGTGTATCTGTTCTGTTGGGCAGATGTGTCTCCAGTGAGCATGGATAAACCAGTTTGCTTCGTTGACACGGACTCAGATGGGAAGCTGTGTGTGCAGCAGTCAGCGGTGGTGGTGGCCGTGGTGGGGCTCTACCGCACCAGGAAGTCCTACCTGATGAACTGCCTCGCTGGGAAACAAACAGGTTAGCGCTCATAGCAAACATCATGGAGTTCAAGTGAATGACATTACATGCTTAAAAATCACTGTCATCATCAGGGTTTGCGCTGGGCAGCACAATTGAGTCCAAGACGAAGGGCATCTGGATGTGGTGTGTGCCTCATCCCACTAAAGCAGGAACCACTCTAGTGCTGCTGGACACCGAGGGACTCGGAGACGTGGATAAGGTGATGTGACAAGAAAACACAACTAGCATCACAAGCAGTTTCATGAGTACAAGAATACAACCATATTCATATAAAAACTGCAGTGTAATGACTGTTTGTCTGTGCAGTGTTTTAAAGCTGAAAGACAAAAACAAGCTGCTTCTATATCAGAGCACCTGAAATTGAAATCAAGAATTTAAAGTTTGTTGTTCAGTGACAGCAGAACTCTCCTGTCTGTGTTCAGTTTGCACAGATGGCCAAACCACAGAGTTACAAGCATTTTATGAAGACTACAAATGGACAAACAATTAAAATAAGTAAACGAATGAAGATGGAGAACTCCCGAATAAATGTATAAAACGTATAAAAAAAAACTTACTGGGTGATGGTGATGATGAAAAAAAAAAACTTTCTCTATCACAGGGAGACCCAAAGCATGACACCAACATCTTCTGTCTGGCTGTGTTACTCAGCAGCACTCTGGTCTACAACAGTCGAGGGACGATTGACAACAAGGCTGTAATGGATCTACAGTATCTTTCTGATCATTTATAGATACCTAAAGATACCTCTGTGTGACAGCATTAAGAGTGGTAACATAGTTTTATAAAGCATGGATTATTATGGTTTGTCATATTGTGACCACATTATTTGGTCCCAAATACGATCGTTTAAATTTACGTGTAATTCAAAATGCTATGCATTTATATAGGTCACACACATAGATTGTTATTCACTATTTGCCTTATTTAAAGGGGTCATATGATGCGATTTCATATTTGTGCATATATAAGATCTGTAAAGTTGCAAAGATTAAAGTCTCAAACCCAAAGAAATATTCTTTATAAAAGTTAAGACTCTGCCACACCCTCCTAAAATGGCTCATTCAAACACGCCCCCACGTCTACGTCACGGTGTGGGAAGATTTGATTAAAACCAACCAAACGTATACGCAATGAAAGAAGGCATAACTTTTATTCTCACTGTAGTATTGTTGTTGCCGCCGCCATGTCATGGAGACGCTGTGTGTTTTGTGAAAGCGAAAGTACTTTGTTTGGGCTTCCAAATGAGTACACAACTAGAAATCAGTGGTTAAGTTATATTTACAACACTGTTCCAGAACAGTACAACGCAAATATCCGAGTGTGTGCAGCGCATTTTACGGAGGACTGTTTCCTGATCCCGGGAGAGAGTAACGTCGCAAGGACAGTCTTGTGCTTCTGACTCACAGCCTGTAAGTACGTTTCAATATTTAAAGAATTTGCTACTGACTATTCAAACGCGAATTTTGAGCTGTGTAGAGTAGTGCTTGTTTGGCGTTTCTACGATCACAAATGCAGCCATGGTAATGTTTACGCGGTGTGGCGCAACGCATAAAAAGACCGTATGAGTCATTATAATCAGTAATTATGTCCTCACTGAATGCAACAAACGCCTCATTTATAATGGGTTTTATTGTTGTTGTGTCGTCGCACCGGGACACGGCATCACAATACGGTAAGGGGCATAACATTTCCATCACACACTTGAGGTATTCGGCCAATCACAACGCACTGGATAGCATTATTGCTGGATAGCATGATATTGAAAAAACCCAAAAATAAACCCCTTATTTAGCTTTCGTTCCTTAAAAAGGAACTGAATGCCTTGTGTTCAATACAAAAATAGATAGTGACTGATAGCTGTGCATCTCCTGCTTCACTCACTTTTGTTTCTGTGGAGCCGGCAGAGATGCTTACCTCAACGGTTCACGATTAAATTGTCAGATTTTTTTCATTACACACTGCTCAACATTATAAACCCCTATAAAAGCACTTGCAAACTGGAATTGAACATTTCACTCAATAGAACTGCTTCATATTACACTTAAATACACTTTTTAAATGTTTATATATATTATATATATATATATATACATATATATATATATATAAAATATTTAGTACCTAATTAAAATGCACTCGTGTTTATTATAATGAACCCTATTTATTAATTCCAGAACTACTGTGTTGATATCCTAAATTGGAATTACACATATTCAAATGCAAATTCAGTCGCAGTGCTATACACTGCTCAAAAAAATGAAAGGAATACTTTTTAATCAGAGTATAGCATCAAGTCAATTAAACTCCTGGGATATTGATCTTTTCGGTTAAGTTGCAGAGGGGGTTGTTAATCAGTTTCAACTGCTTTGGTGTTAATGAAATTAACAACAGGTGCACTAGATGGGCAACAATGAGACGACCCCCAAAACAGGAATGGTTTTACAGATGGAGGCCACTGACATTTTTTCCCTACTCATCTTTTCTGACTGTTTTTAACTAGTTTTGCATTTGGTTAGGGTCAGTGTCACTACTAGTAGCATGAGGCAATACCTGGACCCTAAAGAGGTTGCACAGGCAGTCCAACTCCTCCAGGATGGCACATCAAAACGTGCCATTGCCAGAAGGTTTGCTGTATCTCCCAGCACAGTCTCAAGAGCATGGAGGAGATTCCAGGAGACAGGCAGTTACTCTAGGAGAGCTGAGCAGGGCCGTAGAAGTTCCTTAACCCATCAGCAGGACCGGTATCTGCTCCTTTGTGCAAGGAGGAACAGGATGAGCACTGCCAGAGCCTTACAAAATGACCTCCAGCAGGCCACTGGTGTGAATGTCTCTGACCAAACAATCAGAAACAGACTTCATGAGCGTGGCCTGAGGGCCCGACGTCCTTTAGTGGGCCCTGTGCTCACTGCCCGGCACTGCGGAGCTCGATTGGCATTTGCCATTGAACACCAGAATTGGCAGGTCTGCCACTGGCGCCCTGTGCTTTCCACAGATGAGTGCAGGTTCACCCTGAGCACACGTGACAGACGTGAAAGGGTCTGGAGAAGCCGTGGAGAACGTTATGCTGCCTGTAACATCATTCAGCATGACCGGTTTGGTGGTGGGTCAGTGATGGTCTAGGGAGGCATATCCATGGAGGGATGCACAGACCTCTACAGGCTAGACAATGGCACCCTGACTGCCATTAGGTATCGGGAGAAATCTTTGGACCCATTGTCAGACCCTACGCTGGTGCAGTGGGTCCTGGGTTCCTCCTGGTGCACGACAATGCCCGGAGAGTATGCAGGCAGTTCCTGGAGGATGAAGGAATTGATACCATTGAATGGCCCCCACACTCGCCTGACCCAAATCCAATAGAACACCTCTGGGACATTATGTTTCGGTCCATCCGACACCGCCAGGTTGCACCTCAGACTGTCCAGGAGCTCAGTAGCTATGTTTCCATCCACCTATTTTTATGCGCATTTTGGACTATCGCATAAAAAAATTCACTGGATGGAAACACCAAGATGTGCAAAAATTCTGAAAATGCGCATAAAAAAAATTATGCGCACAACTGAGTAGGATAAACTTTTTATCCGATAAAAAAAAATGCGCATAAACTACAATGGAAACACATTTACCGAATAAATTCCTCCATTCGCATCAAAAAAGTCATGTGACTTTGCGCCATGAGACGGGATAACTTGACTAACCAGCTGACCGATCTCGTTCACAGCATCTATAAGTTGTTGTAGTCACTCTGAAAAGCCTGAGCAAAGTCTGTCATCAAAGTATTTCTGTATAATTGTCTTACACGACTGTGTTCCCAAACAGCTGGCATCCTCCAAACACAGTGACAGCATTTATTGTGTTACGTCTGCTCTCTCTGAGGCACAAGTAATTTATATCATATATGAAAATTATTATATTCTTAGTGATATTTAGTGCCACAGTTTACCAGGAAGTGACGATTTTGTTCTCTTTGACTCGTTGGATGGAAACGGTGCTTTATTCGCATACGTTTTATGTGATATTCCAGTTTTGCGCATAATTTAAATTCGAATCTTTGGATGGAAACATAGTGTCACGCCCCTGGACTGTTTTGTTGTGGTTTTTGCTCCCCATGTGTTCCCTGTGACCCTGTTTCTCCCCAGTCTAATTGTTAATTTGTTTCCAGGTGTGTCTCCTTAGTTCCTCGATTGTCCTGTCTTTAAAAGCCCCAGTCCTTTCAGTTAGTGTTTGTCGGTCTTTGAATGTCTTCATGTGCTCTATGTTCCCTATATGGATTATTAAAGACTCTCAGTTTGTGAATTCTCCGTGTCTCCTTGTTCCTGGCTCCTGCGTTCGTGACAGTATCCTCCGTGGCCACCCTCCGTTTTGTTTACCGTTTTCTATCAGTGTTTTTGTTTCCGTTGTGTTGCCCCATGGATCCCCTCGTCCGGCCCGAATTCCTCTGGAGCAGGAGGACCGATCTCTTGAGGACCATACACGACTGTTCCTGATGTTAGCTAACGCCACCAGCTACCCGGACGATGCGCTCTGCGCATTCTATAATGCAAGCTTGAACACCGCGTGCAGAGCGCTGTCGTCCGAAGATGGTCCTCGAGAGGATTTCGCTGCCTTCGTGGAGTGGACACTGGCGAGGCACGGATCCCCGTTCACCGTCTGTGCTGAGGGGGATCTCGCCAGTGCCACTCCTGACCCAGAGCCCAGCCCACCAACTCCCCGCGGTGCGGAGCACCAGCCCGAGCCCACCGATGACGGAGAGCCATTTTCCGCTACCATCCACGAGCCAGCGCCAAGCCGAGCGACTGAGCGGAAGATCGTCCCGGAAGTTGAGCCCAACACGTCAGATCAGGTGCGAGAGCCGGCGACAGTGCCCATCACGAGGGAGCCAGCCGTGGACGGTGTGAGCGCGGAGGGGAGCTCCGCCCCCTTGCACCGCGGCCGAGGATGAGCTGATTATACATCTGGGGTTGCTAGACTTTGAAGGGGATCTGTTGGACTGGGAACATGATCTGGAGGTCGACGTTTCCCCTATCCTCTCTCCATCTACGCTGGTTCCAGCCAGCTCCGCTCCTCCCGAGCGCCCCCCTGTGCCCGCTCCCCGAAAGAGTCCTCCAGAACCCGCGCCTCCAGAGCGCCCCACAGTGTCGGCTCCCATTCCTGAGTTAAGCCCTGGAAGCCCGGAGGCTCTCAAATGCCCGCCCTCACACCCGCTCCTGCCTCCTCCACCGCTGTCGTCTGGCAGCCCCTCTGCTCGCCCTCAGCCCTCCATCAATGCGGTGCGAGCTCCGCGGGTCTGCCATCCTCCATCGCCGTGGCTGGAGAACCCCTCACCTCCACCTCCAGCCTCCGAGGCCCGGACTCCGCCTCGGCCCGTGGACCCAGCGGCTCCACCTCAGCTCCTAGCTCCCTCGCCTCCACCGTCATCCATCGATCCACCAGCTCCACCGGCCTCCCTCGTCCCTCCGGCTCCGCCTTGGTCGGGCGTCGACCCGCCATCGCCTCGGGACTCCTCTCCTCTGGCTGCGCCTCGTCGCTCCGTCCCACCGGCTCCGTTGGGCTCCTTCCTCCCGCCAGCTCCACCTTGGTCCTCAGTCGCTCCGGCTCCGCCGCGGATCTCCGGAGCTCCGTCTCCGCCTCGGTTTATCCATCATTTTGATTTTCAGAGTGTCTTTGAAGATTCAGCCCTCTGTAGGTTGATAATTTTCATTTCCATCAAACGATGTGGCTTCCTTTTGTCCCTAACACATTACCCAGTCCGTATCAGTATAGATATCCAGCATGATATTTTTCCCCATTGAGATCTGATGTGTTTTCAAATTGTTCCTTTAATTTTTTTTGAGCTGTGTATAATATTTAAAGTGATAACTTAATTACTTTTTTCTGTCATGGTTTAAGTCTAAAACGTGATCATGAATCATACTAAAAAGTACTGGTGTTGTGAATTTCCTTATCTCTTGGAATGACACTTTTGTTTTGCTAGACTATGTATCATGAGTTGTTGCCACTTTGTGTTCATGCCTGAACAAACTGTCAGATATGTCACTGAACTGTCAGAGTGCATCAAGGTCAAATCATCAGATGAGGATGCCGATGATTCAAGCGAGTTTGTGAAGTTCTTCCCTAGTTTCATCTGGGCTGTGAGGGACTTCACACTGGAGCTAAAGATTGATGGCAAAGATGCAGCAGAGGATGAGTACCTAGAGTTTGCTCTGAAGCTGAAACATGGTAATTTAAAAATACTGCAAAAGGTTATTTTAAGAGTCCTCAATCATTATTAAAACTAGTACTTGTTACTGTGTTGAATTGTTTTGGTATTTAAGCTTACAATTTCCTATGTCTCAGCATTTTATGTCCAGTAGCTCAAGCAGCTACACTCCTAGAACAGACATGCTCTTCTCTAAAACTGAGAGCAGCTAGAGAATGTGTTAATCTTTTCTAGGCACTTCAAGAAGTGTGGTGGAGTACAACTTTCCCAGGGAGTGCATCCAAAAATTCTTTCCTTCCAGGAAGTGCTTGACTTTCCCCTTTCCAGCCACCCCAGAAAATATGTCTTGCCTGGAGAGCTTGAATTCTGCTGACATTTCCACTCAGTTCCTGAAGGTCACAGATGATTTCTGCAAGATTGTCTTTCATGATAGCAATGTGAAGAGGCTGAAAGATGGATACACAGTCACTGGAAGAGGTGATTCTAAAGAACATTAGAAGAGTTTGCATGTGCATACAGAAAACCATGTATCATTACCTTTATCTATCAATACTATTTTATCTCTGTGTTTGATTTTTTTCTTTCGCTGAAGTTCTGGGTCATCTGGCAAAAACATATGTGGACACCATCTCCAGTGGGGATGTGCCATGTCTGGAGAATGCTGTGATCACTATGGCAATGATTGAGAATGAGGCTGCAGTGAAGGAGGGGCTTGAGGTTTACCAGAGTGGAATGGAGAAGCTGAAGGACTCCTTCCCTCTGGACCTGAAGGATGTGTCCTCAGAACACCAACATCTCAACAGCATGGCAACACAAGCCTTCATGAAGCGTTCCTTCAGAGACACTGATGGGAGGTACCTGAAATCTCTGGAGGTAGGCAATGTCAGTTCATTTAGGATGATGGTGAACCACTGACTCAGTAACACTGGGCAACCAGCTGAAAAAAATTGTTTCTCAATGCATGTAGCACAAAGGCATGAGGAAATGTTACAGATAGCTGAAATGTCCTCTGATTCATTATAAAATGAAGCATGTCTCAAATTAAGCATGTAATCCCCTAGAGGACACTATGGGGAATGGCTCTGGCCTGACTCACGTCTGAAGCTGGAGTCTAAACCCTTGACATTGACTGGCGACAGCCTACACGTCACTACTGGTGTGGGCGTGAGTATAAAAGGGCACCTGTAGAACAGGTCACCCATTTATTGTCTGAAGGATACGTGCACAGGAATACCTGAAGCATGGCAAGGGAACGCAGTGTCTTGTCCCCCTTTTAAGGGAACCATTGTTACATGAGTAACCTGAGACCTTCCCTTGAGAATGAGAACTCGCACTGTGTTCTCTAGACAACACTATGGGGAACAAATGCCCAATCCACCATGCTGAAGGGATGAATAAAGTAGTCCCCGTATTTAAGGTACACACCTGCGGCTGACGTAACTTAATTCCCTTGTTACAAACCTTCTCTCTTTGCAGTCAGAAAAGAATCAGAAAAGAAGCTCAGCCAACAGGCAAAGCTCAAGGGCCTGGTAATCCTGATCCATAGCATGATGACTCTCTAATAAGAGAGGGGGACTAACTATGTTCCATGCTCTGGACAGCTTCCAAGAAGGTTCTGAGAGCCTAATGACTTGGAACTGCTCACCGAGAGGAGGCCTCAGCAGGGTTAATCTTTGTATCAAGAGGAGACCTAGCTATGGGCCTAACTATGCCCTACACCTATGCCCTAAGCCTCAGCAGGATGACTCTTTATAGCAGGAGGAGGCCTAAAAACACTCCCCTGTAAAAGCAGTAGACAAGGAAGATTACAAAGAGTTGAGCATGATGATTCTCTAAAGCGATAGAGGAGGCTTTACTACATTCTGTGCCATTGCAGCTTCCCAAGGAAGCTCACAGAAAGTCTAGCAACTTGAAATGCCAACTTGAACTGGAAAAGCTCTGGGGAGTGGAGACCTCAAAAAAATGACTTTCTGAAGTGAGAGCAGGCCCAGCAATACTCCAATTCCAGGCAGCAGCTAAGGAGGCTTGCAGAGAGCCTAACAACTTAGCCCTTAAAGTGCCCCTATTATGGGTTATGAAAGGTTCATATTTTGGTTTTGGGAGTCCCCAACAACAGGTTGACATGCATGCAATGTCACAAAAACACTTTCATTTTCTAACAATATGCATTTATTTTTACCTTATTTGCTCAACGACTCCCAAATGATTCACTCAATGATTCATTTTTCCAAACCCCTCCTTTGCATGATGCTAATTTGCGGTGATCGGCCGATTTCATTTAAAGAAGTGTTTGTGAGCTTTTAACACTCCAAAAGCGGCACCTAGTAGCAAAGAATAAATTTGCATTTTCATTCAGACCAACGTGAAAATCAAGTTTTCCCAGCTCTGCGCGTGCAACAAGTGGGTGGGCAACATGCTAATGTTTCATGTTGATGTCAACATGAAACGGCTTGGGATTCGTTTTAAAAACGACTCGTTTCAATGATTCAGAGTCGACTCTTTCTTTTGAAAGACAATTACTTTATACACTTTCAGATTTAAAACTTTGCAGGATGTTTTCATTCACTTAGAGCTGTGTTACACACTACATGAAAAGTCATTTTCAAAAATCCATAATAGGAGCACTTTAACTGAACTTTGTCTCTAACTGAACTTAGCCCCTAATTGAACTTCTGACTTCAAAGGATGGAGGCCTTGCCATGAAGACTAGCAGACAAAGAGGCTAGCAACTTGACACTTTGAGGCCTTGTCATAACTGTCTTAAGGCAAGGGGACTTAACAACGTTTTTTGTTCAGGATAGCTTCCAGCCATGCTGTCAGAGCCTAATAACTCAAAGTGCTATCTAGAAGGAGCTTTAGGGGACAGAGGCCTCAGACAGACAACTCTATAGTGACAGCATCCCTGATGCCTCCATCATAAAAGCAGTGGCCAAAGAGACCCACAGAGGGCACAGCAACTCAGAACTCCACAGACAGGGAAAGGGTACGACATCTCTTCAGTATAAGAGGAGGCCTAACTCTGTTCTATATATGGGACAGCTTCCAAGGAGACCCACATAGCCTAACAACTCGAAATTGCCATCCAAGTGGAGCTCAGAGGGGAGGAGTACTGAGCCAAACAACTCTCCATAACGAGAGGAGGCCTAACAATGTTCCAATCCCTCACCTGACAAAGTATTCACAGTCAGTTTCTTGTGCCACACCATCAGAAGGCAGACTTTAACATTAATGAAATACTGCCAAACATCATAGGAGTAGGAAGCAATGAACACTGTGTAGGCATCATATCAATCGGAACACAGCTCTCTTCTAACGAACTGGTTATCTAAATCTGGTGTGTTAACTAAGAGAGACATGCAAAATATGCAGACCTGGGGGTGCGAGGACTGAGATTGGGAAACGCTGTCCTAGAGTAACTGCCTGTCTCCTGGAATCTCCTCCATGCTCTTGAGACCTTTTGTCAATGGCACGCATTGATGTGCCATCCTGGAGGAGTTGGACTGCCTCGGCAACCTCTGTAGGGTCCAGGAATCGCCTCATGCTACCAGTAGTGACACTGACCCTAGCCAAATGCAAAACTAGTTAAAAACAGTCAGAAAAGATGAGTAGGGAAAAAATGTCAGTGGCCTCCATCTGTAAAACCATTCCTGTTTTGGGGGTCGTCTCATTGTTGCCCATTTAGTGCACCTGTTGTTAATTTCATTAACACCACAGCAGCTGAAACTGATTAACAACTCCCTCTGCTATTTAACTGACCAGATCAATATCCCAGGAATTTAATTTACTTGATGCTGTACACTGATTAAAAACTGTTCCTTTAATGTTTTTGAGCAGTGTATGACATTGCGACTGAATTTGCATTTGAATATGTATAATTCCAATTTAGGATGTCAACACAGTAGTTCTGGAATAAAAAAAAGGGGGGTTATTATAATAAACACAAATATATTTTAATTAGGTACTAAATATTATAAATATTAAAAATACATTTAAAAAGTGTATTTGAGTGTAATATGAAGCAGTCCTAATGAGTGAAATGTTCAATTCTAGTTTGCAAGTGCTTTTATAGGGGTTTATAATGTTGATCAGTGTGTAATGAAAAAACTCTGACAATTTAATTGTGAACCGTTGAGGTAAGCGTCTCTGCCGGCTCCACAGAAACAAAAGTGAGTATGCACAGCTATCAGTCACAATCTATTTTTGTAGTGAACACAAGGCATTCAGTTCCGTTTTAGGGAACGAAAGCTAAATAATGTTTCAACTTGGGTTTTGCAATATGTGTGGATGCATAGCGGCAATACATACTGTATTCTGCATTATTCATTGCATCAAGTTGAAGTTGCACATGGAATAAAAAAGTGCTCAATTTCTTAATTCGTGGACACATTATTTATTTATTTTTGCATGTCCTGTGCTGTTCTTCTTAGTACGGAAATGTTAACTGAGGCAAATAGCGAAAAACAAAGTATGCGTGTGACCTATTGAAATGCATAGCATTTTGAATTAAATGTAAATTTAAACGATTGTATTTGGGACCGAATAATGTGGTCACAATATGACAAAGCATAATAATCCATGCCTTATAGACTGACACGTGACTTCCTGTTTGTTGCTGCTGCATTTTTTGAGTTTGAGCTCCGTCAAGTTAATTCTTTATCGACTATTTTCTAATCCTGAAATCTGTTTTATACACCATCATTTTCGTTTCTATAACGTGTGAATATATCCCCTATCGTATTCTACAACAAAAACAATCAAAGCGCCTTGTTATCACTAGTTTTATTTTGATTTCCAGAGTCCGCTATTAGCTTATAGCCCGTTAGCATCGGCAGCGTGGTTGCATTAGCGGCAACCAAGGAAGGTTGCCGCTAATCTCGCTTCCATTGCTAATACTCTATTCACACACATTACCATTGTTTTACTCACTGCTACTTGCTTTAATGGCGGATGTGTGTCTACCTTTGAGTGCAGGCGAGGACACGTTCGAGCTGCATTCGGTGCAGCTGGAGCTGGAGGCCGTGGAGAAGCAGATCCGCGAGCTGGTGGAGAAGCAGGCCCAGCTGAGAGAGCGGAGAGCCGCGCTGGAAACATCCCGGGCTGACGCTCACAAGTCCGAGGTAAGTATACAGCGCGCCGCTAACACTCCCACCACCTCTACTCCGTGTGTTTCTCTGCACAGACCCCGTGCACCCAGGACGCGATCTTCCCAGATGTCCTTCACTCCGGAGCCGGGACACCACGGACCCTGGGTGCAGCAGCAGCGGAAGACGCGAGCCAGGCCCCGCGCGAGGACCTCTCCCCCTCCGCCGCCTCCGGTCTTCGAGATCTCCACCCGGAACCGCTTTGCCCCCCTCCGCGAGACGGAACGCGACGCTGTGATCGTCGGAGACTCCATCGTCCGGCACGTCCGTGCTACGTTAGCTGAAGGTAAAGCACACACTCACTGTTTCCCTGGCGCTCGTGTTCTCGATGTTTCTGCGCAGATACCCGCGATCCTGAAGGACGACGAGAGCATCGGCGCGATCGTGCTGCACGCGGGGGTGAACGACACCAGGCTGCGGCAGACGGAGACACTGAAGAGGGACTTCAGGAGCCTGATCGAGACGGTGCGCAGCGCATCACCCGCGGCGATGATCGTCGTGTCTGGACCGCTTCCCACGTATCGACGAGGACACGAAAGGTTCAGTAGACTTTTTGCTTTAAATGAGTGGTTATTGTCATGGTGTAAAGAACAGAAACTGCTCTTTGTTAATAATTGGAATCTTTTCTGGGAGCGTCCTAGGCTTTTCCGCGCTGATGACCTGCACCCCAGCAGAGTCGGAGCAGAACTCCTGTCGGACAACATCTCCAGGACTCTACGCTCCATCTGACTAGTAAGCCCATTCTCAAATAACTGCTATGATGACTTTTGTTCTACCCACTTAAATGATAGAAATACTTGTGCTGTCCAATCTATAAAGACTGTGTCTGTTCCCCGAACAGTGAAGCCAAAATATAAATTTAATGCAGGATCTAGAAATAATCTAATCGTGATTAAACCAGAAAAATGCAAAACAAATAAACAAAAGCAATTTTTAAAGCTTGGGCTCCTAAACATTAGATCACTCGCACCCAAAGCTGTTATTGTAAATGAAATGATCACAGATAATAGTTTTGATGTGCTCTGCTTGACTGAAACCTGGCTCAAACCAAATGATTATATTGGTCTAAATGAGTCTACTCCACCAAGCTACTGTTATAAGCATGAGCCCCGTCAGACTGGCCGT
>CM077228.1:35864470-36241970 GCA_039654775.1 Spinibarbus caldwelli
GTTCACATACTAAGCTATCATAAAATTAAGATTACAAATACTTTCACTTTCTATTTTTCCATGTGATTTCAAGGAACTGCTATATATCATGTGATTTCAGGGTAGCCCATATATGTGTCTATATAAAAACCAGCAGAGAGCTTTCATTTGCTATTTGGACCTTTGGAGGAGGACAGAAGACGCTGAGAGAGAGACATCAACACTCAGGTTTGACTTTATTTGCTTATTATTATCACTTTGATTTCAATTATTTTCAATTTTATTTAAATTTTTACAATGTAAATATTTTGATTTATAATTGATTATATTATTTACTTTATGTTTGAATAAGTCATAACACACACTTGGTGCAGAACATATTAACAGGTTTCGAACAGATTTGACAAACAATTAGCATTCATAGCAAAAGCATCCAGTGCGTGACAGCTGGCATCCCGAGAATGAGCTCACACATTGATTTTGTTTGTGTATGAAGGGGCATGACTTGTAATCAACATCCCCATCGGCAGATATTACCTCGCTTGGCTCAGTAAGCATAAGATGAGTTGGTCTGACCGTGTATCCACACAACTAATATACTAAAGTAAACTGTTAATTTGAGTTGCGTATTCTGGCAGATGTAGTTTCCAAAAATGTAGTTCAAATCACGCAGAGACAGAGCTTGCAATTATGAGGAGAAATAGCCAAATCAATGTACTATATTGATGTTTATAATTTTTTTTTTTAATGCTTTAAATTTTTTTGACATCTCTGATATTATCTGAACAACAGACTGGATTTTCGGACTAATTACTAATTGAAATTAAAGTATTTAAAGTAAATTTAAAATATTCAAGCAAATACTAAGATGGCATCTAAATGTCAGCGCGAGCTAAATAATATTGACGGTGTTCATCGTATAGTGATGTCACTGTACTGCAGTGGTTCCCAAACTTTTTTTTTTTTTTTTTTTTGGGAAAGTCTCCTATGCTCACCAAGGCTACATTTATTTGTTAAAAATACAGTAACACAGTAAACACTGCAATATTGTGACATATTGTCAATTTAAAATATCTATTTGAATGTTTTAACATATAGGCTTTATTCCTGTGATCAAAGCTGAATTTTCAGCATCAATATGCTGGTCTTCAGTGTCACATGATCCTTCAGAAATCATTCTAATATGCTGATTTGCTGCTCAAGAAACATTTCTGATTATTATCAATGTTGTAAACATTTGTGCTGCTTAATATTTTTGAGGAAACGATTTTTTTCACGATTCTCTTATGAATATTTGAAATTGTCCTTGGTGTCAGAGCGCTGGAGTTCGTCAGAAATAGAACGGGACATCAGTTTATTGGCATGCATTTGTCGACGAGAGGAGCATAACCTCGGCTAGTTCTTCTGACATTTGCCGCTGGCTCTGATGTCTCTGTAGTGGTTAATCATAGGATATAATTCGTTTTGGGTAAATCTAACAGGTAATCTTTGGTCTTTATTCTATTGCTCTATTAATGTGTTAAAATGAAAACAGGCAATGTTTGATATAATATTTAGTTTCATTGTAATGTAGGCTATGTATGTTCCCTGAACTACATTTCTGCGGCTATTAATATGTTTAAATGAAAATGAAAAGAGGCAGTGGTGTTTGATATATTTCATTTATAAATACAGTGAGGAAGATTGCAGTAGCCGAGGCGAGCTGACTGATGTTATCAAGTAAGCTGCTGTTCCATTTGCAGAATTACCGGACTTGCGTCGTTCCGTCCGCGGGATTCACACTCCCGAGTCTAACTCGTGAAGTCCGAACTACCGAGCATGCAAGTCCGAAATTTGCGTACTTGGTATTGAGAAACGCGCGCAGACCTAACGTTACGTCACGAATCTTCTCGGTACTTTAGACCGCGATGGAAACGCAGACAGCAAGAGGTCTGGGGGAAAAAAGTTCCTGGGACATATAAGCGGCTTTATATTTCTACATGGCTCCCTGCAATACAACTCTGATTCTTCAATCGCGCCATCTAGTGGTCTCTTATTGATACAACCACAACTGCTATAACTGATAACGGAGCGCTCAAGCGGGCACTGCGAGTCATGTTGAGGTCATTAAAATGTCAAATTAATATTTTGCGTTCAATTATTTACTTATCAGGCAAGTGGCCGCATGATAAGCGGGAAAATTACGCAGTGTAGTCTTTATCACCCTGCAGAGGTTTCTTTTGCAAAATAATCTGCTGACTGTACACTATCCCTCAGCCTTGCCGCGGCCCCCGGTTTGGGAACCACTGCTGTACTGTATGCGTATCTTCACCCCTCCCCCACTCTTAACGCCCTGTCTGCACCGCTGTCTATACTGGACGCCTCATGGATTTAGGGTTAGGGTTAGAGTAAAGTTGACATGTTCTTGCAAAGTTACTTATAGTCAGTAGAATGACTGTTGGGAGACCATTACAGTAAAGAGTTAGCAGATATGAAGCAGACAGTCTACTAATACTCTAATGAGAGTTAGTTGACATGTAGGTGCAACGTTACTTGGTGTCATCAGAATGTTCAAAAGGGACCATCAAAATAAAGTGTTACCTTAAATTAATATACACTAATTGTTTTCCCTGCGTTTTTCAGCATTAAACAGCTTCGGCATGACATCTGGATGGTTTTCACAAACATCTTCATTCATGTTGTTTCTTATATACACTACCTCTCCTTATGTAGGCTAATAATTTCTTAATTTCAATAATCATTTACGTATTACTTTTATTTTACTGTCAATGTTTATTTATTTTTATGCATTTATTTATGTGTGTATATATATATATATGTATGTATGTATGTATGTATGTCGTGTGCAGGGTTCCCACGCTTCTTGAAAGTGCTTGAATTTCAGACATATGGATTCAAGGCCTGGAAAGTACTTGAAAACAAACATAGGTCCTTGAAAGTGCTTGAATTAAATTTTGTTTATGGTGCGATTTCAAAAATGGTCTTATATGTGCTGTCAAAGACAGAATGAAACGGCACTAATGATTGGGGGTGGAGATGGGGTAGCGCAAAAAAAACAAAACAAAAAAAAACCCTTGCGTGTGTTGAAAGCCCTGCACGGGACAGTTTTCTTAAGCCCGCTCCCGCTGAGTTTCTGGCCATTACCGCCCACTCCCGCAACGTGTGTGTCCCGCTCCCGCACATATTCTAATATTGTATATAATTTTCGCACATCAGGGAGCCGCTATCAATATGCGGGGTATTGAAATCACATTTGAATGAGCGTTCACTTTCGATTTCGCGATCACGCGCACTCTGTGAAAAGTGAGCACATCTTACATAATAATTAGCATAATTATTGCATAATTATTAGCCACGTTGATATTCTGATAAGTTTTTTTTCCAAGCACATTTTACCATTTCCAAACCACACCAGTCTTAATAAATACTATTAATTTTGTATTTAATAATTTATAAGTGATATATAATTGTCCATGATGGCTGGAAGTGAAAAACTCCTTATATTCAGGTGTGCAGAATTATGAAAAAAAGCCAAAAAAGAGATTTAACTCAGACTGAAAGTCAAAAATTATTAAATCTCCATGAGAAGTATTCAAAACTAATGCAATACAGAAATTGCAAAGTTAAGGCATGACCATTGGGTAGCAAAATGCTCATTGGGTCAGCAAAAAAAAAAAAAAAAAAAAAAAAAAACGGGTGGAGAAGAAAAGACACGTTAACTGCAAAAGAATTAATAAGGTGAAGAATTAGTCTCCAGTATCACCATTTTCAAGAACTGCAACCTACTCTGGAGTCTCCAAAAGTGCAATGTGTCAGGTTCTCAGACTTTGCTTGGGTAAAAAAAATCCTAAAAAATGACCCTCACTTAATAAGAATAACATGCTGAAAATACATGAAGACTAATTTTTTATAGGCAGATAAGTTGAGTGACCAGCACCACATCCTCTTGTACCACTGTTTGAAGAATCTATCTTCCAGAATCTGGCAATAAGTTTTAGGAGCTCTTTTTTAGTCAATCTCTGCAAGACAGACTATTCAGGATAAGAGATGGACTAAAAATGAACTCCCAAAACTTACTGCCACATGGAGAAAATGTAGAACTTGAAAAATTGGAAAATCAGCTTAGTGAAAAGTGTTTACAGTTTAAAAGCAAATAGAAAGTCCTATTTTTGATTTATTTTCTTTCTTTTTTTTTTTTTGCAGATTTGCACATGTACAAGGTTTAAAATGTTCATGAAATATTTTCAAAAAAATATTGAAGTTTTGAGCAGCTGCCTGTTTGAGCACCTGCATTCCTCTAGGTCAAAGATGAAAAAACGGGATTTACAATGTTTTACAAAATAATTTTGACTTGGTTTTTTTTTATTATTATTATTATTATTATTATTATTATTATTAATGAGTATTGAGAGAGCGTGTGCGAATTTTTAATGTTAACAGGTTTTACCGTGCTATTACAACATTTAACCACTTTTTATTAACTTAAAAATTGAGAAATTCTTTCAAATTTAAATCTTGTACAAGAACTAGTAAAACCAGTTTGATGCATATTTTATCAATATTTTAGAAATTGTATTTGAATATTACCAGTAAATCATTAAATTTCATTAAATTCCTTTGAACACGACTGCTCAAAACGGTCTAAATTTATGAAACCTACACATTCAAAACATTATTAATGTCAAGTCAAGTTGAGCTTTATTGTCATTCTGCTACATGTGGGGACATACAGTGGAATGAGAGGTCGTGCCTCACAGGACCACGGTGCTACATAAATACAGACATACAGCAATGAAGTAAAAACACTATAAACCTATACACAAACTAACCTACTGACAGATTTTGACTATATTAATGTGATATATATGTTAACCTATACATAAATTAAAAAATACAAACTATACAACCTATGCGAATGCTTCACATAATACTGTACATGTGCAAAGAGAAACATCGTAAGTCAAGCAGCTGGCTGGGGAACAGTGCAAGATGATTTGTAGTGCATGAGCATGTAAACACATATTATTGAATCTTTTGTGGCATTATGTACACAGCAGTGTGTGAAAAGTGTCTAGTGAATATGACATTTTTTAATGTTGTGTAAGTGAAATGTTAAGTACTGTAAGGTATTTCATGACACTACATATGCTGAGGTGTGAATTTGATAGGTGCTTGATATGAAATAAATGGTGCTTTAAAAAGTCCTTGAATCTGGTGTTCATGAAAGAGTGGGAACCCTGTGTATTGTCATCACAAGGTTTTTAACAGCATGGGACGATGTCGTGAAACATTTATTTTCCAATGTCTTTGTTTGGTAAAACAACAGTTGTACAATATGTGTTGGTCAGATGAAGACAGAGAAAAAAATACATCAAAGATCATTCAATAAAATCTAAGTTACTTTACAGTCACTTCATCTTCTTCCTGCTTGTTTGTCAGCACATCTTTTATCAGACTTAACATGACAAGGTATTGAGTAATATCAGACCAAAATCTGATACATCACACGATGTTTAACACTGATAAAACATCTTTATCCTTTGGCCATAAACTGGTATCTAGTTTAAAATAATGCACAAGACACGGACTGATACCTGTTAGTGTTGTAGTCAAGATCACCTAAACTGAGACCAAGTCAAGACCAAGACCAGACCAGCACTCCTCACTTTCATCATCTGAAAGATTATCCTTACCAACACACAAACCACTCACAATTGCTAAATTGGGCTAAAATAGAAGGCTCCGAGTGACACTAAATGAAGAGCCATTTGGGAGCCGTAAGAGCCGGCTCTTCTAAGGGAGCTGAGCCAAAAAAGCCGAATCTTTGAAAAGAGCCCAGCTTCCCATCACTACTTCAAATGCAACCTGGCCCTGGACATTTCTTAGGCAGTAAATGGAATTTATTCAGTGTTTTCATAAAAGCCTTATTTTTATGCTACAAAATAAATAAATAAATAAAAATACACAGGCTATACTATTATTTAACATTTGAATAAAACTTGAATTGAACAATTGAACACAGAACCACAGTAACCACAGCAAACAAATAAATAAAGGCAAAAGTCTTAACATTTAGTCTTTAGTGCAGGTTGGCATTTAGAAATATCAGATGCTTCAGTTTGGATGGGCTGATGCGATTTCTCCTCTCTGTGATTATTTTGTCCTGTTTTTGAGAAGACTCTCTCCGAGGGGACCGATGTTGCAACAATGCAGTGTCTTCCTACCATTACCTTAACCAACGCGCTTGCATTTAAATCTGGCTCCCAGTCCCCCGCCTCTCTCTGTCGCTCTGTGTACCTGGGCTCTCATTTATAAACTTTGCGTACGCACAAAATGGGCATGTAATATGCGTAAGCAGTTTTCCACGCACACATCCGGATTTATAAAAAAAAAAATAAACTTGGCGTAATTATGTACGCACCGTACGGACAATCTAGACCATGCATACGATTTTTTTTTTTTTTTTTTTTTTTTTCAGCGAGAACAATGATCATGATGTGCACTTACTTCGATATTATGGCGGACACAGCTGGATGGTCGAACGGTCAGTCCATTGTCCGGTTTGAATAGCACCAATGATAATATCTTACTGTACAACCACAGCTGCACGGACGTGTTGATGTCGTATAAAGGCATCTCAAAATCTTTTTTAAAAATGCCACTGTATTTGAAGGATACCATTAAAGGAAAACGGTAAGATTTGCACATTTCCTTTTTAAAATACTTTCAGTAATTCGCCGAGTCAGACAATTGTATTTACACTGCAAAATATATAGTCCTATTATATCAGCTGTTTCTACTAAAAATAGATGTTCAGCTTATGTTCACCTTATCAGCAAAACTGCGTAAATTTAATTTGGTTTTGAAACCGGGGCGGATCTAGAAAATCATTTTAGGGTGGCATGGGGTCTATGAGGGGTCGCAACACCAAAGCAAGCCCCCATGCATAGATTTATTGTCTGACATGCACAGTTGTGTTCACAAATATTGCATTACCATTAAGTAATCATCTATACTGTTTAAAATGAAAAATAAATAACATTTCAATATCCATCATGGCACCAAGTCAATACACAACATAAAAAACTTCAAGAGGTTATAAATGTTTCTGAGCTTGTATCATTAAAGAAGACATTCAGTTATTACCAGAGGTGGGAATGTCTGTAATCACCCAGAACACTATCAATAGTCTAGCAACACCTCAGCAACTGAATAGCAAGAACCTAGAAACCACCCAGAACATCCTAGCAACCAACTAGCAACACTTTAGCAAACATCTAGAACATCTAACTGACCAAACTATGTATGTTTCTTAGACAAGACTTTAAGACAAGCCAGCATAAATTTGTCTTTCAAACTTTTCAATCTAGTTATTACAGGTATTCTTAAATGCTTACACACAATTCAAATACACAGATGACTTTCCTGCCCAGTGAACACTCATGAGATCAATAACACTTAACAAAAAAACTCTTATTAGGATTCAGGAATTATTTTTGCAGCTCAATGTCTATTACAGTATACAACATACATTAAATTGCAGATAATAATAATAATAATTCAGCAATGAACTTTTGGGAACAGATCATTTTCATTTTACTACTGGAAAGTAATCTTGCAGTAGATGAAAAACACTAGAAAAGTTCAAATACCAAAGAATTGTATATGAACTTGGTATGCACCACAACAGAGTACAGTACAAAATAAAATTAAAAAAAGTAAATTCAGCATCCTCTGCACATTTGGTCAGATTTCATTACAGTATACAGTACTACAGCAGTTTTCTGGTCTCCTGACACAAGACTAGCTATATATCTCATTTCTGCAAACATGCAGTACACATAAAAAAAAAAAAAAAAAATGGTTACAAATCAAATTTGACAAGTCACATGTTTGAAGGTGTACAATATGTGCTACAGTTTACTGTACATATAGAAGAGTGAAATTTCCATCATCTAATGTACTGGTACTGTACTGTAATTATACTGAATGTGTAAGTATAAAATCCATGTATATTATTCGTTCAGCTCTCTCCTCTCTCCGTTGTTAGGATGCAGAGATTCTGATTGGTGTCATCAGTTTTGCTGCCTAATGTTTAATACTCATTGTTAAACTTATTGAGAAATGTGTTTTGAGAACTGAATTAATGATTTGGGAAAATGAACTAGCTAAAATCAGTTGTATTATGTTAACAATCGAGAAAACTGCAATACAAGATTCTTACCTAACTCTGCTATCAGTTTTCGTGATCGGCATCTTCTTATTGATTTCATGTTATTGTTTCGTCCGATATATGGCAGAAAGGCCTATATCCATGATGAAAGTGGAGCAGTTGGAGAATCGGATCACCAAAACAATTACGGGATGAATCTCAGACATATCAGATGGGATTATATTTCTCAGAGGACTTCTGAATAAACCGAGAAGCAGTTTCTGATTCACGAACAAATGTAAAAATTCGTTAGTGAATGGGCTGCGCTTTGTGTTTTTGACTCCAAAAGTACCGGTTCATAAGAGTCATTTGTTAATGAAGCCCAAGAGGTCCTTGCTGCAGCCTGTAGCATGATGACGTACTGGATCAGATCCAATACGTAGTGGATGTTTTACGCACATGCACAGTATTGGATTTTAATGCGCATGCGCAAAGTGGGGCTGACATTAAAGCTAGTATTAAATGTAAATTAATTATGAGATATATAGGAGTGTTTCATAGGCTTACACAAATTATAGAATACTGTGATTTTAAACCAGCAGTGCAGGCTATTCAAACTTTATTTAAGCAAGGATAGCTTTTGAATGAACAATTCAAATACAGTGGGTACGGAAAGTATTCAGACCCCCTTAAATTTTTCACTCTTTGTTATATTGCAGCCATTTGCTAAAATCATTTGTTCATTTTTTTCCTCATTAATGTACACACAGCACCCCATATTGACAGAAAAACACAGAATTGTTGACATTTTTGCAGATTTATTAAAAAAGAAAAACTGAAATATCACATGGTCCTAAGTATTCAAACCCTTTGCTGTGACACTCATATATTTAACTCAGGTGCTGTCCATTTCTTCTGATCATCCTTGAGATGGTTCTACGCCTTCATTTGAGTCCAGCTGTGTTTGATTATACTGATTGGACTTGATTAGGAAAGCCACACACCTGTCTATATAAGACCTTACAGCTCACAGTGCATGTCAGAACAAATGAGAATCATGAGGTCAAAGGAACTGCCTGAAGCGCTCAGAGACAGAACTGTGGCAAGGCACAGATCTGGCCAAGGTTACAAAAAAATTTCTGCTGCACTTAAGGTTCCTAAGAGCACAGTGGCCTCCATAATCCTTAAATGGAAGACGTTTGGGATGACCAGAACCCTTCCTAGAGCTGGCCGTCCGGCCAAACTGAGCTATCGGGGGAGAAGAGCCTTGGTGAGAGAGGTAAAGAAGAACCCAAAGATCACTGTGGCTGAGCTCCAGAGATGCAGTCGGGAGATGGGAGAAAGTTGTAGAAAGTCAACCATCACTGCAGCCCTCCACCAGTCGGGGCTTTATGGCAGAGTGGCCCGACGGAAGCCTCTCCTCAGTGCAAGACACATGAAAGCATGAATGACTCCAAGATGGTGAGAAATAAGATTCTCTGGTCTGATGAGACCAAGATAGAACTTTTTGGCCTTAATTCTAAGCGGTATGTGTGGAGAAAACCAGGCACTGCTCATCACCTGTCCAATACAATCCCAACAGTGAAGCACGGTGGTGGCAGCATCATGCTGTGGGGGTGTTTTTCAGCTGCAGGGACAGGATGACTGGTTGCAATCAAGGGAAAGATGAATGCAGCCAAGTACAGGGATATCCTGGACGAAAACCTTCTCCAGAGTGCTCAGGACCTCAGACTGGGCCTAAAGGTTTACCTTCCAACAAGACAATGACCCTAAGCACACAGCTAAAATAACGAAGGAGTGGCTTCACAACAACTCCGTGACTGTTCTTGAATGGCCCAGCCAGAGCCCTGACTTAAACCCAAGCATCTCTGGAGAGACCTAAAAATGGCTGTCCACCAACGTTTACCATTCAACCTGACAGAACTGGAGAGGATCTGCAAGGAGGAATGGCAGAGGATCCCCAAATCCAGGTGTGAAAAACTTGTTGCATCTTTCCCAAAAAGACTCATGGCTGTATTAGATCAAAAGGGTGCTTCTACTAAATACTGAGCAAAGGGTCTGAATACTTAGGACCATGTGATATTTCAGTTTTTTTTTTTTTTTTTTTTTTTTTAATAAATCTGCAAAAATGTCAACAATTCTGTGTTTTTCTGTCAATATGGGGTGCTGTGTGTACATTAATGAGGAAAAAAAATGAACTTAAATGATTTTAGCAAATGGCTGCAATATAACAAAGAGTGAAAAATTTAAGGGGGTCTGAATACTTTCCGTACCCACTGTACATAGCTGCAGCTGTTCGTCCAGTTACTGGGTCTTTGGAACCATCTGTAAATATTTGTAAATAATGGAAATATTCACTCTCAAGATGCTGTTGCACTACTATTGCTTTAGGAACTTGATTTTGTTTATCTTTTATAGTTTTAAATATCTGGAGATCCACTGAAGCTGTGTATTAACTGAGCAGAGCGCCCCTCTTCCCCATAGGCGAACACTCACGCGAAAGTCAAAACTAATCAAATGATCAACCGATCATGTAATATATAAAATATTACACACTTTAATGAATATTCAATGAATATATTAAATTTAATGTGATTTATCCCTTTTTACTTTATTCCATTTTTTTTCCTTTTTTTTTTCATTTAATTAATTAATTAATTTTTTTTTAACCACCACTCGCTCAGAGACAGAACAAAACAAGGACACGTAAAGTCATCTTTTAGCTGAAGGTGTGCGCCTAAATGGTCAAATACACGCAAAAAAAATGTGTTAAAATGCGGCGCTTAGTGATTATTCATGTATACCTTCGTCGGTCATGTAATAAATGAACTTGAAGAGTTGAGAATGAAAATACATTTGTAACATTAAATTGGATCCGTGTGGCTCTTAAAGTGACAGCGGGCTATATTCCTGCTGCCGACTGTGTGCTTAATATTAATCAAACAACAAACGACAAATCCAAAATCACACTGCACTTGAGTGAAGGACTTTTGTAGCTTTAATCAGAGAAAGTTTAATTCTTACAGTGAAGACTATGCTGTTTTATTTTACATTTCAAGGCAAGTTTATTTATATAGCACATTTCATACACAGTGGTAATTCAAAGTGCTTTACATAAAAGGACGTGAAATAGTCGTTAAAAATAATAATAATCACAACAATAAAAACAAGGAATTAAAAAAAATTATAATAATAACAATAAAAACAAAAAGATATAAAAATTGATTTTAAAAGAATTTAAAACAGTTAAGAATAGAAAATGATTTTACATAGTGCAATCAGTTCGGACGTAGCACAGTGCTCATTTAACAAATGCACAGCTAAACAGATGAGTTTTGAGTCTGGACTTAAATGTGGCTGTTTTAGCACATCTGATCTCATTTGGAAGCTGGTTCCAACTGCGGGCGGCATAATAGCTAAAAGCGGACTCTCCTTGTTTTGTGTGAACCCTTGGTATTTCTAACTGACTCGATCCTAATGATTTGAGTGGTCTGTTAGGTTTATATTCAGTGAGTATATCTGCAATGTATTTAGGTCCTATGCCACTGAGTGATTTATAAACGAGTAAAAGTACTTTAAAATCAATCCTAAATGTAACTGGAAGCCAGTGTAAGGACCTGAGGACTAGTGTGATATGCTCAGATTTTCTGGTTCTAGTCAGAATCCTGGCAGCAGCGTTCTGGATGAGCTGTAGCTGTCTAATGGTCTTCTTTGGAAGGCCGGTAAGGAGACCATTACAATAATCCACCCTGCTGGTGATAAAGGCATGAACAAGTTTCTCCAAGTCTTGACTGGACACAAAACATCTAATTCTTGCAATGTTTTTGAGATGATAGTATGCTGATTTAGTTACTGCTTTGACATGACTACTAAAACTAAGGTCAGTCTCCAGAATCACCCCAAGATTTTTGAGTTGATTTTTAGTTGTTTGACCCCTAGAGTCAAGGTATGCATTCACCTTGAGAACTTCATCTTTGTTTCCAAATGCAATGACTTCAGTTTTCTCCTTGTTTAACTGAAGAAAGTTCTGGCACATCCAACTGTTAATTTCATCAATGCATTGGCAGAGGGAGTCGATGGGGCTGTAGTCATTTGGAGATAAGGCTAGGTAAATCTGGGTATCATCAGCATAGCTGTGATAGGCAATTTGGTTCTTTCTCATTATTTGACTTAGTGGGAGCATATACAGGCTAAACAAGAGGGGTGCAAGAATTGAGCCTTGTGGGACTCCGCATGTCATGGACGTCCACACTTAGACTTATGCTCTCCTATACTCACATAATAACCTCTCCCTTCTAAGTATGACCTGAACCATTTGCGTACCATCCCAGAAAGCCCGACCCAGTTTTCCAGTCTCTCTAGAAGTATGTTATGATCAACAGTGTCAAATGCAGCACTAAGATCTAGTAGTACCAGCACTGATATTTTGCCAGAATCGGAACTGAAGCGAATATCATTTATCTTAATAAGCGCTGTCTCTGTGCTGTGATGCACTCGGAAACCAGATTGAAAATTGTCCAGGTATCCATTTGAGTTTAAGTAGTTGTTCAGCTGATTGAAAACTACCTTTTCGATAATCTTACCTATGAAAGGAAGATTTGATATCGGTCTATAGTTGCTCAATATGGTGTTATCAAGATTGCGCTTTTTCAGAAGGGGCTTAACAACTGCAGTTTTCAGGGAGTTTGGAAAAGTCCCAGAAAGAAGTGAGGCGTTCACCACTTCTAAGAGATCTGCTTCTAAACAGTTAAGTACACTTTTGAAAAAAGATGTGGGAAGTGTGTCAAGATAGCAGGTTGACGATTTAAGGTGCTGTACTATTTTTCCAAAATTTTGCTATCAATTGCTTCAAAAACAGACATAGTCATTTCTTTTTGAAATTGCGGTCGAATCTGTGTGACCTCTGCATAACTAGAAGATGTGCCAATCTCCTTTCTGATATTACTGATCTTCTCAGAAAATAAGGAAGCACACTCATTGCATTTGCTGTCGGAGAGCATTTCACTAGGAATCTGACTTGGGGGGGGTTTGTCAGTCTCTCAACAGTAGCAAAAAGAGTGCGAGTGTTGTTTAAGTTACTGTTTATAAGGTTTGAGAAGAAGGTCTGTCTAGCTGTGGCTAGCTCCGCATTGAAAGCATGAAGGCTGTCTTTATAAATGCTATAGTGAATTTCAAGTTTCGTCTTCCGCCACATCCGCTCAGCTTTTCTGCATTGTCTTTTCATACTCTGAACTGCTGTTGATTTTCTCCATGATGATTTTTGTCTGCCATTCTTAATGACTTTTTCAGGAGCAATATCATCAATAATATTCTCAACTTTTGAGTTAAATGAATCCAGGAGAAGATCAACAGAGTCTGCAGAAATGCTTGGTGTTGAAGATATAGCCTTCATAAATACCGCACTAGTGTTCTCGTTAATGCATCTCTTTCTGACAGAGACAGATCTAGATTCAGTGGTAACAGATCAATATATCAAAGAAAATACAGAAGTGATCAGATAGTGCTACATCCTTAATAACAATGGATGAAATGTTTAGACCTCTACTGATGAGTAAATCTAAAGTGTGTCCACGATTGTGTGTGGGTACATGCACATGCTGAATCAGGTCAAAAGTGTTTAAAACAGTTATAATTTCTTTTGTAGTTTTGATTTCTGCATTATCTATGTGAATATTAAAATCCCCTGCAATAGTAAAACAGTCAAACTCTGAGGAAATCATTGATAACAGTTCTGTGAACTCTTCAACAAAGGCTGGAGAGTGTTTTGGAGGCCTGTAAATCAGACTGCAAATCAGATAAACAGAATGCGTGGAGCACCTTACCTAGGTATTCAAAAGACAAATACTGACCAAATGACACTTGCTTGCATTGATAAACATCTTTAAATAGAGCAGCTACACCTCCACCTCTCCTAACATTCCTGCGGACACTTATAAAATTAAAGTTAGGAGGGGCTGTTTCATTGAGGACTGTTGCACTGCAGCTGTCTTCTAGCCGTTTCGTTTAGAAACATAAAATCCGGGTTGTTTGTGGTTATTAAATCATTGATCAGAAATGATTTTTTTTTTAGGGAGCGAATGTTTAAAAATGCTAACTTGATGGAATTACATTTTGTCTCTACAGCAGTCTTAGATTGATGCATTACAGGCCGCAGATTAGATGGGTCTGCCATACGGCTCGAGAAGGCCTTAGACTTTCTATCACGTGATAAAACAGAGATAGAGAAAGCTACCGGCACACTGGGTTCCCGCTTGTTCTGTAAACATTTGAGTAAGTTGCTGCTAGCATAGCGGGGACCCGACACATATCACTGAGAGCTGTTATCAGTTGTTTTTGGTTCACTTACAGCCGATGGAGGAGGGTTTGGGCCCTGGTGTTCTGGCAGCGGTCAGAGAGCTCTCACAGGAGGAGGAGGGAGAGCTGGGCCTGGAGTCTTTGGTGGTTGTGGGGCCCGCCGTTTTTTAGTTGATATCTGGGGGCTTGCAGCGAAAGAGTGGGAGAGTTTGGTCCCAGCATACACCAGTTCCTCCATTTTCTGTGAGAAGCTTAGAAGTGGAGATGCTGGAGAGAGGGATAATGTGTCTGGTGAGCAGGGCTCTGGCTCTGGTGTTTCCGGTGGCTGTGATGTGTTGTCCTGGCTTCCCTGGCTGTTTTCCAGGAAGTCGTCCTTGGGTGCTGAGTCTTGGAGCTGTTGTAGTACGTCACAGTCTGTCTGTGATGAGCTCTGTGGGCAGAGCTCAGCCGGGATAGTCTCCGTGAGGAGAGCTTGTTTTGGCTGTGTGGCATTATCAATGTCCTTGTGGGATGTGTCAACCACATGATGACTCTGAAGCTGATATGAAGTCCTGTGGTCACTCATACTCTGTCCAGGTGTGTGTGTGCCATTCAGGCCGAGTGGATTGGCTCACACCACTGAAGGATGACGGAGGGAGAAAATAGATATTGTTCTTTAGCACTCTTGCACCAAGTTTGTTTGGGTGGAGGCCATCCAGTTTAAACAGTCTATGGCCCAGTCTATTGAAGTTGTCAATGAAGTTAACTCCTTTTATACTGCAGGTTCTTTGTAGCGATGTATTCAGCCCAAGCATCCGTGAAAACATGTTAGTTCCCCTTGCTGGGAGTGGTCCACTGATGAACGACTGAACTTCAAGTCTTTGAAGTGTTTCAAAGAGTTCACTGAAATCCTTCTTAAGGAGTTCTGACTGCTCTTTCTGAATATCATTCTTCCCCACATGATGATGACTCGATTTGCAGTCTTGTGCTTCATCAGAATGTTCCGAAGTTCCTTGTTCACATCAGAGACGGTTACTTGAGGAAAGCAGCATGTAGTTGTAGTCCTGCTACTGATGTTTCTGATAATAGAGTCACCCACTATCAGAGTCCTGGGCTCGGCTGCGCTCAGAGCTGAATGCCGCTGTCTGCTTGACCTCGAGCGCCTGTTAGTAGCAATGTTAGCTGCTGGCTGATCCGATCCATGTTCAATCACATTTGGGGATTCCTCACCCACATTCATTAATGCTTCAAATCTGTTCTCAAGATGTATAGGGGGTGATAGAATACCAGTGTTTACAAGCCTCGTCATAGCCGTATCTGGGGTAGAGGATGCTACGGCAGCAATACGAGATACTCGTGACAATCTGATGTCTCGAGTGCCTTTGGGTCTTGCTCCGTTTGTGCCATCGATTAGTCTGTCGATCAGTTTCGGCTTGTTCCTCTACATTTGGTATAAACTGTTGAGATTCACATGACTCACCGGCTGTATGCTGAGGGGGTCCATGATGGCCGTCTGCTGTGTGTTCCGCCTGTTTTGGAAGTCCAGCAAATAACTTTGTTTCATGAACCACAATCCTTTGTAGAAGTCTGTGGCAGTTCATGTAGCAAGTAGATTCCACGAGAGGCATTTTCTCTTGTCTGTTTGAATGTAGACAGCTATGTTTTCCCGTCTCCGGAACGTAAGCTGCTGGTAGTGGGAGGCAAAGAGTCTTCTTTTTCCAAAAAATGTGTTGTTTGAGCACTGTGCTGATCTGCTGAAGTTAAAATCTTAGAGAGATCTGAGAAAAGTATATAAATAGGGGGCAAAGCGCAGAGCAATAAGCAAGAGCGTCCGAACAGTAGCGAAGCCGGAAGCGAACATTTGATTATTCATTTCTGTAGTAGGCTGTTAACTGACTTGCATAAAATATATTAAAGGACAGTTTGTTTCATTTGTATCTTTTTATTCTATTGTAGTAGTCCTTTGCTTTTTTATTATTGACAGTTTAATTATTTTCAATAATTTTGAGGACTTTTTGTTTGTTTGTTTGTTTGTTTGTTTCTAATAGTTACCTAGTACTCTGCTGTGGTATTGAGAATTGTGAAATTCCGCTGGTCTCTACAATGTAGATGTCATAGGAACCTTATTTACAGGAAATATATATTTCATATGTATCACTATCTTTAAATAAATCACTCATATAAAGTTTTGGTCATATGGCCCCTCATCGTGATTACAATATTGACTAAAATAATCGTGATTATGATTTTTTGCCATAATCGAGCAGCCCTACATGACGCTGTTATAAAATAATTTGACAGAGTATTAACACTTAATGACATTTTAATGATAAATTCAATTTGTACCACTGAAAAAAAAAGTGGTCAGAAAAATATTCATGACACAATTATAATAGGAGTGTCTATGTGCAAATAGCCTTTGCCAACAAGGCGGCTATTTGCACATAGACTCTCTATTATAATTGTGTCATGAATATTTTTAATATTTTTAATATTATCAAATATAATTTTTTTTTTACATCAGTTTCAGTGGCATAGATGGTAAAGCGAGTGCGTTTTGACGCGATCGACCCGAGTTCGAATCTGCCTTTTGCAGACCTTTTTTTCTCCCTTTTCAAATCTCAAATCGCATCGGAAAGGCATTTATTTTCAATAAAAATGAAGGAAATAATCAAACAGTTGAAAATAAAGTATCGGGTAGGTGGCATCCATTTAATAATTTGAATTAAAAGTATAATTTACACTCAATACTTCATTATTGCGTACTGTTTTATAATGTACTACAATACTGAGGTGCAGGCAATAAGTAGTATATAAATAGCAGAAACTCTTGCTATTTAAACATAGTGTAAATAGAATCCATTGCTATTTGCACTTGGTGCAAATAGCATCTCTCACTAAGAAAATATGCTATTTACACTTAGTGCAAATAGCCGCCGCCCAATTATTATGTCCTCATGACAGCCAATGTCAAAACCAACCACATGACAGTTTAATGTAATGTTAACCCATAAAGCTAAGTGATTTCTTAAGTTTGATAAAGAATCTGCTGTTTATGACAGATTATGTTGTCTTGGTAATGTCAAGTTGTCATGACAAAGACACCGACAGGTTATGATGTATTGGTTTATGTCAAGTTGTCATAACAAAGACATCTCAAACAATGTCATCTTTGCATTAAAAATTACATAATTGAGCGAATGACACTTAATGACAGTTGTCATAAACATGCATAAACCCTCCTTCATATTCATGACATGTGTCATGTCATGATTATGAAGGTGTCATGTCAGTCTTAAGCACACCCCTTCAAGTAAAGTCTTACCAAGTTTTTTTCTAGTACACTGCAGTTGCTTAAAGGGTTTAAAATGTGGGTAACACTTTACAATACGGTGACACTAATATGCATTAATTCATGCTTAACAAATCCACAGATAATCATGAGTTAATGTATAACTCATGAAGAACTAAACCATTTATTAACAATTACTGCATCAGCAACAAATGAACATTCGATATGATTCACAGATTAAATAATCAATAAATTGTTATTAGTTAAATGTGTATGAATTACCTAATAACTTATTTTATTAAGTAATGAAGTAAATTCATATGTTAATTACCACATTGGGTCAAAGGCATGGCTTTAAACTTGCAATTAATCATTAGCTAATGATTTGCATGGGTATCATTATGGTGTGACTTTACTTGTTGAGGCACTTGACTAACTAATTAAAAATCTACAGGTGCATCTCAATAAATTAGAATGTCGTGGAAAACTTCATTTATTTCAGTATTTCAACTCAAATTGTGAAACTCATGTATTAAATAAATTCAGGGCACACAGACTGAAGTAGTTTAAGTCTTTGGTTCTTTTAATTGTGATGATTTTGGCTCACATTTAACAAAAACCCACCAATTCACTATCTCAACAAATTAGAATATGGTGACATGCCAATCAGCTAATCAACTCAAAACACCTGCAAAGGTTTCCTGAGCCTTCAAAATGGCCTCTCAGTTTGGTTCACTAGGCATTGACACCCTTCACAAGGAGGATAAGCCACAAACATTCATTGTCAAAGAAGCTGGCTGTTCACAGAGTGCTGTATCCAAGCATGTTAACAGAAAGTTGAGTGGAAGGAAAAAGTGTGAAAGAAAAAGATGCACAACAAACCGAGAGAACCGCAGCCTTATGAGGATTGTCAAGCAAAATCGATTCAAGAATTTGGTTGAAGTTCACAAGGAATGGACTGAGGCTGGGGTCAAGGCATCAAGAGCCACCACACACAGACGTGTCAAGGAATTTGGCTACAGTTGTCATATTCCTCTTGTGCGTCTTACCTGGGCTAAGGAGGAGAAGAACTGGACTGTTGCCCAGTGGTCCAAAGTCCTCTTTTCAGATGAGAGCAAGTTTTGTATTTCATTTGGAAACCAAGGTCCTAGAGTCTGGAGGAAGTTGCTTGAAGTCCAGTGTTAAGTTTCCACAGTCTGTGATGATTTGGGGTGCAATGTCATCTGCTGGTGTTGGTCCACTGTGTTTTATGAAAACCAAAGTCACTGCACCCGTTTACCAAGAAATGTTGGAGCACTTCATGCTTCCTTCTGCTGACCAGCTTTTTAAAGATGCTGATTTCATTTTCCAGCAGGATTTGACACCTGCCCACACTGCCAAAAGCACCAAAAGTTGGTTAAATGACCATGCTGTTGGTGTGCTTGACTGGCCAGCAAACTCACCAGACCTGAACCCCATAGAGAATCAATGGGGTATTGTCAAGAGGAAAATGAGAAACAAGAGAACAAAAAATGCAGATGAGCTGAAGGCCACTGTCAAAGAAACCTGGGCTTCCATACCACCTCAGCAGTGCCACAAACTGATCACCTCCATGCCACGCCGAATTGAGGCAGTAATTAAAGCAAAAGGAGCCCCTACCAAGTATTGAGTACATATACAGTAAATGAACATACTTTCCAGAAGGCCAACAATTAACTAAAAATGTTTTTTTTTTTTTATTGGTCTTATGAAGTATTCTAATTTGTTGAGATAGTGAATTGGTGGGTTTTTGTTAAACGTGAGCCAAAATCATCACAATTAAAAGAACCAAAGTCTTAAACTACTTCAGTCTGTGTGCATTGTCTTTATTTAATACATGAGTTTCACAATTTGAGTTGAATTATTGAAATAAATGAACTTTTCCACGACATTCTAATTTATTGAGATGCACCTGTATAACCACAATGACATATTACTTAACAATTAGTTAATAATAGTCCTGTGCCTCAACAAGTCGTAACATAATGATACCTTTGCAAATCATTAGCTAATGATTAATTAAAGCAGAAAACTGGAAGTTTAAAGGCATGCCTTCGACCCAGTGTGGTAATTAACATATGAATTTACTTCATTACTTAATAAAAATGTTATTAGGTAATTAATACATTATGACACATTTAACTAATAACAATTTATTGATTATTTAATGTTTGAATCATATTGAAAGTTCATTAGTTGCTGATGCAGTAATCATTATTAAATGGTTTAGTTAATCATGAGTCATACATTAACTCATGATTATCTGTACATTAGTTAAGCATTATTTAATGCATATTTGTGCACCCGTATTGTAAATTGTTACTAAAATGTGCATATATGTTGGCAGATATGTCTCCAGTGGTCATGGATAAACCAGTGTGCTTCGTTGACACGGACTCAGATGGGAAGCTGTGTGTGCAGCAGTCAGCGCAGCAGATCCTGCAGCAGATCCAGCAGCCGGTGGTGGTGGTGGCCGTGGTGGGGCTCTACCGCACCGGGAAGTCCTACCTGATGAACCGCCTCGCTGGGAAACAAACAGGTTAGCGCTCATAGCAAACATCACGCAGTTGAAATGAGTAACATTACATCCTCAAAAGTCACTGTCATTATCAGGGTTTGCGCTGGGCAGCACAATTGAGTCCAAGACGAAGGGCATCTGGATGTGGTGTGTGCCCCATCCCACTAAAGCAGGAACCACTCTAGTGCTGCTGGACACCGAGGGACTCGGAGACGTGGATAAGGTGATGTGACAAGAAAACACAACTAGCATCACAAGCAGTTTCATGAGTACAAGAATACAAGACAACCATATTCATATAAAAACTGCAGTCTAATGACTGTTTGTCTGTGCAGCGCTTCAAAGCTGAAAGACAAAAACAAGCTGCTTCTATATCAGAGCACCTGAAATTGAAATCAAGGATTTAAAGTGCTCAGTGACAGCAGAACTCTCCTGTCTGTATTCAGTTTGCATAGATGGCCAAACCACAGAGTGCAAGCGTTTTGTACAAAAAATTTAAATGAGTAAACTAATGAAGATGTAGAACTCCTGAATAAAAGTATAAAAAGTATAAGAAATTACTGGGTGATGCTGATGATGGAAAAAAAAAAAAACTTCTTTCACAGGGAGACCCAAAGCATGACACCAACATCTTCTGTCTGGCTGTGTTACTCAGCAGCACTCTGGTCTACAACAGTCGAGGGACGATTGACAACAAGGCTGTAATGGATTTGCAGTATCCTTCTGATCATTTATAGATACCTAAAGATACCTCTGTGTGGCAGCATTAAGAGTGGTAACACAGTTTTATAAGGCATGGATTATTATGCTTTGTCATATTGTGACCACATTATTCGGTCCCAAATACAATCGTTTAAATTTACGTTTAATTCAAAATGCTATGCATTTCAATAGGTCACACGCATACTTTGTTTATCGCTATTTGCCTCAGTTAACATTTCCGTACTAAGAAGAACTGCACAGGACATGCAAAAATAAATAAATAATGTGTCCACGAATTAAGACATTATTGAGCACTTTTTTATTCCATGTCCAACTTCAACTTGATGCAATGAATAATGCAGAATACAGTATGTATTGCCGCTATGCATCCACACATATTGCAAAACCCAAGTCGAAACACATTATTTAGCTTTCGTTCCCTAAAAAGAAACTGAATGCCTTGTGTTCACTACAAAAATAGATTGTGACTGATAGCTGTGCATACTCACTTTTGTTTCCGTGGAGCCGGCAGAGACGCTTACCTCAACAGTTCACAATTAAATTGTCAGATTTTTTTCATTACACACTGATCAACATTATAAACCCCTATAAAAGCACTTGCAAACTAGAATTGAACATTTCACTCAATAGGACTGCTTCATATTACACTCAAATACACTTTTTAAATGTATTTTTAAAATTTATAATATTTAGTACCTAATTAAAATACATTTGTGTTTATTATAATAACCCCCCTTTTTTTATTCCAGAACTACTGTGTTGACATCCTAAATTGGAATTATACATATTCAAATGCAAATTCAGTCGCAATGTCATACACTGCTCAAAAACATTAAAGGAACACTTTTTAATCAGTGTATAGCATCAAGTCAATTAAATTTTCCTGGGATATCAGAGGGAGTTGTTAATCAGTTTCAGCTTCTTTGGTGTTAATGAAATTAACAACAGGTGCACTAAATGGGCAACAATGAGACGACCCCCAAAACAGGCATGGTTTTACAGGTGGAGGCCACTGACATTTTTTCCCTACTCATCTTTTCTGACTGTTTTTAACTAGTTTTACATTTGGCTAGGGTCAGTGTCACTACTGGTAGCATGAGGCGATTCCTGGACCCTACAGAGGTTGCCGAGGCAGTCCAACTCCTCCAGTATGGCACATCAATGCGTGCCATTGACAAAAGGTCTCAAGAGCATGGAGGAGATTCCAGGAGACAGGCAGTTACTCTAGGACAGCGTTTCCCAATCTCAGTCCTCGCACCCCCCGGTCTGCATATTTTGCATGTCTCTCTTAGTTAACACACCAGATTCAGATAACCAGTTTGTTAGAAGAGAGCTACGTGCATGAACTGTGTTCTGATTGATAAGATCCCTACACAGTGTTCATTGCTTCCTACTCCCTGAGCAGGGGGAATCTGTTTAAGTTTTCTTCACTTCAGAACATTCATTCATGGATTTGCGCTTCCCCGCTGCCTGCAGCGTCTTTACACACAGACGAGTGTGACATCATATACCTCTGTAAATAAATACAATTTAAATTCACGTCTCGCACACTTTAATGCACTTTGAATGGAACATATACACTCGTTTCGAACTGGAATCATGGCAGAATATCCAGTGAAGTCCACTTCGTAGGGCACTTACAGTCGAATAGAACAAACGTCGTACGTGATAAGAGATGCACTGGTGTGAATGTCTCTGACCAAACAATCAGAAACAGACTTCATGAGGGTGGCCTGAGGGCCCGACGTCCTCTAGTGGGCCCTATGCTCACTGCCCGGCACCGTGGAGCTCAATTGGCATTTGCCATTGAACACCAGAATTGGCAGGTCTGCCACTGGCACCCTGTGGTTTTCACAGATGAGAGCAGGTTCACCCTGAGTACATTTGACAGACGTGAAAGGGTCTGGAGAAGCCGTGGAGAACGTTATGCTGCCTGTAACATCGTTCAGCATGACCGGTTTGGTGGTGGGTCAGTGATGGTCTGGGGAGGCATATCCATGGAGGGACGCACAGACCTCTACAGGCTAGACAATGACATCCTGACTACCATTAGGTATCGTGAGAAATCCTTGGACCCATTGTCAGACCCTACACTGGTGCAGTGGGTCCTGGGTTCCTCCTGGTGCACGACAATGCCCAGAGAGTAGGCAGGCAGTTCCTGGAGGATGAAGGAATTGATACCATTGAATTGCCTCTACGCTTGCCTGACGTAAATCCAATAGAACACCTCTAGGACACTATGTTTCGGTCCATCCAACGCCACCAGGTTGCACCTCAGACTGTCCAGGAGCTCAGTGATGCCCTGGTCCAGATCTGGGAGGAAATACCCCAGGACACCATCCGTTGTCTTATTAGGAGTCACATTGTCAGGCATGCATACACACACTTGGGGGCAATACAAACTACTGGGTACCATTTTGAGTTGCTGCAATGAAATTTCAGCAAAATGGACTAGCCTGCTGCATCATTTTTTCACTTTGATTTTCGGTGTGTGTTTGAATTCAGCCCTCTGTAGCTTGATAATATTCATTTCCATCAAACGATGTGGCATCCTTTCATTCCTAACATATTACCCAGTCCATATAAATATAGATATACAGCATGATATTTTCCCCATTGAGATCTGATTTCAAAGTGTTCCTTTAATTTTTTTTGAGCAGTGTATAATGTTTAAAGTGATAACTTAATTACTTTTTTTCTGTCATGGTTTAAGTCTACACGTGATCATAGATCATACTATAAAGTACTGGTGTTGTGGATTTCCTTATTACCTCATGGAATGACACTTTTGTTTTGCTAGACTATGTATCATGAGTTGTTGCTTTGTGTTCATGCCTGAACAAACTGTCAGATATGTCACTGAACTATCAGAGTGTATCAAGGTCAAATCATCAGATGAGGATGCCGATGATTCAATCGAGTTTGTGAAGTTCTTCCCTAGTTTCATCTGGGCTGTGAGGGACTTCACACTGGAGCTAAAAATCGATGGCAAAGATGCAACAGAGGATGAGTACCTAGAGTTTGCTCTGAAGCTGAAACATGGTAATTTAAAAATACTGCAAAAGGTTATTTTAAGAGTCCTCATAATCATTATCACAACTAGTACTTGTTACTGTGTTGAATTGTTTTGGTATTTAAGCTTACAGTTTCCTATGTCTCAGCATTTTATGTCCAGTAGCTCAAGCAGCTACACTCCTAGAACAGACATGCCCTTCTCTAAAATTGAGAGCAGCTAGAGAATGTGTTAATCTTTTCTAGGCACTTCAAGAAGTGTGGTGGAGTACAACTTTCCCAGGGAGTGCATCCAAAAATTCTTTCCTTCCAGGAAGTGCTTGACTTTCCCCTTTCCAACCGCCCCAGAAAATATGTCTCGCCTGGAGAGCTTGAATACTGCTGACATTTCCACTCAGTTCCTGAAGGTCACAGATGATTTCTGCAAGTTTGTCTTTCATGATAGCAATGTGAAGAGGCTGAAAGATGGATACACAGTCACTGGAAGAGGTGATTCTAAAGAAAATTAGAAGAGTTTGCATGTGCATACAGAAAACCATGTATCAATACCTTTATCTATCAATTCAATTTTATCTCTGTGTTTGATTTTTTTCTTTCGTTGAAGTTCTGGGTCATCTGGCAAAAACGTATGTGGACACCATCTCCAGTGGGGCTGTGCCATGTCTGGAGAATGCTGTGATCGCTATGGCAATGATTGAGAATGAGGCTGCAGTGAAGGAGGGGCTTGAGGTTTACCAGAGTGGAATGGAGAAGCTGAAGGACCCTCTGGAACTGAAGGATCTGTCCTCAGAACACCAACATTTCAACAGCATGGCAAGACAAGCCTTCATGAAGCATTCCTTCAGGGACACTGATGGGAGGTACCTGAAATCTCTGGAGGTAGGCAATGCCAGTTCATTTAGGATGATGGTGAACCATTGACTCAGTAACACTGGGCAACCAGCTGAAAAAAATTGTTTCTCAACACATGTAGCACAAAGGCATGAGGAAATGTTACAGATAGCTGAAATGTCCTCTGATTCATTATAAATTGGAGCATGTCTCACATTAAGCATGTAATCCTCTAGAGCAGGGGTTCTCAACCTTTTGCAAGCTGCCTGCATCAGTGATAAAGTCTGCAAGGCTGGGGAACGTGTCGCAGTTCCCTCGACTGATGCGGCCATGCCAGAGGTCTAGTTTTTGTGTGAAGGCGTGCACTTTGTCTGCAAGGAGCAAAATATAAGTTTCGTGTCCTTGCAAAGACAGGTTGAGGCCGTTCAAGCGGTCATATATATCGACCAAATAGGACAGAGACGCAAGCCACATAGTGTCATCCAGATGCTTCGCCAGATCTGATTTGATTTCTGTCAAAAACCATTTCACCTCCTCTTGCAGCTCATACAACCGCTGTAACACCCGCCCCCCGGAGAGCCAGCGAACTTCAGTGTGCAGAAGCAGCTGTTCGTGCCCTGACCCCATCTCCTGGCAGAGGACCCCAAACAAGCGAGAGTTTAGCGGCCGTGATTTGATGAGATTTATCATTTTCACGGATTGGTTCAGCACGGAGTCAAAAAGAACCGGCATTTTTTTAGCAGCTAGTGCTTCGCGATGAACCATGCAACGTGTCCATTTCACAAGTGGAGCTACTTGCTGAACGTGAGCAGCTAGGCCACGCTCACGCCCCGTCATTGCCTGCGCACCATCCGTGCATAGGCCAACGCATCGGTCCCAAGCCAAACCATTTTCACGGATAAAAATATCTAGGACATTGAAAATGGCTTCTCCTGTAGTGTGCGACTGAAGAGGCCGGCAAAACAGGACATCCTCCTCAATCGCCTTGTCCCGCAGATACCTGACATAGGTGAGGAGCTGTGCCTGCCCAGCAATATCAGTGGATTCGTCCAGCTGCAGCGCGTAATTTTTACGAACTCTATCAGTTGCTCTCTGATATCATTGGACATGTCTACAATTCTCCTAGCGACTGTGTCATTGGACAGTGGTACTGCACCGAGTTTGGCTGCTGCACTATCGCCTATCATTATTCTGCACGTCTTGCGCTGCCGGCAAAATGAGAGTCTCGGCGATTGTATGCGGTTTACCCAGTTTACAGATTCTTTTGGCCACTACATACGATGCCTCCAAACACTGTTTAGACACAGTGCTGTGCACTGAAATGGTTGTCTGTTGCTGATAGAGGCCATCAAGCTTTCTTTTAAAATATTCAGCCGGTTTATTTTTAATGCCAGCATGCTTTGTTTCGAGGTGCCTTTTTAATTTGCAGGGCTTCATGCTGTCGTTTGCCAGCACCTCGGCACACACTGAGGTCTCAGATCAGCCGTGACTGTAAACCCAAACTGCAGGTATGCTTCATCGTACCTTCGAAGCTTTTTTGCAGCTGGTGGTGCGTCGGTTGGCTTGTTGGTCCTCACAAGAAATTTCTCCATTTTTGTTGTGTGTTTTCAATAAAGTTTAGGCAATATGTAACTGTGTGTGTGGCTATGTTGAGAGACGTATCAGGAGCTAATCAGTCAGGACTTAGGCACGATCTTTAATTAAACGAACAAAATAATTATTTTGCAGACAATTCAGATTTTATTTTAATACTTAACGATTGTAGAGTGTGTGTGTGTGTGTGTGTGTGTGTGTGTGTGTGTCTTAGTCACGTGGGTAGTTTTAGCTAAGTGTAGCTACTGCCTAGCAGTTAAAAAAAATTACTGGCTAGGGCTGAGATTTGATCTAATCTTTAACAAGAATGTTTGTGGGTTTAGTCTTTAAAAAGACTGTTGGGGTTTTGTAGTAAAGGCCTATGTAAATCGAGATTGATAACAGACTAGCGAGAGCTGGCACAAGCGAACTTGGCAAGAGACTAGACTAGAGTGAATGGAGAGGTATGTCGTGAGTCAATTTAAATGCAGTGATTTATTTTTGTGGGAGAGTGAGTGAACATTTACATTTACACCCCGCTCTGTAAGCCAGGGCGGGAACGGCGGCGGCCATGCGCATGCACGATTCATTTGCAGCCTGGACGCGGAGGGGTGTGTGTCTCCTCTCTGCTCTGACTGCTGCGCGAGGCTACTGAGAGACTGACCGCCTGTGAGTGCTTTTGGATGGGAGAAGGGCCCACGGCAGCACCCGCTGCTCGTTGAGCACAGTAGGCCTAACTGCAGAGTGATTCATGCTTTCGAGTCTCCAAACACCACAAAAGTCTCCAAAAACGCCAGTAAAAGTCGCTGGATTTGTCGCTTTTGACAAAAAAAAAAAGTCGCCAGGAGGATGATTTGTTTGTGTTATAATCAGTGCTTGAAGTGGGGGAAAAAGGTGGTACTCTCTTTGCTAGGGGTGGGACAATAAATCGATATGGCGATATATCGTGATCCTTCTCCATGCGATAGATAATCGATATCTGGCGCCAAATATCGATATTTTAATGAATACAATAAGGTGCTCTAAATACATTTTCCTGCTCCCAGCGTCTAAAAATGCGTGGAAATCGCGGCCGCGCCATTTCCACATTCTTTCCAAAAGTGCTCTGAGCAACTATGAAGCACGTTCTCTATGAAGATGGGGAAGCACGAGGAACCGAATGATAAACAGATTTCCAGCCACTGTATTAGCTCTACTGCTATATATATATGTTTATGGAGATGAAAACTAAAAAACTGCCCCGGAACAGTTATCAGCGTGGACCATAGGCACCGATCACGCTATTATTGCAGAGCGCACATTCAGTCATGAGTAACCTAACCTCTCCGCTCGGATCGCAGGTGGATTTCCCTCACTATATGAGTGAAAGAGAGCACCGCCGGTGCGTCCAGTTTTATGTGAACAAAACTGGATGCTCTCCCTCTCTCACAGATATTACAAGTGCGCGTTATGCAGTGTGAACAGTGGGCACAGACCAGCAGAAACATAAATCTGCACCTATGGCATGGAGGACGAGACAAAACACTGCCAGAGCCGTAATGCGGCGCAGAAGTGTGCAGTGTGTGTGTGCTTGCAGCGCGTCTACATTTGAAATAACCAACCTGAGCGTGCAAAAGACGCGATGTGAACGGCTATTTTTCCGTGCGGGGCTCCGTTTTTATGATGAGAGGAGTAGAAAGGTTGAGAAAGCACTCCAGGTAAATTTTGAAATGTACCAGGTTTATATATATACATATATATTACATGGAGAGAGAGAGAGGCTATATAAGTTAAGCAGTTAAATGTGTTTGTTTACACACAGAGAAAAAGAAAAGTGTAAGCTTTTAATAAGTCCAAGAATAAAATTATTAATTTACTCAACATGTTAAAATTGATTTACAGAACTTTTTTTTTTGCTGTTTTCTAACAGTTTGGACTTGAATAAAGAAAGAAAACTTGCACTTAACCTTTTCACAGGCATTTTGTTTAGACAGATATCGCGATATATCATTTCAGGATTTTCTAGTAATATATCGATTATCGCAGAATCGCTGTATCATGATATTATCGTTATCGTGAGCCATGTATCGTGATTATATCGTATCGTGAGGTACCCTGCGATTCTCACCCCTACCCTTTGCATTGGCAAATCATTACATTTTTACAGTGAAAAACAAAACTTGGAGATATTGCTGTTACAACAATTTATTGTTATTTATTTATTAACAACAAATGTATTTAAACATGTTTGTGTGTGCGTGCGTGCGTGCGTGTGAGCATTTCACAAAAACTAAAGGAAAGCTTTAACTGTAGCCTATATTCTGACTAGTTTATTCGTTTTTATATATATATATATATATATATATATATATCTCATAAAAATTATCCGTCATAAAAAATTAATTCGGATGGTTCGATTTTCTGCATTTTTTGCATCTGTAGCAAATATTTTGAGGGGTGTTTTCGACAATTGAGAGCCACCAAATGACGAATATGAAAAAACGAATACGACAGTTTCGGACTCAGTCAGGGTGCAAGGACCTTAAACTTTTGAGGCTTGCGCAGCTTCTCGAGGAGAAATCAAACAAATGAGCGCCGTTTTCTAAAGTCTATGAGCGCAGCACACACAAATAAACTAAATTGACATACTGCAGTTAAATTTCAAAATGTGGTGTTTTTATATTTATAACATTTGAATACAGTTCAGCAACATACATCACACGACCTGATGACCAAGAGAGCTGACAATTGACCATCACTTAATTTACCATCACCTCACGATTGAAAATGTGACACTGATTTCATATGACAGTTCAACAAACAAGTTAATATTAAGTCACTTACATTTTAGACGAAATAATGACTGTTTTGGTCTATTTTAGCAGCGAAAATAGATCCGATGAATCCAAACAAAGATCACAGCATAGCGCATCTCACAGCAACACTCAATCGTGTTTTGAATGATTCAGTGTTTTGAACGAATCGGTTGAGTCAAAGATTCAATGACCCATACACAAACATCTGTCTCATTCTTGATGAATCGGCCGTTTGAACGAATCGTTTGAATGAACGACTCAATGACTCGCTTAAAACCGCTTATCACCTGCATTTGCGCTCACTATCGACAAACCAATCAAATTTGTTAAACTCTTTTTTTTAAATCAGTCCAAACACATTTAAATTTTTATTCAGGAGTTATGTATATACAAAACTATAACTTTTTATGACAGTAGTTTAGTGATAAAAAAAAATTTTGCAAATGGTTTTTTTTCCCTCCCATCCTGTAGCCTACTCGCGCCCCCCCGAGAGAGTGTCCACGCCCCACCGGTTGAGAACCATTGCTCTAGAGCAGTGATTTTCAATCCTGTTCCTCAGGACCCACTACTCTGCACATTTTGCATGTCTCCCTTATCTGACACACTCATTTGAGTTCATGGAGCCCTTTCCTAATGAGCTGATGATCTGAATCAGGTGTGTAAATTAGGGAGACATGCAAAATGTGCAGAGCTGTGGGTCCCCAGGAACAAGTTTGAAAGCCACTGCTCTAGAGGACACTATGGGGAATGGCTCTGGCCTGACTGTTGTCTGAAGCTGGAGTCTAAACCCTTGACATTGACTGGCGACAGCCCACACGTCACTACTGGTGTGAGCATGAGTATAATAGGGCACCATAAAACAAGTCATCCATTTATTGTCTGATGGATACATGCTCTCAGGAATACATGAAGCATGGCAAGGGGATGCAGTGTCTTGTCCCACTTTTAAGGGGACCGTTGTTACGTGCATAACCTGAGACCTTCCCTTTAGGATGAGAACTCGCACTGTGTTCTCTTGAGGAGACTATGGGGAACAAATGCCCAATCCACCATGCTGAAGGGATAAGTGCTTCATTGGCTGAGACAAAAGTCTCTAAAGTAGTCCCCGTCATTAAGGTACACACCTGCGGCTGACGTAACTTAATTTCCCTAGTTACAAACCTTCTCTCTTTGCAGTTATAAAAGAATCAGAAAAAAAGCTCAGCCCACAGGCAAAGCTCAAGGGCCTGGTAATCCTGAGCCATAGCATGAGGACTCTCTAAAACGAGAGGGGGACTAACTATGTGTTATGCTCTGGAGAGCTTCCAAGAAGGTTCTGAGAGCCTAATGACTTGGAACTGCTCACCGAGAGGAGGCCTTAGCGGGGTTACTCTTTGTATCGAGAGGAGGCCTAGCTATGGGCCTAACTATGCCCTACACCTATCAAGGCCTAACTACATCCCGTGCTCAGGGCAGCCTACCAAGGATGCTCACAGTGAGCCTAACAAATCATACTGTTATCCAGGAAGAGCTCTGGGGAGCAGAAGCCTCAGCAGGATGACTCATTATAGCAAGAGGAGGCCTAAAAATTCTCCTGTAAAAGCAGTAGACAAAGAAGATTACAACCCGAATTCCGGAAATGTTGGGATGTTTTTTAAATTTGAATAAAATGAAAACTAAAAGAATTTCAAATCACATGAGCCACTATTTGATTCACAATAGAACATAGATAACATAAATGTTTAAAATGAGAAATTTTACAATTTTATGCACAAAATCAGCATTTCAAATTTGATGCCTGCTACGGTTCTCAAAATAGTTGGGATGGGGGCATGTTTACCATGGTGTAGTATCTCCTCTTCTTTTCAAAACTGTTTGAAGACGTCTGGGCTTGAAGGTTATGAGTTTCTGGAGATTTGGTGTTGGAATTTGGTCCCATTCTTGCCTGATATAGGTTTCCAGCTGCTGAAGAGTTCGTGGTCGTCTTTGATGTATTTTTCATTTAATGATGCGCCAAATGTTCTCTATAGGTGAAAGATCTGGACTGCAGGCAGGCCAATTCAGCACCTGGACTCTTTTACTACAAAGCCATGCTGTAGTAATATCTGCAGTATGTGGTTTTGCATTGTCCTGCTGAAATACACATTGTCTGGAGGGGAGCATATGTTGCTGTAAAACCTTTATATACCTTTCAGCATTCATAGTGCCTTTGAAAACATGCAAGTTGCCCACATATGCACCCTCATACCATCAGAGATGCTGGCTTTTGAGCTGAACGCTGATAACATGCTGGAAGGTTTCCCTCCTCTTTAGCCCTGAGGACACGGCGTCCACGATTTCCAACAAGAATGTCAAATTTGGACTCGTCTGACCATAGAACACTTTTCCACTTTGAAACAGTCCATTTTAAATGAGCCTTGGCCCACAGGACATGACGGCGCTTCTGGACCATGTTCACATATGGCTTCCTTTTTGCATGATAGAGCTTTAGTTGGCATCTGCAGATGGCACGGCGGATTGTGTTTACCGACAGTGGTTTCTGGAGGTATTCCTGGGCCCATTTAGTAATGTCAATGACAGAATCTTGCCGATGAGTGATGCAGTGTCGTCTGAGGGTCCGAAGACCACGGGCATCCAACAAAGGTCTTCGGCTTTGTCCCTTACACACAGAGATTTCTCCAGTTTCTCTGAATCTTTTGATGATGTTATGCACTGTAGATGATGAGATTTGCAAAGCCTTTGCAATTTGACGTTGAGGAACATTGTTTTTAAAGTATTCCACAATCTTTTTATGCACCCTTTCACAGATTGGAGAGCCTCTGCCCATCTTTACTTCTGAGAGACTCTGCCTCTCTAAGACATCCCTTTTATAGCCAATCATGTTACAGACCTGATGTCAATTAACCCCCTGGGGTCGAAGCCCGCACTGGTGCGGCCTGTCTCATATTTTCTTGATGACCGTGAAAAGAACTAAAACTACTCTGTCAATTTTGACTGTTCAGATAAGAATAAGGTATCGTTCGAAACTGCAAAGGGTCTACTTTTATTTGTGTATAGTCATAACAACAAAACAATGTGCTTTTGTGAAATCAAGAAAATAAACAAGGTGCGCTCTCAGTCCTCACTGTCTCCTTGAACTGCTTTTAGAAACGCATCACTAAAATGAACTGAAACTCAGCGAATACTTTACACACAGACAGGAGAAATATATCTATAGAAAGCTTGACATGTCTACTCTTAAATATTCTGTGATAAAGTAATCCATATGAAACTAATGACAGGTCCAGTATTTCCTGTCTGTTCTCATTATCTTTAATTAGATCATGCCCACACGCTGCTCGTGCTATTGATATTACAAATCTCCACTTGAGACGCGTGACATGTAAACGCCCCCATCACCGTAAACAAAGCAGCAACATGTTCATCTTGGATACTTTTAGTTTTTGGAATAAGACGCTGAGAAGAATAAGCTTGTATTTACCTCAGAAGACGCTGAGAGGAAAAAAACCTGTATTTACCTCAGAAGACATGCTGAGAGGAATAAGCTTTATGTTTACCTCACAAACAGAACACGATCACAAGCCAGCAGAGGAGATCTTTTATGCTGAGTAAGTGTTTCTTATTTGCATTAGATAATGTGTTGTTGTGAAATAAACTTGAATGCATTTACTAGTTGGACTTTTCCCAAACTATAATTCCAGACTAAAATTGAGTGCAACATTTTGAAATATGATAGGCAACGTTTCATTGCATCTAAATGTTGTATGGCATAAGGATGGTTTTATGTTCTATAAACAATACGATATAAAAGTAATGTTTAGACAATATAAAAGTAATGTCTATGAATGTTTAGACCAATCTTTAAACTGTGAAATAGCCTACTCTGTCTGCAAATATCTGCTCAAACATGTTTAGGCCTATAATGTGCTTAACAATAATAATTTAGTTTCTCAGATATAAAATGTCGTTTTTGTATTATATGATAATTTCTCAGATATAAAATGTCGTTTTTGTATTATATGATAATACAACCCGAATTCCGGAAAAGTTGGGACATTTTTTAAATTAGAATAAAACGAAAAATAAAAGATTTTCTAATCACATGAGCCAATATTTTATTCACAATACAACATACATAACATAACAAATGTTTAAACGGAGAAATTTTACACTTTTATCCATTAAATGAGCTCATTTCAAATTTGATGCCTGCTACAGGTCTCAAAAAAGTTGGCACAGGGGCAACATAGGGCTGAAAAAGCAAGAAATTTTGAAAAGATTCAGCTGGGAGAACATCTAGCAACTAATTAAGTTAATTGACGTCAGGTCTGTAACATAAAAGGGATGTCTTAGAGAGGCAGAGTCTCTCAGAAGTAAAGATGGGCAGAGGCTCTCCAATCTGTGAAAGAATGCATAAAAAGATTGTGGAATACTTTAAAAACAAAGTTCCTCAATGTCAAATTGCAAATCTCATCATCTACAGTGCATAGCATCATCAAAAGATTCAGAGAAACTGGAGAAATCTCTGTGTGTAAGGGACAAGGCCACCTTTGTTGGATGCCCTTGGTCTTCGGGCCCTCAGACACTGCATCACTCATCGGCATGATTCTGTCATTGACATTACTAAATGGGCCCAGGAATACTTCCAGAAACCACTGTTGGTAAACACAATCTGCTGTGCCATCTGCAGATGGCAACTAAATCTCTATCATGCAAAAAGGAAGCCATATGTGAACATGCTCCAGAAGCGCCGCCGTGTCCTGTGGGCCAAGGCTCATTTAAAATGGACTGTTTCAAAGTGGAAAAGTGTTCTATGGTCAGACGAGTCCAAATTTGACATGCCACCATGATTTCCAACAAGAATGTGTCCTCCGTGTCCTCCAGGCTAAAGAGGAGGGAGACCTTCCAGCATGTCATCAGCGTTTAGTTCAAAAGCCAGCATCTTTGATGGTATGGGGGTGCATAAGTGGATACGGTATGGGCAGCTTGCATGTTTTGGAAGGCACTATGAATGCTGAAAGGTATATAAAGGTTTTAGAGCAACATATGCTCCCCTTCCAGACGACGTCTATTTCAGCAGGACAATGCAAAACCACATACTGCAGATATTACTACAGCATGGCTTTGTAGAAGAATAGTCCGGGTGCTGAATTGGCCTGCCTGCAGTCCAGATCTTTCACCTATAGCCCTTTAACGGCCTGCTTGACAAAATGGTTGAGCACATTTTGAGTCACTATATTTTCAGGGCTTAAAGTTCTCCGGCACCGTGCCGGATCTCCGGCGTTTTTTTTTCGCTGTGAAAAAAAAAAAAAAAATCCTACATTAAAAAAAAATTGTTGATATCACTTTCGAGTCCATGAGTTCGCCTATCAGTGGTATGAGAGGAGCACAGCTTTCACTCTCAGCCAAACTAACATTACTAGCCAATCAGAATTGGCTTATAAACACGAGACGTGCATAATTGTATCCAGTAGCAGAGCCGCAGCCCTGATGAATGGAGAAGCGCGACACACTGAAAAAGCTGCGAGGCGCAATGATCAAAGATGTCTATCTAGCACATATTTACCATAGATTGTAAAAAACATGGAAAAACTAGAAAGCAGCAGAGCTTTGTAAATAGCTCAGAGTAATCATGTCATCTCCATAAGAACGATATGATTGCCAGAACAAATTTACCGGGATTTTTGAAAAGGTCCTGTTCTCACATGATCTCTAATGGTAACTTGCCGGTAATTTACCAGTAAAGACTGTGTGTGTGAAAGGGGCTAAACTCTTCCTCTGCATATGCTGTGAATTTGAGTTAACGTTCATCTGGGAAAACAGTGTTCATTATCTCACTAGATTTGTAACTTAAATAGTTTATAAACCTTTGCCAACACAGGAGAATACATCAACCTATTTCTAAATATGCCATTTATTGTACTTCGCGATTTCAAAATAAAAGTTTCTTAGTTTGCATGTAGCCAAATATTAAAATTTAATGGATTTAAATATAGTTTAATCACGCTGTAAAATGAATCATCACCAGGCCGTTGGCGCCCTCAGCGGGTATTTGTTATAATACATAATGTAGGCTACTTAAGTTGGTTATGTTCATAATGTATATGCATATTGCATTATGTATTTTAACAGTGTTGTTCAATAAAACCATGCAGTTACTTGGTTTTGATATTTTATTTGAGCCAATTATTATTGCCTCATCGTTAGTTTATATGAAAATAGTAAATAGTCATACTAAAGTCTGGTTTTCACTTAGGCCTGTTTGTGTTGCTAAAAATATCAGAATAATCAGTAGATTACTTGATTACCAAAATAATCATTAGTTACAGCCCTAGATTAGTTAAAATATTTTGAAATTACAACTGCATTTTGACTTTTGGTAATTAGAAGACAAATATTTTGTTATTGAAAATTTCTTAAAAATAGTATTAAAATATTGTCTCATTCTAGTGAACCAAGTATCTGTATTTTGTCTCAAGTGTTTTGTCACACCCCTAGTGTCGATAAGCGGTGATATAGCTCATAATTTTCCAAGTGTATGATATAGCTTTCATTCTTCAGGTCAACCATATATTCAAGAAAAAAAAAAAAATCAGTTTGAATAAGGAAAGCAATAACTATGCCATAGTATCCTTTCAAATGTTTAAGTTGCCACAGTCATTGCATGCTTTGCATGTGCTGCCCGCCAACCCCCCGCCAACTTTAGTATGTTTTTAATAATTTTTCAAAACCATGCTCAACCAAATAATGTATTTGTCACTTTATGGTAAACGTAGAAAAGCTAAGCTAATGTTTTCAGATCATCCATTTCTGCAGTCAGAATGGACTATTTGCTGAGAAATATAAACTTCTGATCATTCATAGCTATGAATATGGCACAGCTATTGTTATTTCTTCATGAATATACGGAGATAATTTCTTAAGTATGTATTTTTAATGTATAATGTATTTGTTGAATAATGAAAGAACTTGTGAGTTTAAACTTACAGACGTTTTATTAATTTGTCCAGTATAGGCTATTTTGTTTCATTGTTTTGGCTAAATCGTGGCCAGGTTTTATTTATTAGTTTCTTGTTTAATAATGGGAATTAAATAATACAATGTGCTCACATCTTCACTAAAATTAAGGAAGGAATTAATAAAAAAAAAAATTCAACAATTTCTTAATTCGGGCATGTCATGTGCAGCAGGAGTTGTCTAATGTAGTTCCTGTTAAATAAGGACAGATAACAAAGTACGTCCGTAACATGTAGAAACTGTAACATTTATTGTAGGAATTATTAAATGTAAATTTCAAACATTTGTGACAAATATTAAATAATGTGACACTGACATTAGCATATCCACATTGAATATGCTTCCACTTTTATTGTTCCAATACAAAGTAAACTACCTAACTGTGTTGTTTATTTGTTTGTTTGTTCCTAATAAACTATTTAACTGCACTCGCAAGTGAATCTCAAGTTATTTTATGTGATAGTTTTATATATATTCTAAATAAACTACAAACAAAATATATAAATTTCTTTTGTCCTCACACTCTTCCCTCTCAGTCACACACCTGACTAAATGGCTCATTATGAAGCTCATTATGCAGGCCTTTGTCTTCTCAGGTGTGAATCACCGCATAATGCATGATCATTCACACCTTCTCGCATTTACCTTTTCTACACAAAAAGTGTCTTAGAAAATTTAAATCAATATATTGTTTTCTGTGAATAAGTAAGATGAATTTCACATTTTAAAGCAAAAATTCTAGACTTCAAGATCCAGTTCTCAAAGGTCTTGTGAACAAATGTTCTGTATGTGTTTTATGGTCTTATTTCAGTGACTTTAAAATTTTAGTTTTTCACTAAGCAAACATAAACGTTGTTTTCTCAAAAACACAATCACGTACGTACATGCTGGTCACATATTATTGTAGCCCAGTTTGTGCTGATTACAGTGTTATTAAACTTTAGCCATTAAAATGTTTCTAAGCAACTGAAAAAAACACAAATGTGAAAATGAAATGAAATGAAATGAAAAAAAAACACCCTCAGACCCCAGAGGGTTAACTTAATTACTTTTACTTACTTTACTTTTAGTCATTTAGCAGACGCTTTTATCCAAAGCGACTTACAAATGAGGAGAACAGAAAAAATCAATTGCAGTATTAAAACAACTAAAACTGATCCAATACTAAAAGCTAAAACTTTATAAATAGTATATATACACACACACATTAAAAGATTTAAATTAAATAAAAATGAGAAATGCATATGACAAAATTTCTAAACTTAACATTTAAATGAAAACAAAATAAAGCTACAAACAATTCAAAATATTAAGATTAATTAGTTGCTAGATGTTCTCCCAGCTGAATCTTTTCTAAATTTCTTGCTTTTTCAGCCCTTTTTTGCCCCCGTGCCAACTTTTTTGAGATCTGTAGCAGGCATTGAATTTAAAATGAGCTCATTTAGTGGATAAAAATGTAAAATTTCACTCTATGTTCTATTGTGAATAAAATATTAGCTCATGTGATTTGAAAGTCTTTTAGTTTTAGATTTTATTCAAATTTAAAAAAACGTCCCAACATTTCCGGAATTCGGGTTGTACAAAGGGTCGAGCATGATGACTCTCTAAAGCAATAGGAGGCTTTACTACATCCTATGCCCAGAGCAGCTTCACAAGGAAACTCACAGAAATTCTAGAAACTTTTTGAAATGCCATCCAGGCAGAGCTCTGGGGAGTGGAGACCTCAAAAAATGACTTTCTGAAGCGAGAGGAAGCCCAGCAATACTCCAATTCCAGGCAGCAGCTAAGTAGGCTTGCAGAGAGCCTAACAACTTAGCCCTTAACTGAACTTTGTCTCTAACTGAACTTAGCCCCTAATTGAACTTCTGACTTCAAAGGATGGAGGCCTTGGCATGAAGACTAGCAGACAAAGAGGCTAGCAACTTGACACTTACTGCCAGTCTGCTCTAAGGGTGGAGGCCTTGTCATAACTTTGTCTTAAAGGTGGAGTAAGCGATTTATGGTATCCAATGTTGATATTTGAAATCACCAAAACAAACACGCCCCTACTCCAAAAGGGTCTCGCCCCTATTTTGATAGCTCCACCCCACACATACGTACGCAAACCAGGCAACGATAGTTCTGTGAAACAAAGCAAAACCAATGTTACTTACCGATCGAGAAAAAACAAAGCAACCTCGGCGTCTGATCGCACGTCTTCCCGCTCCTTCAGTTCTCTCCAGCGCTGGAAAGGTGATCCGACATTTACACGGGTCCTACTTCTTGTCTTTGCTGTCTACCAGTGTAGACAGACTTTAGCTGGTGCGGCATGGCACAACACACGACAACTGTCGCTTCCGGTGTAGACATGGTGTAAGCTTTCTTTTGTTCCGCAGACATTTTCCTCTTTTGTTTTTTATCCGCCATCTCTATCTTTCTGTCGTCGCTCGGCTCGGCTAATGTCCGTCATGTGCACTGAGCGCTCTCTCCCCCGCATCATGAGTAGACACGCCCCTTACTACTGATTGGCTACAAGTTTTGTTTTGGTACTTGACCCCCGACTTGTTTTCTAAAGCGTTTTTGAAAAAATACATACCCCACCTTTAAGGCAAGGGGAGACTTAACAACGTTCTTTGTTCAGGATAGCTTCCAGTCATGCTGTCAGAAGGAGCTTTAGGGAGCAGAGGCCTCAGACAGACAACTCTGTAGTGAGAGGATCCCTGATGCCTCCATCATAAAAGCAGTGGCCAAAGCAACTCTGAACGCCACAGACAGGGAAAGGGTACGACATCTCTTCAGTATAAGAGCAGGCCTAGCTCTGTTCTATATATGGGACAGCTTCCAAGGAGACCCACATAGCCTAACAACTCGAAACTGCCATCCAAGTGGAGCTCAGAGGGGTGGAGTACTAAGCCAAATGACTCTCCATAACTAGAGGAGGCCTAACAATGCTCCAATCCCTCACCTGACAAAGTATTCACAGTCAGTTTCCTGTGCCACACCATCAGAAGGCAGATTTTAACATTAATGAAATACTGCCAAACATCATAGCAGCCCCAAGGGCTCGATGAAGACGTGTTTATAGCCTCTAATGCATGCCACATGACCTCAGTCAGTGGGGAGAAGGGGGAAGGATGGGTGGAGGAAGGAGGCAGATGTTATTTAGCCTCTAGGACCCAAGAATGCTGAGCATTGTTTACTCTGGATCACTTCCCTCAAATCTTGTGTGTTACTTCGGTCAGATACATCTTGAGCCTCATCAGTCTCATCCTGCTCATCTTGACTCAAAGCTTAGAGCACACTCGTTGTCAGATCGGATGATGTGAGAGAGATAGATCTTATATATCTCTTATACCTTTCTGCTACTGACATGCTACATGTTATGTTTTTAGGAAAAGATTAATAAACTCTTTGATGAATACCTGTGCCAAAACAAGCAAGCTTCAAAGAGACGATGTGAAGATCTCCTGTCATCCCTCTTTACACCAATGGTGGAAAAACTCAAGAAGGGCTTCTATACCAAACCTGGTGGTTATGATCTCTTCTCCAAAGATCTGGAGGTCATCAAGAAGAAATATAACAGCCAGGCCAATAAAGAAGTCAAGGTCTTGCCCATATTATACAACATCACAAGACATCATCATCGTCATATTCATAATTATCCATTTTTTTCTGTACGTGTGTGTATGTTAATAGGCTGAAGAGGTCCTAGAGGAATTCCTGAAGCAGAAGTCTGTGGATTCTAAAGCCATTCTGCAGGCTGACAAGAAACTCACTGAGAAGGAGAAAAAGATTAAGGGTGAGAATTTGAAGTAATAAAATCCCAATTTCCCTGTTTTTAAATTCTTACTAGGTTTCTTGTGAAAATTGGTGTTTAAAGGTTTAGGTACATGTGAGAGTGTTTATGCATAATGAAAGACTCAGAAATACAGACAAGATGACATGGCAGCCAAAGAAGTTTCAAACAGAGCTACAAGTAGTACTAAGTTGTACAAGCAGTTTCAAGGGTCCAAGAATAGTTTCACTTTCAGAGCTCAGATAATCTTATTCACATAACATCTGCAGTCCAGGGTTTAGGTTCCGGGATGCTACTTATACCATTGTAAATAAAGATCAGTGTAATCAAGACCAATACTTGAAACTCTTCAGGCTCTATTTTATTGGTTCTAAATCAGTTGTAACTTAAGGCCAGAACTATGTCAGCAGATCACATTCAGTATTTTTAATGTTATTGAAAGAGTGCACTTTAGATAAGAATCTTCTAGTAAATATCCCAGTTGAAAATGGAAGAAAGTGTTGTTCTTAACTCTTTCCCCACATTGATAAGATTTTCTATCATTTATGGCACAACTCACTGTTATATGGCAGGGGGTGTTGTTACACATCTTTTGCAATGGTACAGCTCTTCTAAATCAGAAAACAAGGGAAAAAATATCTGCGTAAACCAGTAGGAGTGGATAGAAGCAGTTTACGCACAGGTAAGCTAATCTGATCACCAAACATTCAGCAGCATGTAAATCAATACAGCTTAAAGTTACCTAGAAGAATGTCAGCACCCTCAAAGAGATGTGACTCCGCAAACTTTGGAGATGTTGATGGACTCTGTCTCAGACAAAAACTTTGTGGGCAGCACTCCAATATATAGTGCAACTGCACTGCACTGCAAAATATATATTGTCAACAGACATTTTTTTAGTAACAAGTTTATTTTATTGGTGGCTTAAAAGAATGTGCCACATATAATAAAATTACATTACGCTTTCTGTTATTTTTATTTCCACTATTGAAATATTTCATAAATTAAACTTCAAAGTCATCGACACCGCTATATTCATTCTCAAAGTCAACATTTGTTTCTATGGTGATTTGATTTACGGTTTTGGACTGCTGTCTTGAACTCTGCATTGAGCTTTTTGCACAGTGTGTGACCAGTTTTACAGTAAAACACAGCCCCTAAATATAATGTGGTTTGAGTCTTTTCTTTGAAGCATCTGTTTTCTTCTTCCTCTTTTTGTCAATAAATGAGCAGAGGAAAAATTGAAAGCAGTCCTCCTGGAGCAGGAAATTAAAGCTAAAGAGGAGAAGCAGCGACAACTAGAAGAAAAGATGGAAGCAGAAAGACAGAGTAATGAAGAGAAGATGAGACAGATGAAGGAGAAGATGGATGAGGAGATGAGGCTTCAGAGAGAGGAGGCTGAGCGTGCCATGGACAGTAAACTGAGGGAGCAGGCTGATCTGCTGAAGATGGGCTTTAAAGAGAAGGCAAATAGGATAAGCCAAGAGATTGAAGAGCTCAAGAGACGGAGCACTGAAGCTGAAAGTAACAGAGCTAGAGAGTTTGCAGCGATTATAGAAAACTCCAACAGGAGACATGAGGAAACAATGGCTATGATGATGCACCACCACGAATCAAGGATGATGGCCATACAGCAGATGAATGCACACTCTTCAGGTGGCTGTTGCATCATGTGAAATGCATTTATTCTGTGATCGTCACTGAACAGGAAATTATAAATTTCATTTCAAAAGCTTGTCTAGTCTGGCCTATGGCTCTGATCCTTCGTTATTACGTTTATTTGATATTGCTAATTAATTATAAAATAAAGTTTTCATGTATTATTATTCATGTATTACACGGCTCTCTGGAATACTTGATTCTGATTAGTTAGTCGCACCATTCAGTGGCTTGTGATCACCTGATAACGACTGGTAGAACCTCTCATCGGGGTCTCTTAAGCAGGAGCTACTTTCAGTTTCACTACGTCACAGTTATGGATTATATTGAAAATGAAATCGAATGTCAATATTAATATTACTGTAATATTGTTGCAGTGTTTGTATTTTGCCAGGCTGATTGTCTTGCCAGAATACTACAATATAAAGGTAGAATTTTAAAACAGTTTCAACAATAAATGAGAAAAACTCAAGCAGGGCTTCTATGCCAAACCTGGTGGTTATGATCTCTTCTGCAAAGATCTGGAGGACATTGGGAAGAAATATAACAGCCAGGCCAGTAAAGAAGTCAAGGTCTTGCCCATATTAGACAATATCACAAAACATGACCACTTTCATCACCATCATTTTTTTCATAATTATCCATTTTTTTCTGCACATGTGTGTATGCCAAGAGGCTGAAGAGTATGAAATATGAAGAGTATGAAGAGCTGAAACTTCAATATTGTTGCAGTGTTTGTATTGTTGCCAGGCTGGCTGTCTTTTCCCTTGCGGGAATACTACAATATAAAGGTAGAATTTTAAAACAGTTTCAACTCCAATAATTCGTGTTAACGTAATTATTTATTCACGTTAAACTAGCTTAATTTGTTACATAATTTGTGATTACCCTCATAACCAAAGAGCCACGTTAAAAAGAATGGTCTCTGATTCGCATGTTAACAGAAGAACATGCTAAGCTAACACACTGTAGCATAACATACACAATCACTGTTGACTTCATAATGGCATTTATAGTGAACATCAAATATCTGTTCAGTCATTTCTGTGCTGATCAGACCAAACATGGTCGGAGCGTATTTTGCACAAAATTGGACAAGATTTGTAGGAGGAGTAATGAAAAAAGTGTTGGAAAAATGATGGAAAATGAAAAATGATGGAAAATGAAACGTGAAATGTGAAAAGTTGTTGGAATTTTAGTTTACTTTGGGTTAAAACTAGTGCTGTCAAACGATTAATCAAAAGTTTTTGTTTACATATATGTATGTGTACTGTGTATATTTATTATGTATATATAAATACACACGTACAGTATATATTTTGAAAATATTTACATGTATATACATTTATGTATTTATATTCTTATATTTTATATTAAATGTTAAAACATATTTTTCTTAAATATATACATGCATGTGTTTGTATTTATATATTGTCGAATCAGATCCCTACCTCCCTAATATGCTATTCCCTGATCGATCCTCTAAAAGAAACTATACGAATCAGTCAGATAACATAGAAATTGATTTTAGTGATTTTTTAGTTCAAGGAGTGCAACGAGACTGGAGTAGAGAGGTCAAGAAACAGAAGAAGAAGGAACGTCGCAGGCGTGCCCAGGAGAGAGCTGGGGGATCCAAAGATCATCTTCAAGATGAAAGCAGTTCTGAAGCTGATACGGAAACAAGAAACAATGAATAAAAGAGTTGCAAAGTTAATAAAAGAAGTGATGGAATTGCAGGGTTTTTCAAAGGAATTACAAATGTTAATGAATGATTTAGAGAAAATGGATTTTCAGTCTTCTGTGTTAAAAAGGTAAATGTCAGAAAAGTGTTTGAGGGTATATCTTATTTTAGGGGCACAGATGCTGAGTGCTCTGTGGTTTATATCTGCTATGTTGTTGCTTTGCTTATTTTGTAAAAGAGCGGTTAAGAGCGAGGGGATGCCTCTCGCAACGTGGGTGCGAGATGGAACTTCTAGCTGAACCGTTACTTAGAATCAGATAACACCCGGCTAGAGGTGTTACATTGCGGTTTAAGGTATAGGTGCTTAACCCCCTGGGGTCTGAGGTGATTTTGGGGCCCTTGAGATGTTTTGACATGCCCTGATATTTGTGCTTATTTCAGCTACTTAAAACATACTATTGTCCAACATGTAATTTGTTTGTATTCAGCACAAACTGTGCTACAATAATATGTGACCCTGATGGATGTACATGTTTTGACCCTGATGGATGTACATGTTTGCATTTTTTAGAAAAAAAATATTATGCGTGGTTAGTAAGTTTTGGGGAAAAAAATGTAGCTGAAATAAGGCTATAAAACCCACATTAAATAGTTCTGAATAAGACTTTTGAGTAATCAGTCTTGTAGGCTAGAATATTTACTTCAAAATTATGTGAAAATCATTCTGCTTACTCATTCACAGAAAACAATATATTGATTTAAATTTTTAAAGACATGTTTTGTGATCGAAAGCCTATATGCGAGTGACAATGGCCCTGAATATTAAGTGATTCTCCCCTGAGAGACAAAGGGCCCTCCCCTAATGGCCCCTAATGGCCCATCAGTGTGACTGTGACTTTGAGGCAGGTAAGACAGAATGTGAGGAGACTGAAAAAAATGGGTTGTTTGAATTATTTGTATTTTATTTACAACACAGTATAATCAAAACATACATAATGAAGGTCAAAGACACATTGTGCACACTGACCACAGAGATGTGAACAGACTTTGAGTCATTCCTGCAACAGATTCTGTCCAACAAGTGAAACAAGTAAATCATACCTGATATTTACGTGTTATTTAAGTGTTTCTGCTTCTTTCCATGGATTCAGGAAGAAAAAAACATAATCAGTAGTCAAGGAGCTTGTTTTACCATAGAATATCAGTGTAGTTGAACATCTGATGTTGGTACAGCGCTCTCAGAGGAAAACAGTTTGAAGAAAGTCATCAGGATTCATCTGTGGTTCAGGTACCTGATTCAATAAAATACAAACAAAAAAAAACAAACATTTGTGAGCATGTTAATATCAGGAGCATCTGTAGGCTCTGTAGAGTCAGCCATGCTTTGTATTATCATTAAAAAAAAAGACATTTTATATCTGAGAAACTAATTATTATTGTTTAGCATGTTATTAAAATCTATTTCTGAACAGAGTAGGCTATTAATAATAAACATGTTCTAAACATACTTAGACTCGTAGTATTGATTATGTTACAGTGTACACTCATATTACTTTTATTGTTTTATATAGAGCATGAAAACATCATCGCACCGTAATAAATTTAAATACAATGAATACATTGTACATTGAACATTTCATATTCAAAATGTTTTACTCGATTTCAAACATTGTAGTCAGGAATTATAGTTTGGGAAAAACCCAACTATGATTTTGTTGTCATATAGCCTAGTATGTATGATTTTATAGTAGCCTATGATATGATTCTGTAGCCATAAGACTCACACATGCTTTGTACTATAAAAAAGGATATTTTACATCTGAGAAGCTAATTATTATTGTTTAGCATGTTATTAAAATCTATTTGTGAACAGAGTATTAATAATAAACATGGTCTAAACATTCTTAGATGCCTAGCATTCATCATGTTGTAGTTTGGGAACAACCTAACTAGTAAATGTGTTCTTGTTTATGTCACAATAATACATTAATGCAAAAAAGAAACATTACTTACGCATCAGATTGATCTTCTCTTCTGGATGAAATCTTGTTCTTCTTTTGAGGGAAATCCAGCCTTTACTCAGCGCGTCTTCTTGCAGAAACGAACAGTAGCCGCGATGAACGATCTCCTCGTGCTTTGTTTATGTTGGGCGTTTCCATGCGCACGTGTCTCACGTGGATATTTACATATGAACGGCCTGAGGCGCGAGGGGGCGGGATTGCATTAAAGATAATGAGTTAGACGGGAAAGACTGAAGACGTGTTGGTTTCATACGGATTACTTTATCGTATAATATTTGTTTTCGATATGACTTCATTTAAAAGTAGACACTTCAAGCTTTCTATAGATATAACTCCCATGTCTGTGTGCATTACAGTTCATTTTAGTGATGCGTTTCTAAAAGCAGCTCGCGGAGACGGTGAAGACAGAGAGCGCACCCTGTTTGTTTTCTTTATCTTCCAAAACCACAACATTTTGTTTTTATTGTGAGTGTACCCGAAAAAAAAATAGATACTTCAAAGTTTCAATTGATGTATAACACTTATCTGTATGACAAAAATCGACGGAGTATTTTTAGTGTCTTTTGCACTGATAAGAAAAAAATGAGCTTGTCTCGCCGGCAAGACAGCCAACCCCAGGGGGTTAAGCAGGGCTCAGAGAAGGTGTCACTATTTTCCCTATATCTGAAAATAGAACTAGACATGCTTGCTATTTAGAAGTGATGTTTTTTTTTTATTTGTATTTTCTCTCTGTTTGAACTTTTGATACTTGTTTGATTCAGACTCTGTGACAAAGGTCATGCTTCCTGTTTTCAAGGAGAAGGCAGTCGCAGGCAGTAGCAGAAGGAGGGTTTGTTATGCAAGCTTATAAAATGCCTGGGAGACCATTGTCCAGTGCCGACAATTCGTGGTGAAGACTTTACTCACTGTTATTTTGTGTTATGTACTTATGAGTTATTGTTTTTAATAAAACGAAACCGTTGTATTGGTGATTCGTTAAATCTTTAAAACAAGTCTCTGAGTACTTCATTAATAATAACCAGTTATCTGATCCTGAATTCTACCCTATCGAGCTTCAAGTGGTTTGAACTTGACTGAGCTAGGACGGACACTGGGGAAAAGGACCTGAAACTTCCAAACGTATCCATCCAGACATGAGGTAACTATACAGCGGTTGATTGTAAACTGTTTATGGATATTAGGATTGTGAATTATATGTTTTAGTCCTTTATTCTGGTGTACAAGCAAAACATGGTGCCCAACGTGGGGCTCGATTGATTAAGGTAGAAAATTCAGGGATAACAGTCAAGCGAGAAGTAGCAAGTCCTTACATACTACAGTTGAACAGTGATAATCCAGAGGGATTTATGTAAACGTGCGCGCAGGCTTGAGAAGACCTGAAGAAAAGGCATAGAACTCAGAGTATGGGTAGTGCTAGTATATGAATTTAAATCCAAGGAAATCCGGAGCAAGGTAATGGCGCAAATGTGCACGTTGTCATTAACGCCGGATGATCTTGGTGGACGGTTGGTCTGGGTCAGTTCCACGCAAGGTAAATGCGGATCCGGCCAAATACCATGGGAAGAGATTAGGTTGGTCGCTTCCGTGGTGAATATCAGAATCCTAAACGGAGCGGAAATTCCACCTTTTATATACTCAAGGAAAGGAGGAAAGGATGGATTTCCGAGAGTGAGAGTCTTTGATGAGTCCGGGGGAGAAATTAAAAATATCCCCGTGAGAAGTTGGGACTCTTTAGAGGAAGATGCTGCGGGTGAGGGGTCCGAGAGGGGATCGATAGCCCCCAGCATTGTACCTCAAAGAGAGGGAGAAGAAAGTGCTCTAGATCCCAGTGCTCCACTATGGTGTAGTCCAGAAAGTCCTGATGTACAGTCTACACCGGGCAATGACGGAATATATCGAGTGTATTTCGCAAGAGGAAAAAATTTAATCGTTCTCAAAGAGGGGCGATTAGAAAATGAGCAGGAATCTTGTGTTTTAGTGAATCCCGCTAATAAATTTCTATATCACGGTGCTGCAGTGGCCGGTGCTCTTAGGGAGCGAGCTGGACCGAGATTCCAGGATGAGTCTTATAAAATAGCTCAACGCAGAAAGAATCCTATTCGAACAGGCAAGGTAATTTTACAAAAAAATAGGAGGACCAAATAGAAAACCAGTAATACATGCCGTCGGTCATGAAAAAGGTCAGAGGAGTGATATTGAAGAGGAATTAATAGCGATACTTACGTTAGACGGTATAATAGACAAAATATGTTTATTATCCAGAGAAAATAACTACCGCACAGTAGCAATGCCAATAATATCCGGGGGAATTTTCAGATTTAATGATATCGCTATGGGAACAGCCCTGGTGAATGCATTAAGGAGAAAAACAGACCAGACAGAGTGGCCTAAAATGTGGATGGTCTGTCACCCCGATGCTGTTGTGTTAAGGACGATCACAGAAAGAGTGAACCAGGACCAAACAGCAGGCGAAGGGAGATCAGACCAGGGAACCGCCGCTCAACAGGAACAGGCAGCTCCACAGACCAGGTCAGTGGAGGAAGAGCCGATCCCTGATTACCCCATATTAAAGCGAACAACGACATCTAGAGGAAAGAAAGATCAAGTAGAAAATCCTTTTTACAAATTAAAACTTGGTGACAGCTTCGAGACATTTCAATTAGGGAAAGGATTATACAGACCGAAACTAATTTAGACAGAGAAAATCAATGGAACATCGAGTATGCCCCGGGTATTACACGCGGTCAGCTCTGGAGTCTGCTGAACGGAGGAGATGCGGCTGAAATCCTCGCAGACACTTCGTTGACCAAGAGGGCTAAACGAGCAATATTAGCTCAGAAGGATTAAACGAACAAAGCGGTGCTAGAAAAATTAGTTAGGAAAGGAATCGGGGATGAGGCATTTGAGGAATTTTATTCAGGGCCAGAAAGTAATAGTTCAGAAAGTGAATTTAGTGAAGATGAGGATGAAAACTCAGAATACAAAGAGTTAATATGTCCTGAGGACCGAACACCGAGAAACGCAAAACCGGTCCCGAACAGAACGCTGTCAGTACCTATGAGGTTAAGATTCAGAGAAATAACCCCAGGAGTAGACGATCCATTAGATACGGAAATTAATCCGACAGCCGAAGTAGATGAAATAAACCAGCATTTAGACGCGTTGCATTTAGGAACGCCGGGTCAAAGAAGACCAAGTGCCTTCCTTAGACAGGTGCAATCCTCATACCAACCTGAGTTTAGCGTTGGAGGATCGAAAGCGACCTTAGAGGAATTAATGAGGAGAGATCACGAAATGAAACTCCTAAAGAAAGCTAAACTGAAAAATACAACAGTAAAAGGGAAAGTTCGAGAATTGGTTCGTTACGGAGAACAGATGAGAATCTCTGGGGAATCGGTTGACTCTCATATTTTAACGGAATTTGGGATTCAAGGAGGAAGGAAATTAGCCAAAACACTAGAAGGATTAATCCCGACTAATGTGGAGGAATTAGAACAGGAAGGTTTTGAGGAGCGATGGTGCACTGTGGGTGCATTATCAGCCTGTCAAGAAGTAGCCGAGAAAGGGGTAGGAGGAATTTTAAAACATATCTTTCAGGGAGTTAAAAGAAATGCTCTGATAGGAGCTAAGGAATTCCTTCTGTACGGCCCAGAAACAGAGAAAGCGTTAATCCGTTATGACGGAAAAACGGAGATAATTCAGACGGATAGGGAGAAATCGAATAATAAACCACAGCATCCTAAAGATCAGCTCAGGAGATCAGAGCGAGAAAAGAAGCCGTATAATCGATATGAGATGGAGAGCAGGTCCGCGGCGCGCCCCGATCGTAAAGCTGATCAGAAATGGAAGAGAGGAGAAGAGAGAATTGATCCTAAAAACCAGGCCCAGAGAGGGAAAAAATTTAGAGATCAGTCGAGGCCGAGGACACATCGAAACGAAAGTGACAGAGGAAAAGGCTGTTATATCAGCCCAGACAAATGGGAAAAGATGAGTGCAGAGGAACGGGCACGAATAATAGCGGAGCGGGGGAGAAGTAAATCCCCAAAGTAAAATAGGCCAAGTGAGGATACAAAAACGCGGGAAACGTATTCCAAAGCACCCTCTTATCAATTTTATCAGGAATACCGGTGACCGTTTATATTGATGATATCCTGATAGGGACCTCCACAGAGGAGGAGCACCTGAAGTTACTAGATGAGACCTTAAACAGGATAACCAAAGCAGGGTTAAAACCTAGTTTAAAGAAAATGGAGATCGGAAAACATGAGGTAGATTTTCTAGGATTTAAACTAGGAAAAGACACGAGAGCCCTCACGACTAGCACAAGAGCGAAGCTAGAACAGATGGAGCGGTCGGACCCTCCCAGAAACAGGAAGCAGTTGCAGTCACTGCTAGGGACTCTAAACTATGTCAGGGAGCTAATACCTAGATATTCTAGGGAGGCAAAGATTTTGTACAGTGGAACGAAGGATGGTGTGTGGAAGTGGACAGAGCAGATGGAGCAAGCCAGATTAAAATTAATCAGGATGGCTCTTGAGAGTGGAGAATTACAGCGCAGGGACAAATCTCTTCCTTTGCATGTTCATGTACGCGAACAAGATGACGAGGTGATGATGACGTTGTCAAATGAAGGGGGGCGAGCACCAATAGCGTTCTTAACCCACCAACAGGAGGCAACAATGAAACGCTATGAGCAAAATGGTGCAGAACGGATTTTGGCATCAGTAACCAGACGGCTATTACAGCTTAAAGCTATAGCCAAAGAACAGCCAATAATAATTTTTTCGATGGCAGGGGAGCTTGCTCTGGGGAGAAAAATTTGGTGATGAATCAACCACGCATAAATATGCAGAGGTGGGATCAATGGAGTTTAATATTAGGAGATATTCAACTCGATTGGAGAATGAGCAAAGTGAAACGAGAGGATAAAATGACTAAGTTCCATGACAAACACCAACATCTCCCGAAATATTTCACAGATGGAAGTGAAAGAGCAGGGAAAGTAAAATGGGGTTATTTAGTCAAGCATAATGGACAGCTGATCACGTCACAAAATGGTGACATCAAAGGTACATCTCAGCTGGCTGAGGTTACCGCCGTGCAGCGAGCCCTTCAGAAAGCGGTAGAATTAGGACATAAGGAGATTGTCTTGACTAGCGATTCTGAAAATCTGACAGAGGGCATTAACAAGGAGTTGGAGACCTGGAAGGCAAACGGTTTTCATACTGCCCGAAATAAGCCAATGGCACATAGGGAGCAATGGATGGATATTGCCAGACTGTTACAGGAGGTAAACGCTCACTGTTACCACCAGGTGTCGCACACGAAACAGGATAGCGAAGCAGCCCTGGGAAACAGAGAAGTGGATAAGATGATAGGCCAGGTAAAAATGCACGATGAGTTAAACCATCCGAGTGTAAATATGATTCAGATGGAATTGAGGTTACGAAACCTGAAAATACCAAACTGGCGCACCCATTATAGAGAGACTAGAACAAACTGCAAGGTTTGCAGGAAGTTTATGACCACCAGAGGGTGCAAGGAGAGCGAGTTGCCCAAAGACTATCGTGCTCAGGAAGTGAGCATAGATTTCGCAGGGCCAATTCGGCCTGCTACAAAAGCAGGGAATTGTCATTTTTTGCTCGCAATAGATAACCACACGAGAAAGATTATGGTGTGGGCTATGAAATCCGCTTTAGAAAGAAATGTCGTGGAGTGTTTGAAAGAATGGATAAAGTGGGAAGGTCGGATGCAAAGTCTGAGAGCAGACGGCGCGCAATATAAGTGGCAAACTAGTCAAAGATTTTTGCAGAGAGAATAAAATAGTGTTGACAAAGAGCATTCTTTACAGACCAGGGACGAATGGAATCGCGGAACGAGCCGTGAGGATGGTGAAAGAATGGTTTGCAAAGAACAAGGAGTTAGGTGACTGGGATACGAAAATTAACGAATGTTTGCTGGACATTAACAGGTGCTGCGTGAGAACCGACCAGAAAGAAAGGGACAGACAGGGATCTGGCGGCGAGAGGGTAAAGGAGAACCCGGAGTTTCGCGTTGGAGACCAGGTCATCCTTACGAGAAGACGCAAGTTTGGACGTTTCTTTGAAGGTTTGTGCACGGTGGACATAGTTAAAAGAATAACAGGGTCCAATACCGTAGAGTTAGAAAATAACGGGATTCAGAGTAACAAAGATCTCATAAAGAAATAATAAATGGAAAGGGTAAACGAAATAATTAACCAGAGAGGGTTAATTAGGGTGGAGCACAGTAAGTTTGGATCTAGAGCATTTATATGGACAACTCCAGAAATGGAAAGATTTTTAGGTTTTCGAGGAGAAAACGCGAGGGCAGCGGAGAATGCTCTCAGGCCATATCTGTGTGTGATATGTGACCAATTGTGCGTCTTACCGGCTATCTCTGTGTGTAATGAGAAGAGAGATATGGGCGCTGAGTGGATGATTTACAGGCAGTCTCGTGTTGAGCTGTCAGGGATTCTGATATGTGAGAATTGTCGGCCAAGTCTCCCGAAACTGCGGATTGACTCGTACAGGCTATCTGCAGATTTAGGGGAGCAGTGTCAGTGCACTTGGAACGGTGCTGTATTATTCAACTGTCTAGTATGTAAGGCCAAAGACAGGACATTGATGTCGTCCAGATCGATGTGGGAGGGCTTGAGAGTGCTCAAACCACTGGGATTCTTTAAAGGCGAGATAATGTCCCGGTTTGCGAGGCATCCCTATTTGGGCATGAGAGAGCATGAGAGGAACGCGTTCTTGGACGCTAGGTTCCCCATGTGGCCGAGGGATAGTCAGGAAGTGAAGGAAAGGATTCTCCGAGAGAGGGCAGAATTTGTCCGAGACATAAGAAAAAGGGACCGTGAGAAGGATTTGACCCTCACGGACAGTGAATCCGCGAAATGAAATTTCATGTTGTGGCATGAGCCAGTTTTGAGATGTTTCCCAGAGGTAGATCTGAAACAAGGGTCTAGAGGGAAAATCGCGTGGATCTATGTGAAATTTGATGGCCGCTGGCATGTGAGAAGTTGGTCGAGTTTAGCGATAGAATTCGCGCAGGGGGGCGGCTGGTTAGACACAGCGCCCTATGATAAAGATTACAGGGGGTCGCAGCCGCGCTCTAATGTAACGAAGGAGAAGAGACCTAGTGTGCGCAAGGAGAAATTTGTGCAGTTGACCGTAGCTCTGCCAAATGATTTAGGCCAACACAAGGTTTGGTGCCCGGCGGATGATAAATATATTACCGGGGCAATTTACAGTGATGAACAGATCACAGAGGAACCAGCCGAAGTGTTCGCTGTGATTATGCATTTCAAAATAAATATATTGGCATGCGCGCATCCAGATTATGACTGGATCGGCGGGGTCGAAGTGGAATTACACGAAAAACAACCGAAAGTGAAAGTAGTACGCAGAGGTTTCATTCGGAGAGCGAAGCGGCTCTTGGTTGAGCCTCAGAACTAACATATGCTTACAGGATAAATGCAGAGGTCGGTGTCTTTGGAGAGCCTAACCGAGGAGCTGACGGGGGCAAAGGACATGATCACGAAGCTGAGGAAGCAGCGACGGCTCTGCAAATGGATAAGTATCATACTTTGGATAATTATAATATTGGGAATATTTTTGTTAATATTAATTAGAGTAAGTTATCTTTTAGAATGGGAAATTATGACAGGAAAAATCATTCTAGCCGAAGTGCAGGTTGAGAGACAGAATGTGTCTGGTTTTTAACTAACAGTTTGGGGGACATCCAAAGAAAATGGTAAAGAGATAGAAAAGAATACCACTAATTTTTGGAAATGGTTAGATAATGTTAATACAGATAAAGTAATGTATTACATGGTAAGGAAACCCAAGGTAAAACTTAAGAGTACAGTAAGGATTAGACATTGGCATAAAAACGAAATCGAAATTTATGAGGAAAATAGTTTTATCGAAGAACATGATGGAAATACGAAAGCTAAACATTTTATTGGGCCGACTTATAGAGTCAGCTCGAGCGAAACGTTAGGAGGATGTTGGATATTCAGATCACGGGAAAACATGGAAAATAGGCCAGTGCAAACATAGAGGAGCAGTAAAAAGGAGCAAAAGAATTATGGAAAAAGAGAGGATAGCCTCAGTGGTAAAAATAAAAAAGAATATAGAAGATTGGATAAAAACTAGTAAAATTCTCAACCCAGAAGGAGAATTCGTTTTATTAACCACTGCTAGAGACCGACATGTGGGGTCACGAAGAACAGGATACGCAGAACTAGAATCCAGATCTGAAACAAAGGCAGACTTAGAATTAGTCAAGTCAAGTCAAGTTGAACTTTATTGTCATTCCGCTACATGCGGGGGCATACAGTGGAACGAAATGTCGTGCCTCACAGGACCACGGTGCTACATAAATACAGGCATACAGCAATGAAGTAAAACAATATAAACCTATACACAAACTATCCTACTGATAGATTTTGACTATAAATATACTATCTATATAAAAAATTTACCTATACATAAACTAAAAAATACAAACTATACAAACTATACGAATGCTTCCGATAAATACTGTACATGTGCAAAGAGAGACAATGTGAGTTCAAGCAGCTGGCTGGGGAACAGTGCAGGATGATTTGTAGTGCATGAGCATGTAAACATACATATATTACTGATATTACTGAGTCTTTTTGTGGGATTTGTGTACACACAGCAGTGTGTGTGAAAAGTGACTAGTGCGCATAGAGGAAGAGAGTGTGCTACTATAGGTGGTTTGTACAGGCCCACTCACCTGTAGCACTCTTCGATTGCACAAACAAAGTTCCATAAGTTCCAGATGGTCCATGTTTCAGGATGTAGGGGGTTTGTATGGGGTTTCAGAGAGGGGCGGGGTGATTTGAGTTCAGGGCTCTCACAGCCTGGGGGAAAAAGCTGTTGAGCAGTCTGGCAGAGCGGGCTCTGATGCTCCGGTACCGTCTACCTGATGGTAGGAGCTGGAAGAGACTGTGGGAGGGGTGTGTGGAGTCCTTTACGATACTGTTGGCTTTGCTGGAGCATCGTGTGAGGAAAATGTCCAGGATGGAGGGGAGAGGGGCACCGATGATCCTTGCAGCTGTGTTCACTGTCCGCTGGAGGGTCTTGCGGTCTGCTGCAGTACAGTTCCCGTACCGGACAGTGATGCAGCTGGTCAGCACACTCTCAATGGTGCCCCTGTAGAAAGTGGTGAGGATGGGTGGAGGGAGACTTGCTCTTTTCAGCCGACGGAGAAAGTGTAGGCGCTGTTGTGCCTTCTTGGAGAGTGACATGGTGTTGGTGGTCCAGGTGAGGTCCTCTGTGATGTGCACCCCCAGGAATTTAGTGCTGCTGACTCTCTCCACAGGCGAGCTGTCGATGGTCAGTGGGGGGTGATCAGCGGAGTTTCTCCTGAAGTCCATCACAACCTCTTTTGTCTTACTCACATTGAGGGACAGGTTGTTTGCACCACACCATTCAGCCAGCTGTGCCACTTCCTCTCTGTAGTGCGTTTCATCGTTGTTGCTGATGAGACCTACCACTGTTGTGTCATCAGCGAACTTGAAGATGTGGTTGGAGCTGAACTTGGCAGTGCAGTCGTGGGTCAGCAGCGTGAAGAGCAGCGGGCTGAGCACACAGCCTTGTGGGGCACCTGTGCTCAGTGTGGTAGTGCTCGAGGTGTTGTGGCCGACACGGACTGACTGAGGTCTTCCGGTTAGAAAGTCCAGAATCCAATTACAGAGGGAATTGTTAAGGCCCAGTAGGTTTAGTTTATTTGTGAGCTGTTGTGGGATTATTGTGTTGAATGCTGAGCTGAAGTCAATGAACAGCATTCTAACATAAGAGTCTTTATTTTCTAGGTGGGTAAGAGCCAGGTGGAGGGTGGAGGAAATTGCATCGTCTGTGGAGCGGTTTGGACGGTATGCAAACTGGAGCGGATCGAGTGTGTTGGGGAGGCTGGTTTTGATGTTGTGCATGACTAACCTCTCAAAGCACTTCATTATGATTGGAGTCAGTGCTATGGGACGGTAGTCATTTAGACAGGACACAGGTGATTTCTTTGGTACCGGTATGATTGTTGTGGATTTGAGACGTGGGGACGACTGCCTGGCTCAGCGAGGTGTTGAAGATATCTGTTAGGACATCTGTCAGCTGTACAGCACAGTCTTTCAGTACACGGCCAGGTATGTTGTCGGGACCCGCAGCCTTGCGTGGGTTAATCCTAGATAGGGTCTTTCTTACGTCGGCTGGAGACAGACAGAGCGCCTGGTCGTTGGGAGGTGTGTGCAGTTTTTGTGCAGGTGTGTCATTCTGCATTTCAAACCGTGAATAAAAGTGGTTGAGTGTATCTGGGAGGGATGTGTCATCATCACAGGCCTGTGGCGGGGGCTTGTAGTCTGTGATGGTCTGAATGGCTTGCCACAGACTCCGTGTGTCTCTGTTGTCTGTGAAGTGATTGTTGATTTTTTGAGCATATGACCGTTTTGCATTTTTGATGCTGCGGGACAGATGGCTCTTGCTGTTTTGAGGGCTGCTTTATCTCCTGATCTGAAAGCTTCATCTCTGGTCTTTAGCAGCCCATGAACCTCTGCTGTCATCCATGGCTTCTGGTTGGCGCGTGTGGTGATGGTCTTTGTGACTGTCACATCATCTGTTAACTTTTTGATGTAAGCAGTCACAGTTTCAGTGTACTCCTGCAGGTCTGTGTGGATGTTGTAAGTGGCTGCCTCTTTAAACATGTTCCAGTCTGTGTCCTGGAAGCAGTCCTGCAGTGCAGAGGTAGCATTGTCTGGCCATACTGTGATCTGCTTTAGAACCGGTTTGGCAAGTTTGAGAAGTGGGCTATATGCTGGGATTAGCATAACAGAGATGTGGTCCGAGTACCCGAGGTGGGGGCGGGGTTCGGCTTTGTATGCGTTCTTAACTGTTGTGTAAACAAAGTCCAGTGTGTTGTTTCCCCTTGTTGCAAAGTTCACATGTTGGTAGAACTTTGGCAAAACTGTCTTTAAGTTTGCGTGGTTGAAGTCACCGGCTATGATGAAAAAGCCGTCGGGGTTATTTGTTTGTTGTTCGCTGATGGCGCTGTACAGTTTTATTAAATAACACCTGTCCTTGGATTTGGAGAAAAAAGATGATATTACCAAGAGTCAAATTTAACTTTAAAATAGGCTATTGGGAAATAGATAGCATGAAATGGGAAACAGATGTATATCTAATCAAAATGGAATTCAATAAAGTTTTGAAGACGGAAGGAGAAATCAAAGAATATTACGAAAATAGTGTGAGACGGATAGACAAATGTGTGAGAGAAAAGCTTAGTGAGAGAAGGCATGGGAAAAAATACTTTTACACAAAGACAGATTACAATGACTTTTCTTATGCTAATTTTTGTGATAAAGATGGAGAAAAGTTAGATTGTGAGGATTTTCTTAATGGCACAGACCCTTTAACGGGAAACCAGACGTCAGAAATTTTAAGTATAAGTAGGAAATTATATTTAAAAAGAGTGAATATCTATAGAAGAAAGGATAAAGAAGGTGTTTATAGAAACAATTTAGTTTTCTTTGGAGATGCAGTATATGGGATAGCAGGGCGCGAATGTAGTGAAATTATAGGAATGTGTGCTGCGGGACACGATGCTATAACAATAAATCAAATAGCAGCAGTTTTATGTTGATGGAGCAACGGAATTCTTCCTTTGCCATGGACTTTTAAGAGAAGTAATTTAGCCAACAGATACGAGATGAGTTTCGAATCAGGGGGAGTTATTAGGATAGTAGATAAAAATCTGAAATGGAAGGTATTACATGGCCCGGCTCAAATTGCTGCAAATAGCTTAATAAGATATAGAGTACCGAAAGGAGGGAAGAATGTGCCACTAACAGGCCTTGATGCTATAGCCATTGACGATTTATCTCACACAATTATGAGAAAAGATTGGAAAGAGAAATGGTGCAAAGTAAATGTAACTTATTATTTAGGTTTAAATTGGATGAAGAGTAGTTTATGCAACACGAGTATAGAAATTGTTGGCGAATGAATTAAGGGAGGACCGAGATGGTATGAGGCCCCAGGAGAATTTGTGCATGTAGGAATCCAAGGGGTGAAGAAAGCAGCAAATGCGATATTTAATTTCGTTACTAAAGACATGTGGAAGAGCCTAGTAGACTTTCTAGTTGGTGCAGGTTGGTACATGTTATACGGAGGATTAATTGTTCTAGGTTTGATTTTGCTGTTGATCGTCATAAAATGCTTATGCACTGCTATGGGAGCACGGATGTGCTCTAAGACAATGAATAAAGATGACGAATTAGCTGTATTAGAAAAATTGATAGATCAAACTAAATGGCGCAGACGCTCTAGGAGGAGGAAAAAGAGTATTTCAGAGAATCCATTGTAAGAGAAACAGTTTTACAAAGGAAAGGCAACAGCTGAGACGAGATAACGGAAAGGAAATAGGTGGAGCTGAGAAGGTATAGAAAGTATAGGGTGTGCATAACTGACAAAAGACCACTCGTGACTGCGGGGGGCCATCTGACGCTATCATAGAGCTTACAATTGAGCATACTCAAAGAACAACCAAGACATTATTTTTCTTAAAAAAAAAAAAAAAAAAAAAAAAAAAAAAATTGTTCCTGATAAGTCCAACTGTTACGGAAGCAGGCTCACACAACAGGTTAGATGTAAATACCAGTATAATTTATTGAACAGCAGAGTAAATGAGGCTGATTGCAGGTAAGTAGAAACTTCAATGGTTATAGTCATAGAGGATGAGAACTGAAGAAATGTCTTTTGCCTTGCCAGGAACTCGTGGAAGCTGGGGAAAAACACACCTCACTGTAAGAGTGGAGAATCTGGACAGGAATCGCTGGAGGAGACAGACGCTGGAGTGTACACAGGAGGTAAGCAAACAAGCAGGTAAGTCACTGGGATAGCTTTAGGAGTCCACTTCGTAGAAACGAGACCGGACGTTTGAGTGCAGTGAGGTGTGTGTTTTTATAGTGCTTGGTTGATGATGATCTAAATGGCGTACAGGTGTGCTCAATCAATATTCAGGTGAGGGTGTGCGTTGTGATTGGAGCCTGGCCGATCTGTGACATTACCCCCCTCTCCACGGCCCGCTCCAGAGGGCCGAGGACCCCGACATCGTGGTGGTCTACCTCTTCCTCTGGGAGCTGGTCGATCTGGGTAGGTGGAATGGAATTCGTCGAGCAGTGTTGGATCTAGAATGTCATCTTTGGGGATCCATGACCTCTCCTCCGGACCATAGCCCTCCCAGTCTACGAGATATTCCAGCTGACCACCACGGCGCCGGGAATCCAGGATCTTCTTCACCTCATAGATGGCACCGTCCTCCAGTATCAGCAGGAGAGGGGGTTCTTCACTCGGACCAGGCTCTGTGGAGGGAGAGACAGGAAAATGATAAGGTTTTAGTAGGGAGACATGGAAAGTGGAATTAATTCTGTATTGTGGAGGGAGTTGGAGTTGATAGGTGACCGGATTGATTTGTTTCAAGATGGTGAAGGGGCCAACATATCTGGGACTAAGTTTCTTACAGGTCAGGCGCATCTTGATGTCTCTTGTTGACAGCCAGACCTTCTGTCCTGGTTGGTACTGGGGAGCTTCGGATCTTCGAAGGTCTGCTGTCATTTTCTTCTGATGGTTCCCCAGACCAGGGGAATAGAGGTGGCTGGTAGCCGAGTACGCACTGGAAGGGAGTGAGTCCAGTCGTAGGTTGACGCAGGGAATTCTGAGCGTACTCGGCCCAACCAATAAACTGGTTCCAAGAGTCCTGGTGGCCATGGCAGAAGGTTCGCAGGAAGCGACCAATTTCCTGGATTTTCCTCTCCGTCTGCCCGTTTGTCTGGGGATGGTATCCAGAGGATAGACTTACAGCCACACCCAGGAGCTTAAAGAAGCCTCTCCATACTCTGGAGATGAATTGCGGGCCTCGATCCGACACAATGTCCTCAGGGATGCCATAATATCTAAAAACATGGTTGAAGAGCAACTCGGCCGTCACTATGGCTGTTGGCAGGCCCTTGAGGGGGAGAAGACGACATGATTTTGAGAATCTATCCACAATCACTAATGTGCAAGTGTTACCATCTGAGACCGGTAGATCTGTAATGAAGTCAACTCCCAGGTGTGACCATGGATGGTTGGGAGCGGGCAGCGGTAGGAGTTTGCCTGCTGGTAAGTGGCGTGGGCTCTTGGAAATTGCGCAATTGACGCAGCCCTGGACGAACCTTCTCACATCCCTGGCCATGTTGGGCCACCAGTAGCGATCTTTCAGCAACGAGAGGGTGCTGTTGACCCCGGGGTGGCCAGTGCCCAGTGATGTATGAACGGAGTGAATGAGGGGAGTGCGCTGTGTTCGGGAGACATACTGTACACCTGGTGGGCAGCCCAGCGGAGTGGCCATGGAAGCATTGGAGGAGGTGACTGAGTCGGGGTTCCACTGGATGGGACTAACGATGATCCTTTCTGGAATTATGGGTTCTGGTTTTTCCTCATTTTCTTCTGGAGCATGGAGACGAGACAGGGTATCTGCCTTAACATTCTTGGGCCCGGGGCGGTAGGAGATTGTAAAATTGAACCGAGTAAAGAAGAGGGCCCAGCAGGCTTGGCGTGGGTTAAGTCTTTTAGCTTCACACAAGTACTGCAGGTTCTTGTGATCGGTGAGAACAGAGAAATGGTGTTGTGCACCCTCCAACCAATGCCTCCATTCCTTGCCTCCATTCCTCTAGGGCTAACTTGATGGCCAGAAGTTCCCTGTTGCCGATGTCGTAATTCCTTTCCGCTGGGCTGAGTTTCCTGGAAAAGAAGGCACATGGATGGAGTTGGGCTGGAGTCCCCTGCTGCTGAGATAACACCGCTCCAACACCCGTGGTAGAGGCATCAACCTCCACGATGAATGGCTTCTTGGGATCTGGGTGAACGAGGATTGGAGCATGGGTAAAGGCTTCCTTCAATCTCTCAAAGGCTTCAGTAGCTGTAGGTGTCCAGGACAGAGACTTGAGCTTGTTGCGTAACAGGTTGGTGAGTGGACTGGTAATGACACTATAATTCTGGATGAACCTCCTATAGAAATTGGAAAAACCCAGGAATCGTTGGAGTTCCTTAATGTTGGAAGGTATGGGCCAGGTCTTGATGGCCTCCACCTTCCCCTCGTCCATCCGGATGCCACCACTATCAATGTTGTATCCAAGGAACTGCACTGAGGATTGATGGAAAGAACACTTTTCTGCCTTGAGGAACAGGTTGAACTCTCTCAGGCGTTGCAGGACCTCCGCAACGTGGTGGCGATGTTCGGCCATGCTCCGAGAGTAGATGAGGATGTCATCGATGTAGACCAGGACGAACCGATGAAGATACTCGGAGCACCTCATGCATAAAATCCTGGAATACGGAGGGGGCATTGACAAGGCATAACAAGATATTCATAGTGGCCGGTAGGTGTCACAAAGGGGACGTTGAAGGGCGGATGTAAACTTGCTTGAGTGCCTCCTCGATATACTCCTCCATGGCCTTCTGTTCGGGTAGTGACAGTGGGTAGATCTTAGGGACATAGCAGGCGGGTATGTCGATGGACTGCTTGTCCACAGGACTCTCAATGGAGGTGGAATTTAGGGATAGAAACTTGGTATGACGCGGAGATGGTTGAGGAATGTGTGGAAAACAATCGGGGAAACACTGGTTGCCCCACTTCAGAACTTCTCCCGCGCGCCAGGATATTTGGGGTTCATGTTGTGCTAACCATGGTATTCCGAAGATGATATCTGTTATAGCTCCCTCCAAAACCAGTAGGTGGATGTTCTCTTCATGTAGCCGACCAATCTTCAGCTGAACGGGACCCGCAAGGAACTTCACGCTACGGCGACTAATGGGTTTTCCGGTTATCGACTGGACTTGGTAAATTGTTTGGTTGGTAGTGGTTGGGAGCTTGAGCTGGCGGCAGAGGGTTCCTGATATGAAGTTCCCGGCGGACCCTGAGTCAAGGAGGGCATGGACTGGAAGAGAGATATCGGAGGCAGTAAGCATTACAACAGTTGAGAGTGGTTTCATATTTTGACGGACAGGGTTAATGGCACTCACCAGAAGTCGAGGAGGGCAAACTGGACATGAAGATATTACATGCCCACCGGTTCCACAATATAAACACAATCTCAGATTTATTCTCCTCTGCCGCTCAGCATTTGATAGGCGTGTGGTGTCCGTTTGCATGGGTTCAATAACTGGTTCTGGAGGGAGGTTTGCATCTGAGTGGCGAAGGAAGGGAGTACAACGGGTTAACTGAGGTTGTTCCTCAAAGCAAGATTGCATACGAGTGGAACATCGAATGGACAGTTGAATGAGGTTTTCCAAGCCGCAGGAATCATCATAGCTGGCAAGCTGCAACCGCAGTCTGGGTTCTAACCCCTGACGGTAAGAGGTGAGATCGCTCATTCCATCCACTAGCTGCTGCTAGAGTCCTGAATTGGAGGGCATACTCATTAATGGATCTGGAGCCTTGGCGGAGGTGATACAGCTGGTCACTGATGGTGGAATCTCCCGTGGATCGGCCAAAAACCTCACGGAAGTGAGCGATGAAGTTATTGAGTGACTGAGTGTCGGGGGCCTGCTTGTGACCAAATTGTCTCAGCCCATTGTAGTGCCTTATCCGTCAGGAGGGATATAATAAAGGCGATTTTAGACCTTTCGGTGGGGTACAGGTGCGGTTGCATCTCCAGAGCTAGAGAACATTGCAGGATAAATCCGTTGCACTCCTCCGCCACACCAGAGAACGGCGCTGGTTGGGCCATGGGACTGGTGATGACGGGAGGTGAAGAAGTGGTGGTGCTGGTTGCTGAGGTGATCGGTGGGGCTGGTGTTAGGACTCGTCGGAGGTTATCCACGAGTTCCTGGAAGGGATCGGCATTACTCATGCTGTCTTCGGTGTAGGTCCGGTCTTCTGTTACGGAAGCAGGCTCACACAACAGGTTAGATGTAAATACCAGTATAATTTATTGAACAGCAGAGTAAATGAGGCTGATTGCAGGGGAGTAGAAACTTCAATGGTTATAGTCATAGAGGATGAGAACTGAAGAAATGTCTTTTGCCTTGCCAGGAACTCGTGGAAACTGGGGAAACACACACCTCACTGTAAGAGTGGAGAATCTGGACAGGAATCGCTGGAGGAGACAGACACTGGAGAGATGGAGACAAGACGCTGGAGTGTACACAGGAGGTAAGTAAACAAGCAGGTAAGTCACTGGGATAGCTTTAGGAGTCCACTTCGTAGAAACGAGACCGGACGTTTGAGTACAGTGAGGTGTGTGTTTTTATAGTGCTTGGTTGATGATGATCTAATGGCGTACAGGTGTGCTCAATCAATATTCAGGTGAGGGTGTGCGTTGTGATTGGCTGGCGTGGGAGCCTGGCCGATCTGTGATTCTTGTTTTGCTTGTACACCAGAATAAAGGACTAAAATATATAATTCACAGCCCTAATATCCATAAACAGTTCACAATTAACCACTGTATAGTTACCTCGTGTCTGGATGGATATGATTGGAAGTTTCAGGTCCCTGTCCCCAGTGTCCGTCCTAGCTCAGTCAAGTTCAAACCACTTGAAGCTCGATGGGGTAGAATTCAGGTTCAGATAACTGGTTATTATTAATGAAGTACTCAGAGACTTGTTTTAAAAGTTTAACGAATCACCAATACAATGGTTTCGTTTTATTAAAAACAATAACTCATAAGTACATAACACAAAATAACAGCGAGTAAAGTCTTCACCATGAATTGTCGGCCCTGGACAATGGTCTCCCAGGCATTTTATAACCTTGCATAACAAAACCCTCCTTCTGCTACTGCCTGCGACTGCCTCCTCCTTGAAAACAGGAAGCATGACCTTTGTCACAGAGTCTGAATCAAACAAGTATCAAAAGTTCAAACAGAGAGAAAATACAAATTAAAAAACATCACTTCTAAATAGCAAGCATGTCTAGTTCTATTTTCAGATATAGGGAAAATAGTGACACCTTCTATGAGCCCTGCTTAAGCACCTATACCATAAACCGCAATGTAACACCTCTAGCAGGTGTTATCTGATTCTAAGTAACAGTTCAGCTAGAATTTCCATGTCACACCCACGTTGCGAGATGCATCCCCTTGCTCTTAACCGCTCTTTTACAAAATAAGCAAAGCAGCTACATAGCAGATACAAACCACAGAGCACTCAGCAAATGTGCCCATAAAATAAGATATACCCTCAAACACTTTTCTGACATTTACCCCTTTGAAACAGAAGACTGAAAATCCATTTTCTCTAAATCATTCATTAACATTTGTAATTCCTTTGAAAAACCCTGTAATTCCATCACTTCTTTTATTAACTTTGCAACCCTTTTATTCATCGTTTCTTGTTTCCGTATCAGCTTCAGAACTGCTTTCATCTTGAAGATGATCTTCGGATCCCCCAGCTCTCTCCTGGGCACGCTTGCGACGTTCCTTCTTCTGTTTCTTGATCGCTTTACTCCAGTCTCGTTGCACTCCTTGAACTAAAAAAAAAAATTGCTGAAATCAATTTCTATGTTATCTGACTGATTCGTATAGTTCCTGTTAGAGTATCAATCAGGAATAACATATTAGGCAGGTAGGGATCTGATTCGACATTCTGCAAGATAAAGAAAGCCGAATAACCGGCAGAACCTTAGGGCGGTTTTTGTGTGAGGTTTGGTACCGACCCGGAACCGCAGCAAGAGTGTATTTATCGCTGGCAGCAGTGCGAGTCCTGGTGGAGACAGACGGAAACATCAACGAGTGCTTTATTCACGAATATCCTAGGAAAGCTGACCCTTTTCCCTCTTGCGAAATGAGGAGATTTGTAGAAGTAACATTTTATAGAAAATGTAGAAACATTTTTGATGTGTATATAGAAAAACAATATACGAGTGACAAAATTGGCTCAACTTTTATGAAATGTGTTGTTGATAGAATACCGATTGATGGGACATTTACAAGAGAATACGATCAGGCAATAACAAGAGAGGGTGTCGAATCAGATCCCTACCTGCCTGATCGATCCTCTAACAGAAACTATATGAATCAGTCAGATAACATAGAAATTGATTTTAGCGATTTTTTAGTTCAAGGAGTGCAACGAGACTGGAGTAGAGAGGTCAAGAAACAGAAGAAGAAGGAACGTCGCAGGCGTGCCCAGGAGAGAGCTGGGGGATCCAAAGATCATCTTCAAGATGAAAGCAGTTCTGAAGGATCAACTAATGAGGACACAGGTGAACAGAATGACACAATCAAACACGGAAAACTGGGTCACAGAACACGAGGAAAGAAAACACAACAAAACAGTCCAAGGGTGTGACGCATAAGTATTTATAGTCCTTCATATTGACTGAGTTTTTGAACTTGGAATTCATTCATGGCAAAATGTTTCTCCTGTTTTCTCTGTCAGTCTTGTTGGGAATGTTGAGCCAGTTTCATCTGATTTTAAACTAGTTTAATTATAGACTGATTTGTGCCTTGTAACAATTGTGTGTGTTGTATTTAAGTGCTTCTCTCTGGATGTTGCAGCACTGTTTATTAATAGTGTTCGGGAGTAAACACACTCGCTCTGAGTTTGTATTGCATTAACACTAGAACCGCCAGAGGTCGCTGTATACCTAAAAGCGCCAGCGGGTAAATTTTACCCACACACGGCAACTGTTTTTATATGGCTAAAGAACATATTATTTCTCTGTATTATGCCACTGTCTTCACAAAGAAGTGTCTAGAGTCATGAAATGATTATGTCTAGTCGTCAACTACATTTTTACCGTTGTTTTATGTTCAAGACTTTTTAATGCAGCCTGCACTAATCCATTATGGTCAGTAAGCTAAAAAAAAGCCTGCACTGACAACGAAAATTAGAAGGTAGTAAATATTTGGGTGGTGTAATATTATAATACAATGTCATTAATCAATATATTAGGATAACCCATGTTATTTAAATTACTAAAATAGTCAATAGACAATAATGAGCAATAATAATTCACCACACTGTATAGGATGATGCTATGACAAATTCAAGCGCACAGTTTCACATAGGCCCAATTATTAATTTGTTTAGTTATATCGTTTATAATTTGAATAAGAGAACAACACCAATAAACTTTGGGTAATAAAAAAAGAAGTTTTATTCATTACATCATAGATCGGATTTTTTTTTTTTTTTCTTCAGGAAACAGCCAGACTAGAATAAATAGCAACACAGTAACGAACAATAAACGATATGGCAAGACAAAAATTAAATAAAACCAAAGTTTGACCAATTATGAGTAACGTTAAGCTAAAACATCTAAATATGGTGTCTGGATCACTGTCAGATGAGCCGTCAGATGCTGAGCCGACCCATAACTTATTATCAGACTCTCCATCACTCATGGCATTTAGTGTTTCTAATACCTACCTTCCATAAATCGCCTTCTTTTAGTGATTTTGACTTTATTTATGAAACTGATAACTGCTAAATCAGTGAGTGAAAGGCGTTGCCTAGAAATGTACAATGTTAAAACATAAGCGGCAAGAAAATGACAGCGTGAAAATGCATTACATTGTGTGGGAACAAATACTCACTATAAGATCCAACAGTCTGTTAATAAATATACCCTTTTTTTATTTATACAAATCCTTTAAAACTCTTTACCAACCCCCATCTCACAGGGTAGGAAAATGGATATGATGCACAAATCACGATCGGCAATTACTCAAATCAATTCAAAATGAACAAAAACTAAAAAGATGGAGACAAATTAAATCAAAAACCATGGCAATCTGTCCCGAAAATACACAAAATACAAACATTAACAAAATCAAATCACAAAGCACCTCTAAATCAGTTCCTTTTCAATAATCATTCCAAAATAACTTCAAATACACTTCATACCTGTTAGCACAGCAAAACTCACTTCTAACCACTCTGGTCATTGAGGTTCTAACTGGAGTGCATCACATCTACAAATATACACACCCATACACAATATTCCCATCAAAGTTAAATCACATAAAATGCATCTAAATCATTCATAAATAACTTCAAATACACTTCATACCTGTCAACAGCATATTCAAACTAAGCTGCTCTGGTCGCGGAGGTTTCTCAGGGTGCACACCAAATCCTATCACAATTTCTGTGTGGCGTTCTCACCCCATTTCATTGCTCTGTGCATCACTTAATTTGTTCCGTATATGTACGTGTTTAAATAACCCATAGTTCCTCCCCCCTCCCTGCTTAACCAGAGCGCTCAATACTACATCCACCTCCTCCTTGTCAAATCATCGTCCCGATGATCCCACCATTACATTTCTTCTACACCTCTAAAACTTTACATAAATTATCGTACCATCACTTTTTTTAATTCATAAATCACCTGCTGTAAATGATTTAAGACTGTCATAATTGCCTGAGACTCTCCATGACTCGACTCTACAGGGATTGCTGCAGCTTCCATGCCCTGCGGCGATTGTGGCTGCCTAAAAGGATTTCTGTGCTGTCCTGCTGTGGACTGCTGAGCGTCGAACTGTGCCTTCCAGCCCAGCGGGTTGTACAAATCGCTCCTCCACTCTGGGGCCTTCCTCTTCAGCACTTGTGACCCCAGATGACAGATTCTTGGGCACCACCACCCGAATCTCTTCCCAATCTTCATCTGACTCAGTCTCTAATTGTGCCATGCTTGTGCTTGACTCTGTACCTTGATGCTCACTTAACACTACGGGTTCTTTCTGCAGTGGTCCACAACGACGCAACTCCAAGCGATGCACATTTTTAGGTGGGTGTGATCGGTCCACTGGCACTACCTTATACGCTGCCTTATCTGAATCCAGTCTTTCCAACACGCAGTAAGGTAAATCCTCCCACACATCCTGGATTTTATTTCGTCCCCTCACTCTCCGATTCCGTCGATATACCAAATCACCTGGATTCAGACTAGCATCCTTCACTACCCCTTGCTGTCTTCGTTGTCTCTGCGTGACCATGCTCTGTAGCCGCTTCTGCGTCAGACTATAAGCTTGCTGAAGTCGGTGCTGATGTTCCGCCACCCATGTCTCCACGGTACCTTCTTTTCTCCTTCTGCAACCCCCAGTCAACACATGGTCAATTGGGAGATCCGGGCTCCTACCGAACATTAAAAAAAATGGGGAAAATCCAGTGGTAGCATTTTCAGTTGTATTATATGCGAACAGCACTTCATGCAAGTATTCATCCCATCTCCATTTCTTCTCCTGAGGAAGGGCCCGTTTCTATTAAAACGCTCACACTGCCCGTTCCCTTGGGGGTGAAATGCTGTGGTTCTGCTCTTCTGTATACCATACACTTTACACAGTTGCTGCACGATCTCAGCCTCAAAGCACCGACCCTGATCAGAATGAATCCGAGCTGGAACGCCGTATCGATGAATCCACTCCTTGACCAGGACCTTTGCCACTGTTACAGCCCTCTGATTTGCTGTAGGAACGGCAACTGTGAATTTAGAAAATACATCCGTTATCACAAGTACATTTTCTTTTCCACTCTGAGAGTGTTCCAACACCGTAAAATCCAATGCCACCACTTCCAAGGGTTTTGACGCTTGAATGCCATTCATAATTGTTCTTACTTTAGGCTGAACATCTTTAGACACAATGCAACGAAGACCATTTTTGGAAAAGTTCTGCACATCTTGGTACATCCCTGGCCAATAAAATCGTTGACGTACCAATTTAAACGTTCGGTCAATCCCTTGATGGCCTTGATGATCGTGCAGCTGACTAAGTACCTCCTGTTTTAACACTTGAGGTAACAGAAGCTGTTTTACCCAGCCCCCTCTAGCATCTGCAACCATTCTATGCAGGATCCCTTCAAACTCTTCCACTTTATCCCATTGTCTTAAAAATTCACGCGTGTCTTTTGGCTCCTCGTCTCTCTCTCTTGTCTGGTCCTCCTCCTTTACTCCAATAAAATTTAAACCGTGAAATTATAGGGTCTTGCTCCTGCAGCCTCTGCATATCCTGTATTTGGAATTCAGAAAAACAGAAGTAGCATTCACTGTCGCCGTGGGGACCATTTCCCCTAACACCACCCACTGCTCTCCTCCTGTGAAATTTTGTCGAGACAGAGCATCTGCGTTTCCGTTCTTCCTACCAGGACGATACACAATTTCAAAGTCAAACATGGCCAACTGCGATGACCAGCGCTGCTCCACAGCCCCCAGTTTAGCGGTCTTCAAATGGCTCAATGGATTATTATGAGTAAAGACTGTAAACCTATTCCCAATTAAATAATCTCGAAATTTCTCTGTTACCGCCCATTTAAGAGCAAGAAACTCCAAATTCATTGTACTATAATTATCCATGTTACACTCTGATTCTCTCAGACCCCTGCTGACATAGGCAACTGGCTGCTTGCCTCCCTCCTCCTGAGACAGTACTGCTCCAAGTCCTGTATGGCTGGCATCTACATCCAAGACAAAAGACTTAATAAAGTCAGCATAAGCTAACACAGGAGCGGACGTTAATTTCTCTTTCAACAATTTGAATGCCTCTTCACACTTGGGATCCCACTTCTGTTTAAACTGTTCACTGGTTAAGTATGCACTCTTGCTTAGTTTCTTACCCTTCAGTACTTCCCCAGGAGCGGCCAACTGATGTAACGGTGCTGCAACGTTGGCAAAACCCTGAACAAAACGTCTACAGTAGCTTGCAAATCCTAAAAAAGATCGAAGTTCTTTTGCGGTCTGAGGTCTTGCCCATTCTGCCACAGCTTGAATCTTCTCAGGGTCTGTTGACACCCCCTCACTAGAAATGACATGGCCTAAATAGGGCACCTCTTTTTGGAAGAAACAGCATTTGCTAAGCTTGACCTTAAGACCATGATGCCGAAATCGTTGCAGGACTCTCTCCAGTCTCTCCAAATGTTGCTCTACTGTTGATAAGAATACAATTACATCATCCAGGTATAAAAGCACTGACTGAAAACTGTCATCACTGAATATGCGTTCCATTAGACGTTGAAAGGGGCTTGGACCATTGGATAGGCCATATGGTAGACGATTATATTCAAACAGTCCAAATGGTGTACAAAAAGCCGTCTTTTGTTTATCCTTCTCGGCCACTGCCACCTGATTATACCCACTTGCAAGGTCTAAAGTGGAAAACCAACAGGCTCCACTCAAAGCATCCAAAGATTCTTCAATCCTGGTCTTGTTTTGGCATTCAGCTGCCTATAATTCACGCACATCCGAATAGATCCATCCTTCTTCTTTACGATTACGATCGGTGATGAATACGGGCTGCAGCTCTCCCTAATTACATTTTGTTCTAAAAGTTGTTTAATATGAGCCTTAACCTCCTCATATTGACTAGGTGGCAATCTCCTATATCTTTGACAAACTGGAGCATCATCTAACAATGGAATTTGATGCTCAATCAAATCTGTATACCCCAGATCCCCCTCTCTTTCTACAAAAACAGAGGCATACTGGTCCAATAACTTCCTAACCTTGCCTTCCTGTTCCTCATTCAACTGGGGGAACTTCAAGGTCCCAACATCATGAGCTACCATTACCCCTGTCTGGGCCGCATTACGTTGTTCAATATACACTGTACAATTTTGTTCTTCCTGTATAGGAGTAAATTTTAGCTCTGGATCCCCATCACTAATAACCACCTCAACCCGGTGAACAGAAGCCAGCCGAACGTGTGGATTCAGAATAACATCACTAGTACCCACATTCATTATTTGGACCAATAATTGTCCTTTCTCTGGCAATACTATTGATCCTACAACCAAAAGGTCTGCTGGTAAACTCCCCTCACTCTCTAGCAAGGGTTCCAAGAGCAATGACTCCCTTGGCATGAGTCTAGTGTATCCACTGGTAGCACAAACCAATTGAAGGGTACCTGCAGCCACCTTTATTGGGCTTTGAGCCAAAAGGTTAACAAAAGATTGATTTTGCGTTTCATGCAGTTGACAAATTTCTAATGCCTGTCTTAAAGGAACCTCACATTGCTGTAATATAGGGCTTGCCCAATACTGAGACCCAAACTTTTGCTTCAACAGGTCATGAAAATTTTGAATCACATTTATCCCAATCAAACCTGGGACCAATTTCTTTCTTTCCCTTGTTTCTGAATCAGGCGAATCTTTCACTACCAATACCCCTTGCTTTGGGAGAATCTGATCAAGGATTCTTAAATCTAGCTCTAGATAACCCACATATGGGATATCCAGGCCGTTGGCTGCCTTTAACACCAGCCAACTACAATCCTTCAAGATATCTGTGCTCTTGTCCCCCATAAACTCTTTAAAGAAGCTCTCAGTTACCACAGAAACCATAGAGCCAGTATCAATTAAGCAATTTACTTCTACACCCCCCATTCTCACAGCTGTTACTGGACATGGGCCCACTAATTGTTTAAAAGTTTCTATAATGGTCCCTTTAACAATAGAGCCAGATTGCCCCTGACTTACTGTGTGGCTCTCCACAGCAAGGGGTATTAGTTTAACAACCCTGACTGTTGAACATGGGAATCCAATACAGTTTCCATTGAATGTCTCTGCTGCCCCTGTATTTGACTGGGGTTCACAATCTCTCTACAGTAACGCCCAATATGTCCCACCTTCTGACACTTGAAGCAAATTGGTTGTCCTGAGGGATCAAAGGAATACAATCTTCGTGATATTCCCTGCGGCTGCCTGTTAGAGGCCTGCAAATTGGCCATTTTATCTGTTAGATCACTTAACTGCCGTTGCTGACTTTTCACTATTCTTAGCAGTTCTACCAACATTGGATCTGAAGTATGTTTTGCAGTCACTGCTTCACTATCTACACTAACATCCTCAGACCCAAATGATGTTCCAGGAACCCTCAACCCATCCTCTGCCCACTCAATAGCTTCTTTACAGACATCCAGAAATGTTAGACTTGGTTTCTGTCTAATCATTCTTTTCAACTCTCTACAAAGTTCTTTATTTCTAACATTCTCTGCAAACTGATCCCTGAGCATTACATCTTCTTCGGACACACCTTTTGGATTACAACATTTTAACTTTCCTAACAAAGCCATTAAGGCATGTGAGAATTCAATGAGTGTTTCAGTCTTCCCTTGTTGTCTTTCAAAAAATTGTCTCTGTAATGCTGTGAATGATTGAGCATCCCCAAATACTTCGCACAAAGCTTCAAAAATTTTCTCTGAACTGGACCGTATTTCTTTTGATCTGTACTTAATTTCTTGCTTAGCCTCACCCTCTAAATGTTCCCATATGAAATCAACTGCCTGGTCTGGAGTTACATTCCGAGCTTTAAACACACTTTTCAAATCTTCAATCCAATCATTCAATGGTACACTAGAGGATTTACCTGTATAGACTTTACATCTCTTTTCTCGTGGTACATAGACAACCTCTACCTTTGTGGTGCTTCATTCTTGCCGCACAGTCCCAGTCTCCCTTGACAGTCGTTCATTTTCAGTCACCAGTCTATCCTTTTCTTCTTTCTCTTGTGCCAATCTCCTCTCCAGGGATACCAGTTGTTCCTGAAGTGCCTCCATCACATTTCCTGGACCACCGTCTCGATCTTCACCACGGCCTTGATTTAATTTGTCTCAAAAACAAAAACAAAAAAAAACAAAACAAAAAAAAAAAAACAACAACAAAAAAGTAATATTTGGAAGGACCTCAGAAATAGAGATCCCATCCTCGTCGCCAAAATTCTGTTGTGTGGGAACAAACACTCACTATAAGATCCTCCAGTCTGTTAATAAATATACCCTTTTTATTTATACAAATTCTTTAAAACTCTTTACCAACCCCCACCTCACAGGGTAGGAAAATGGATATGATGCACAAATCACGATCGGCAATTACTCAAATCAATTCGAAATGAACAAAAACTAAAAAGGAGACAAATTAAATAAAAAACCATGGCAATCTGTCCCGAAAATACACAAAATACAGACATTAACAAAATCAAATCACAAAGCACCTCTAAATCAGTTCCTTTTCAATAATCATTCCAAAATAACTTCAAATACACTTCATACCTGTTAGCACAGCAAAACTCACTTCTAACCACTCTGGTCATTGAGGTTCTAACTGGAGTGCATCACATCTACAAATATACACACCCATACACAATATTCCATCAAAGTTAAATCACATAAAATACATCTAAATCATTCATAAATAACTTCAAATACACTTCATACCTGTCAACAGCATATTCAAACTAAGCCGCTCTGGTCGTGGAGGTTTCTCACCAAATCCTATCACACCAAATCCTATCACAATTTCTGTGTGGCGTTCTCACCGCATTTCATTGTTCTGTGCATCACTTAATTTGTTCCGTGTAATGTACGTGTTTAAATAACCCATAGTTCCTCCCCCCTCCCCGCTTAACCAGAGCTCTCAATACTACAATTATATAGCGGGTAAATTTGACCCGCGCGGCGCTTATAGGTATAAATGTATAAATTGATCTGGTTTTATCTAAATAATTTTTAACAACATTGAATTGTAAATTACATCATTTTTGTAAAAGTCAATGACTGGGAGACTTGAATGTTTTGTTGAAAATCTGTTATGGTCACTTGAAAAACAGCCACGGGTAAAATTTACCCTGTGGCGGTTCTAGTGTTAAGCCCAAATTATTCCATACTTCAGTTTTTATGTGTGTACTCGGCATATAGATACAGCTAAACGCACAGCCTTTCAAAGTACTCCATTTGATAATCATCTGTTTGATCTCTACTTCACCCCAGCATTAAAAACATAAAACACTCTAAAGCGATGGGTAAATCTGACTCTATCAATTATTGGTTGAATAGCCACAATCAAAATGTCTGTACTACTGAAAATAAATTATCTCTTCACAGTGATCCCAATACAACCTTCCAAAAAATGGTTCAACACAGAGAGCACAATAAATAATTTCTAATGTAAAAATAAGAAATTCATTAAACATCACAAAAACCTAAAGCGCAAGGAGGGCTATCAGCACCTAATTTTCAGTGCTACTATCATTCAGCACAGTCACAAAAATTAACCAAATGGATAATGATCACCTCCATAACCACTGGATACAACTAGAACAAACAACATGCAAGGAAATCCCAATATCCCACTTAACGCGTTAATAACACCATTAAACAACACACTCTGTCATTCAGAAAGCATTATGAAATTGTTTATTTACGCTTTGTGATGTAGCTGCTGTCAGAACCCAACCTTTGTAAACCCAACCTTACATTGTGCCTCGTTTACAAAACAATCTGCAGTTATATGCTCCGAACAAACATATAATCCTCTGATACTATTCAGTACATAATCAAAAATAAACCATCCAAATTGTTCATTACAGTGTGTTTCTTTGAAAGACAGAGACGCAATAACACTGTTAGAACCGGATGCATCAAAGCAAACATTCCCAAAAAATCAGCGGTTTTCCTCATGCATTTGCCCTGTTGTTGGAGGCAGCTCAAGCGCAGTCAGAAATAGTACAGACATCTACTGTCCTCTAGCATCAACAGCCATTTATCAGAATGCAGGGGTTAAAGCAAAAAAAAATCTTCTGACTGAAAATTTTTCCTCAGCCAAACCCCATTCCACAGCTATACCTGTCACACACCCAGTTTAAGAGCCGTGTTTTTCTTCTTGTAATTAGGAGCGCTTTTCCTCCTAATTTAAAAAATTTAGGAGCACCTTCTAATCAATAATAAAAAATTCTGATTAAAAATGAGCCTTCACAAGGTGACATTTGACAAAGTGATTTACAGGGGCTTTTTCTTTTTACCTTTATAAATGCATTTTTCTAATTTTATTAAATGTATGCAGTGTTTCCTCTAGGATTTGCTCAATTGAATTTATTTTAACTAAAAAAGACAAGTATGTCTTTGAATAATTTAGTAAATAATAAAATAAGAATAAATAAATTAATGGCAATCAATAGCACAAACAAAAATAATAAGCTACAAATTAAATTATCAGTACTTAAATTTTTTCAGTTAGGTCTAACTATAATCTATTCAGCTGTAAAATAACACTGGATAGTCTTCACTGTATAATGAAAGACAGCAGCAGGTTTATTTAGGCTGCTGTCTCTTTAAGACCTCATGCATGGATCTAATATGTTACACATGGCTCTATGCTTACTTTTCATTTTAGGAGCTTTGTCCTCCTAATTTAATTAGGAGCACCTTCTGATCAATAATCAAAAATTCTAATAAAAAATTAGCTTTCCTAATACAAGGTGACATTTGACTCCTTAAAGTGACTTACAGGGGCATTTTTGAGGTGGCATGAGTGCAATTCAATTAATAAATTCATGTGGAGTTTAATGTTTTAAATATACAATTTTTGAATACAGAAATATTAAATGATTTAATATTATACAGTAGCCCCTCAAATGAAACCGCCAGCAGGTGGCAGTAAGTCACTGATTTTAGGGGGGAAGGGGAAGTGGTGTGTGGCCAAGTATGGTGACCCATACTCGGAATTTGTGCTCTGCATTTAACCCATCCAAGTGTACACACACAGTAGTGAACATACACCTAGAGCAGTGGGCAGCCAGCTGCGGCGCCCGGGGAGCAGTTGGGGGTTTGGTGCCTTGCTCAAGGGTCTCACCTCATCATGGTATTGAGGGTGGAGAGAGTGCTGGTTATTCACTCCCCCCACCTACAATCCCTGCCGGACCCGAGACTCGAACCCACGCCCTTTGGGTTACAAGTCCGACTCTCTATCCATTAGGCCACGACTGCCCTTTATCACGGAATCATTCATTCAATTGATTTGTTCGAACGGCTGATTTATTCAGGAATGAAGCAAGTGACTGTCTTTATGAATGGGGAATCATGAATCACTGACTCACTAGATTCGTTCAAAAACGCACTTTCATTCATGAATCTGATATGATTCACCGCTGTGTTTGCTTTTAGAGATGCGCTGCAGCTCAGCTATTACTTTATTTGGAACTATTTTCGTTATTGATATAGAGCAAAATCATGCAGCACTTGTTTATTGATCTGTTGTATTAAATCAATATCACACTGGCAAACTCTCTTAATAATTATTAAAAGCTGTCACACTCTTTATCGCGATCTGTGGGCACACAGAAAATGAGAGTGCGCGAGTGAGTCCTCAAGACTCAAAAGCACGTGCAAATGTGATCCATTCCGTCGGAACCTGCGGGAATGAGTAGAATTATTATTAATAGCCGCAATCCCGCACCGAAACTCAAGTTCTGCTCCGTGTTCTCTGATAATAACCCGACTGTGAATGATGAGAGCAGTGTTACTGTGTTGTCAGTGAGAAGCTGCAGTCGTGGCGGGGATGATTTTGGTGTGCTGGCAGAACAACAATGCGCTACATGTTTCTTTTCCCCTCATTTTTTCCAATTGACAGAAATCCGTCGTTAATCCCTGATAACTTTTAAAATGGAGTGAACACGGATCAGTTTTTCAGTGAGCGGGAATATAAACCCGGAGTGGATCCAGAGTGCTGAGAGCGGAGAGAGGAACCTGCTTCAGCTCCACTCCAGGCTTTGATCACATCCCCCTCAGCAGACTGAATACACCTCGACTTTCCTTAATTTAAGGCCTATTCAAACTAAAATTAAGACATTTATTACACTATTTGAGAAATGTAAGCCTATTTACGGCCTTAAAATTATGAAAAGTGAATTTAAGACATTAATGACAGGCGGGAACCCTGCAAATGACAGAAATCCGTTGTAGCGACGGAGAACTTTAATCCCTGAGAATGGCTCTATTTTAGCTTTGTCACTACAAGTCACAGTTTCAAAAACAGTGCGTTTGTTCTGACAAAATTGGATAAGGTTTGGAAGGAATATGAAGAAATTCATAACACTAAAACAATTAAACTGTTGCCTAAATTGCGTTAATGAAAACATTTCTCTCAATGAATGCTTGATTACCAGTGTGATTTCTCAAGTATTCTCTCTGAAACACAACACAATATTAGCTGAGCTTATAACAAAACCAAGCGTGTGTGTGATGAACCGATCCCCATCTGCTCATGCACAGTCACGTCATTGATCTCTCAGCTTCTGCCTGTTTTTTAATGGACTGTTAGTGTTCACTGTGTTGAGCAGCAATGACAGCAGGTTCCTCGCTGCTCGTTCGATTTCTCTATATCCCTAAAACAGATTGAATAAGTTTAAATATCTTATCCAAATCAGAATTCTGCAAATACAAGGTGATTAATCTTAGAAAGACATGAAAAGTGATGCAATTTAACACTCCATGAATGCTGGTAAAATTTAATATTTGACAATGCCTATGATAGAGAAATAAAACACTACTCATATGATAAAAATATGATATTCATAGAATATTATAATTATGCAGTGTGATGTCTTTGTGCTATTTAGTTGTGTGTGCTTTGTGCGAATTAAATCATCAATAAACTCAGGATGTCTGAACAAAAGAGCCCCTATATCTGAACGGTGCCTATGCAGTGGACTTGTGTTGCAAACCACACAATCCAGCTGCAACATTTGCAAAAGAACCGTAACAGTGAAATGTCTGTCACAGTTTTTTTTCATTTCCTTAGAGGAATGCAATTAAGAATTTTAGGTGTGGTAATACTACGAGGCACACCTGAATTGTAGATCAAGTGAGCAGTTACCTGAAGAAGTAGTTCAGTTTGGGTAGAGGGAACGCATGTTTCTTTGTGGCTACTTTGAACTGTGGGTCTACAAAGTCCTAGTTGGGAAATCTTTGGTTTTAAGCTCAACATAAGGACTTTTTTCTTTCTCCTCTAATTTCTTTTTCTAATGTGTGTTTGGATACATGCCTGATTTGGGACTGTGTTCAAATCGAGTACTGTGTGAACTGGAAATGCCTTTGGATTCCTTTTGTGGAGGCTCATTCATCTACCAGTTGGAGTTGTCAACTCTAAAGCGGAGCAACGTATTTCAACGCACTCAATGTTTTTTCTCCGGCACGAATAACTCATTTTTGCCACAGAATGGATCATCGTTTCTCAGATAAGAACTCTAAGATGATTACTTTGGTGTAAACTCAAGGACAAGGTTTTGATATTTGTTTTTTTTTTCTCTTTCTCTATTCTATACAATTAATTTTTCACTTTAACATATTTTCATTGGGGGAATAAACGTAACAAAAAGACAAAAGAAATACTGTTTGCTGAAGTTCATATATTGCTTTATTTGATTTTAGTGACAAACCCTCAAAAAAAAGAAAAAGAAAGAGAAGTTACAAAATGGCACCCAAACAGGAACAATGACTAAATTAGATTTGAACCTAGAGGGGTATCACAAGGATGAAATAAAGGAACTAACAGCAAAAATAAAATTCAAAAGTTTTAAATCTGAGAAATAAATCAAACCTAACAATCTGAAATGGATAGGGATGAGATCGCGGCCATCGCGGATTTCTCCGGTGATGCATTCATTCAGATGAGAGATCCGATGAATGAAATAATTGACACTTCTAGTGGACTCTATATTGACTCAGAAGAAGAAAAAGAGAAATCGGCAGTACAAGTGCTGTTTCCAGGCCAACCTGGCGATCCAGATGATTTCGTTCCACTTCCACCACCACCACCGTTAGAATTTGATGAGGAGCAGGTGTGCTCAAATAGAATGGCAACAACACAACGTTTAACTAACATTGAAGAACACCTCAGTGACATTGAGCATCGGGTGAGTGATTTTGTGATTCAAGACACAGTAATAGATATGATGAAACAACTTGAAGATAAGATTAACTACCGAATGCAAAGGGAATTTGATCGAATTAAAGTTCAAATGGACAGTAGATTGACAGATTTAGGTCAGAGCATTGTCTAAAAAGGAGAGATAAACAACTAGATCAGAGGATTCAAGCTCAAAACCCACTTTCATTTACTCCCATGTTTGAAAAAACAGTCAGTCATCATAAAACTGCACATTAAACAATTTCCAGATACACATTCTAGTCAACAATACATATCTCTGCCTACCATGCCAGCAATGTATAATCCACCGGTTGCGTTGGTGAAACTGGGGAACTCCAACTTAAGTTTGGATGATCCAGTTGTTTTTGTTGAGAGAGTTGAGGAGTATTTTAATCTTCGGCCTTTGTCAGACAAAGAATTACTGGCATCACTTTCTGTGGCATTGAAAGGGACTGCGAAAGACTGGTGGAGGTCAGAGCGGAACAACATAGATGCATGGAAAACCTTTAAGGAGAAGTTTTTGTTTGCATTTTTAAATGAGGATTTCAAAGAAGTGGCTGCACAGAGACTTGTAAACAGGAGACAGCAAAACAAAGAAAGTATTCGGGATTTTGCATATCATTACAGAGCCCTTTGTATGAGAAATGAACCTGATATGACTGAAGGAGAGATTGTTCATGCAATTCTCAGAAATTGCAACCCAAGATTAGCCAGTTTGCTGAGGAGCTCTGCTAAAACTGTGGATGAATTGATTCGTTTGGGAACACAGATTGAAAAGGACTGTGTAGAAATTTGTACATATATAAGTAATATATATATGGGAAACAAGTCAATTTAGCTCAAAGGAAATCATTTATGATTTTATAGGGAATTTGAACAGAATCACTGTTTCACGGCTGATCACTGAGTCGGCAGCGAGTCACTGAACGAGCCGTATAACATCAACTCTGCACTGGATATTAAAATCCAAAATATAGTGAAAACACTATTAAATAGCACAGTAACAAGATCGGCAGATTAAGACATTAACTTGTAAGCACAAAAACACAAGATACTTCTCTTTTCAATGTAAATAAGACTTTATTTATATAAACCTAAGACATGTAAACTAATCTAATCTAACACATGAACACACGCATTCACACATTCACACGTTGCAGAAAGAGAGGAAAGGATGAGTTTACAGAATGAAAATGTGAAATCCCAAGTTTACAGCAATATGTGCAATTGCCTATAGACCTGAACCATCAATCATTTGACCCTCGCATTGAGTTTCTCAATGAGGCTAAAATTTATATTAAACTGCACCGACTCAGCAAAAGTCTGGAGGTTGTACTTGCTTGTGTTGCCTTAAGGAATTCCCTTGTGTCCTTGTCGTCTTTGGAGAAAGGGGTTTCCCGAGGTTGCTGATTGGCTGAGTTCAGTGGTCTTTCGTAGTAAAGTCTTGGGCGTTGGCTCTTGATGCGGAGTTGGTCTGGTTGAAGTTTGGGCGGGTGCAGTCGGAGCTGGACTTTGCGGCAAACTTAACTTAACAAAACTCTCACGGAAAGACAAGAAATTAAAGTAAAAGAATAAAAGAATGTAACGAGACTAGGTGGTTTTTCTTCTCATTGTGTTGGCAGCTGGCATGTAGGCCAGAGTACGCTCAAAGAGCAGCGTCAAAACGCGGTGGCAAAAGAGAAGAAGAGAAGCAGAGGAAGAGAGCTAAGAAGAGCTAAGAGAAGAGAGTTTGATGGTGTCCTGAGTATTTAAACTCGGCTTCTAGACCGTCCTATCTGGACGTCTTGACCAATTAAAAATTATCTTGGCTCGTGGTGTTGTATGTTTCTCCTCCCCATTCATAAATCTAACATGTTATCTTATCAGTCATATGGTCCAAATTTTCCCGCTCTTACAGAGTACAATTTTGGACATGATTTCTCTAACAAGACTATGGTACATTTGACAAAGAATTGATTGGAAGAAACATTTAAAGCATGATTTTTCAAACTCATACATACCACACAAGGATATGAACTCTTAAACTATTCCCTAGTTATTAAAATACATACATAATATGTGATTAAAACATGATCATCAATTGTGTGGGTTACATACATAATATGGAGTTCATTAGTTGCTCATAAGTCCTTTTAAGATGATTTTAGGTGCATATGGAAACGACTCTGTGGACAAAGGAATTTCAGTCTGATCTTTGTTCTATGTGGAGATAAGAGAAGCTGTGATTTCTATCATGGAACACATGTGATGGCCATCTCTTTGATCATCAGTTCTGATTACTTGCCCCAAATTTGACCGTCTCCTTCCTGAATTGGAATTATCAATAAATGTTCTTTTGTTTGAATGTTGCAAGCTGTTCTGTGAAAGAGGCTTGTTGGTTTGCTTTCTTCAGAGGGCTGGAGCTAGGAATCTGATTTATGACGAACATCCTGTTGCAGCCTTGGGATCCTCTCTGGAATTTCGGCTCCTCGTGTTTCAATGTTCGGATCGAATCTTAACTTTGTCTGACTCATTCTGATCCTACAACTGGATGGGAGCTAAACATCACTGGAGTTTAGTTAACACTGAGGAGCAAAACAGGAAATCACCTGCAATGTCAAAAAGAACTCAATCAACTTATGCTGATGGACCACCCCAACACTAAAAAAGGGTACCAAAATCTTCAGCTGCCTGTGACCATCAATCACAATAATATCAACGCCATCATTGATACCGCTAGTACTTTTTCACTCGTCCAGTATAAGATCTGGAAGAAACTGACCAAAAAAGGAGATGATCAGCTTTCTGTAAGTAAACAGAATTTTATTTTAGCAAATGGACAATCACAAAAAGCTATCGGTAAGGTGAGATGGATGTGTGAGATCAAAGAAGAAAAATTTGAAGTGGAATTTTTTGTGATGGAAGATAAGGATTTAGCAGTATCTGTAATCCTGGGTCTTGACTTTTTGCAAAAATCAAAAATGATTTTGGATTTTAACACTTTGCACTTTCATCTTCCCGATGTTGCACAAACGAAATGCACATTCCCTTTTTATTCACATGATGGACCATCCAACAACCATTTTTACATGGCTGTCCGGATACAGATAAGTCTCCTACCATCAGTGAAGCAGACCATCATCTCATCGTCGAAGCTGCTATGCATGCTGAAACGACACCAGAAATACAAGCACAGCTTAAAGACCTGATGTTGAAATGGCCAACGGTATGCACACAAAACATAGGCCGAACCAACATTATACGAGACCAGATCATTACAACTGATCAGCAACCGGGAAGAAAAAAACCATACAAAGTCTCTGTTTTTAAAAATGATTTTATTGAAGGGCAAGTGAAAGAATTGCTTGAAAAGAAAATCATCCAGCCTTCTACCTCTCCGTGGGCATCACCAGTAGTAGTGGTAGACAAGAAGGATGGGAATATGAGTCTGTGTGTAGATTACAGAGGACTGAATGCAAAGACTCACCTGGATGCCTATCCTATGCCACAAATTACAGATATCCTGGAATCACCGAGAGGAGCCAAGGTTTTCAGTACTTTAGACCTAAAAAGTGGGTACTGGCAAATGGAGATGGAACAGTCCAGTGTTGAAAAAAACAGCGTTTTGTCCAGCTTCAGGATTATATGAATTTTTATGTCTACCTTTCGGCCTTAAAAACTCAGCAGCATTTTTCCAAAGGCTTATGGGACAGGTGCTAAGAGAGCACAAAAACAAATTCTGCATGGTCTACATTGACGATATTGTGGTTTACTCTCCTTCTATTTCAACCCACATTCAACATCTGCAGAAAGTGTTTGCTTGTCTTCAAAAAGCTGGTTTGTCTCTTAATATGAAGAAATGCAATTTCATCAAGACATCACTGACATTTCTAGGGCACATCATCTCTGCAGATGGAGTCAAGACAGATTCGGAGAAGATATCGGCTGTCCAATCATTCTCAGTACCTACATCAGTCAAGGAGGTCCAAAGATTTCTGGGTCTTTCAGGCTGGTATCACAGGTTTAAGAATTTTTCTGAAAAAGCTGCTCCACTTCACGCTCTAAAGAAAAAAGGTGCAAAATGGATCTGGTCTGAAGAGTGCCAAAGAGCCTTTGAGATGATCAAAGAAGATCTCATCAGTGCTCCGGTTTTAATCTCACCTGATTTTAACCGTGCTTTTAAAGTCCAGACAGATGCCAGTGAGTATGGTTTAGGAGCAGTGTTAACTCAAGAAGAAGAAGGACAAGAACGAGTGGTGGCGTATGCATCTGCTTTTGAGGGGAGCAGAGAGAGCATACTCTACATCAGAAAAAGAGTGTCTAGCAGTCGTATGGGCGGTGGAAAAATGGCGACATTACCTGGAGGGCAAACTTTTTGAGGTGGTAACAGATCATGCTGCGTTGGTCTGGGCATTTCAACATCCAAAGCCATCCTCCAGGTTAGTAAGGTGGACAATACGGCTCCAGGGGTTTCATTTCATTGTACGTTACCGTAAGGGACAGTGTAATGTGGTTCCTGATGCCCTGTCGAGACAATACCACACAGAACCCAGCTTTCTTTTTTTAAATACAGCCCCAGAAAAATTTTCACCTGCCTACGCTCTACCAGTTGATCTTGAACAAATCAGCAAAGCTCAAAATGATGACAAAGAGATTCAGGATTTGATATCCAAAAACCAGCAGAGAAAAAGTGACGATGCAATGCGTGTTCACTATGTTTGCAAGAATGGCGTTGTTTTTAGGAGTGTCCCTGAAGGAAAGAAAGGACAAAAACTTCAAATAGTGATTCCTGCTGTTTTTAGAAAGACGTTTTTATCTTATGCTCATGACAGTCCATTGAGTGGCCATTTAGGAACTTTTAAGACCCTAATGCGACTGCTTGATTTTGTGTATTGGCCCAGCATAAGAACTGACGTCTGGCAGTACTGTAAGGTATGTACTGTATGTCAACAATACAAACCACCCACAACTAAGACTGCAGGTATGCTGCAGAGTATACCAGTAGTGGAGCCTGGTTACATGATGGGGATCGACATAATGGGTCCTTTCCCTAGAAGTTCCAAGCAACACGAGTATTTGTTAGTAGTTGTAGACTATTTCTCAAAATGGGTGGAGTTGTTTCCGCTAAGAGCCACAAAAGCTCCTACCATTGCTCGAATTCTCATTGAAGAAATCTTCACTCGTTGGGGAACACCCACTTACCTTGTGTCAGACCGTGGAAAGCAGTTCACGTCAAGTCTCATGACCACGATCTGCAAACAATGGAAAGTCATTCAAAAGTTAACTACGACTTATCACCCTCAAACTAACTTAACAGAACGAATCAATAGAAATCTCAAAACAATGTTGGCTTCCTATGTACAAGAGAACCACAGAAGTTGGGATCAGTGGATTCCTGAATTTTGTTTTGCCCTGAATTCGGCATGGCAAGAAAGCACGGGATACACACCAGCAGAAATCGCTCTCGGAAGGAAATTGAAAGGACCATTAGAACGAGCATTCCAACATCCACCTGATCCAGACCACCCAAGTTACAGTACTTTGGAACGGCACTCTCAGCTAATCGACTTGGTTAAAGCTAACGTGGAGAAAGCACAACAGCACCAAAGACGGTATTACAACCAGCGCAGAAGGAACCAAGAGTTCTGTGAGGGAGATGTGGTATGGATGCGATCTCATCCGTAATCCAAGGCCGATGATGCTTTCATGGCCAAATTGTCTCCTAGATGGAAAGGGCCTGCAAAAGTAGTAAATAAAAACTAGGACCTGTGAACTATCGTGTTTCTTTTATTTCTGATCCTACGGTCATTGATACATATCACGTGCAGGACTTGAAAATTTGCCACGGATGTGACAAATCTTTAAACACGGGAGGGGGTATGTAACAGTGAAATGTCTGTCAAATAAAGCATATATTGCTTTATTTGATTTTAGTGACAAACCCTCATTTGTGGCTAATCTAAAAAAAAAAAGAAAAAAAAAAAGAAAAGAAAGAGAATTTACAGAACACAACAACATTAAAGTAGGCGCCTGCAAAATATCCTGCACAAGTGCTCTGTCTGATAGCAACAAGGTGTACCTGTCACTTAAAACTTGAAGGAGATGTGAAGAAACGGCATACATGCTTAATGATGAAACATTGTCAGTTAAATATTGAGATTGTATTTTTCTGGGCCCCACATATAAATAACCCTCAATTGCTTAAATAGTTTTAATTTATTATAATAAGTTTAATATTATGTATCTTTTATGTAATTTTAGTTATGTTTATTTTGTATTACTCCTAATTCGACTTTTATTTTGAAGTGCAGTTTATCTGGAACGTAAAAGCAAGATTATGAGTCACGGAGATAAAGGGAAAATTAATATTTATTATAACCTGAAACCATGCTATTTAATTGTTGCTTTTTGTTTTATTTTTGTAACTGGTTGATTTAGTACTTGGTTGGTAAAGCCACAAGGTTAGAAATGTTATTTCATGTGTTTAATTTTTTTATATATGTTTGTCTTTATGCCAATCTCGTAAATATAGGATGTTCATGATAGATGTTAATCTTAAATTGTAATCGCACTCTCTCTATTAGAGGCAGCATGTGCAAGTGCCATCAAAGTCAAACAATAAGAAAAAAAAAATATATATATATATTAGTGCAAATACAAATACATGAATGTTTGAAGACTTCCTCACATTTAGAACTTCTCATTAATTACTCCTTCAAGTTTGGGCATGTCCCAAATTTCTCCTTCCAATTTAGACCCTTTTCTGCTGAAAATTTCTCACTGCGTCACCTTGTCAAACATCTTCCTCTTGGTGAGAAATGCATAAAATAAGGTTAACAAAAGGTTACCATTATAGATGGTACTAGTTTATGTTCACTAAAAAAAGGGAGATCTAGATCACCTAGAGCAGTGGTGGGGGTGACAGAGGGGTCTTTATTATTATCAATATTATTTATTAACAATTATTTATAACCAATAAGTGAGCCTGCGACATATTAAACTGAAACCACTCTTTTAACAGAAGCTATTTTACAAAAATCAGCAAACTACAACAAAAGTGGGAACAAAAAACATCTCCAATCACCTGTGAACAGAATAGGATTGGAGAGATGGTAAAGGAGAAAAACACAAGAGCTTCAAAGGGGAGCTGTAACATATTTATAGCCTAAAATATATTGGGGTCATTCTATGGAAATGTCATTTTTTCTGTCCCTAGCCTTTACAGAAATATTACACTTGAAAAGCACTAGAAAAATTATATTAGCACCACAAAACTGCTGGTCCCCACAGCCATGTGCAGAGGGAAAGTGCTTTATTTTGAGGTCAAAAACAGAATTTTCTACCATTTAAAATAAAATAATGTAAACATAACTATCAAATAAATGACATATTACATAATATTTTATATATATATATATATATATATATTTGTCTATAATATTTATTTGGCATTTTATTAAATTAAAATATAAAAACGAAAATATATAATATCACAAAAATATTATTAAAAAAATGTAAAAAAAAAAATCATTAAGCTGTCATTTAGGTGTATTCATGAAGTCAAAAGGTAATCTAACAATGTGGTCTAAGTTTAAAGGTTAAGAAAAGAAATACATTTTAAGACATCTTGCCATACCAGGCTATTCGAACCAAATGTATTTATTCTTAGTATTAGGATATGACTACTTGTTTTTTTTTTATTACAGCCCGTGATAATTAATACATTACAAAAACATTGTAAAAAATAGGCTAAAAGAAAGTCATCCCACTCCTGTAACATTACGTCTACTTCTATCATCGCTTGGTTTACAGCGTCACGCTCTTTCTTTTTGAATGTGATTTTTCTCCAATGAGGGGGCGGAACATATGGCAAATCATGCTACGGCACTTATATTATTGCACTGATTGGCTATTAACTGCAAGCAGACAGAGTGTCAATCAATGCATTGGAGAATACGGCAAACATAAATAAAGAAACGAAGTTGCTAGTCAGATTTCCCTAACAAGCAACATTTTTTTTAAATAAGCCCAAAAAAACGCAACCCGCGGCCAGGGATTTTTTCACGCAACTTTATAAAAAAAAAAGAAGCCCAAAGTCACATATAATACGCGGACTTGGCAACTGTGCAGAGGGGGCACACGAACAAAATGCTGACTTTTGCCATTAATTTAATTCTACCCCAACTTAAAGTAACATTAAAACCGAGCATGTATTTCTGACAAGCAAAATGCTGCTTCTAGTATAGGAAAATTGGAGTGCCGTAAACGGCCAAATACATGACATCCAATCAAATTACCTCATCCTGTGGTGATACACCCTGTGCGAGTTATTGTTTCTCAACAAGAATGCAAGTTTCCCTGAATATCCAAAGGATTGCAAACCTTACAATGATTTTATACAGCAGTACAACAAAAAAGGGTAATATTAAGTGAACATTTTACATTTTAAATGTAGCCTAAATTTTAAATCACAATAATTTTAATATTATTTGTTATAATTTGCAATGAAATCCGCAGCTGGACTGGTGTGAGTCTCCAAGCAAGATACAGCGGTGTTTCGTTAGTGATCGAATCTGCAGCTTTGAACAATTCGGAGAGTCACTGGTTAATAACCCATTCATAACTACAGCCATTTGCTTCGTAACTGAATGAATGAGTGAATGACGCGACGTCATTAAGACAGTGACTTGCTGCCACCTACTGGTGGTTTTAGTTTAATATCTACCAAGCATCACTTCGTTTTGCCACCATTTATTGCTTTATTTATTATGTTAATAATACACTTGATGGAATTTTGAGAATATAACATAAAACATGGCATACGATTAATAAGGCTAGAAAAACTTTATCAAGGTAAAAGGTTTCCAATTCATTCTGGACTCGGCCATTCATGTAAATTCAGAAACCTTCAACATGAAGAACAGGAAAATGTGTCATTAAATGATAAACAAATTTCTGAAGGTAACTTTAGGAAAACATAAAAACCTCTCTCTATAAAACTTACTGTTTAGTGTCTAATTTATTTATCCATGATCATTCAGCTTTCAGCCTTTTTTTTTTTTTTTTTGCGTTTTTATGCATTTATTTCGATTGGACAAGAACCAAAGTGGGTGGGAGAGAGGAGGATGGGATCAGGAAAGGTCCGTGAGCTGGGACTCGAACTCGGGACGCCCGATGCGCAATGGCGCCACATGTTGGCACACTGGCCATGAGGCTGTCTGTGCCGATAGTTTTCAGTCTTACTTGTAAGGACCAGAGAGGAAAGCCTGCAAGACCATTCCCTTGAAGGCTTCTAGACTGTGTGACAGAAAAATGTTGCACCACCTTCTTGTACCTTCTTTTACTAATTTGTTTTTGATATTGTAAATGTGTTGATACATTCTCGTCCAAAGAGTTTTTTGTTTGTCATATGTCCTGTTTGCAAAAATTCAATGTCACACCATAGGACACGTTTAAGGTACACTTCAATAAAAATGAAACAAATTAAAAAATAACAATGAAAGAATTGACAAAGTTAGTGACAAATTTCATCAGTCTTCTTTTCTTTTCTAAAATGCAATAACACAACGCCGCAACAAACACGAGCTCCCAATTCCGTAAAAAAAAATAAATAAATTCTCTCTTTTTACGAGTTCACAAATTCTCTTTAAAAGAGAATTAAAAGCATAAAAGAGGAGGTATCGATTTCGCTTTTTAGGACGAGCCCCCAATTTCTGTTACGACCGCTAGGGGTTGGACGCAGCAGAAAGGGAAAGGAGTCTTAATACCAGAGAGAACTAGGGTTAACAAGCTTTTATTTTGAAAAAGTAAGGGTTTAGCATCAGGGGTAGACAAAGCCAAAATAACAAACAAAAATAACTCTTTATAAACCTATCTTTCCTAAATCGAAATGAAAGAAAACAAAATACAATCACAACTTACCTAACTCCCTTTTCCAAAAACAATATAATAAAGACATTTCGATAGAAATAAAATGGCGTCTATCCCCCTACGTCCCTTATCACAATACTTACAACCTATTTACATAAGCAATATACAAGTTATCAGTTAACATTTCACAATCAGAATTCATAGTCGTAGTCAATTTGGCGTGGGACAAATACAATCAGATCTGTCATTTAAATGAGAAACGAAAACCAAAGGAAAAACAGAACCACAAACTTAATCAGATTCTAAACATTCACTAACAATCTCTCTCTCTGGCATGACAACAAATAACGACGGAGTAGAGTAACACTCGGAGAAACACACAACTGGACGACACTAAGGTACGAAGCGAATGACGAGAAGTACCATGGCACAAAAGGCCTCGATCAGCGTTTAGGGCAGAGGTCCCCAACCACCGGGTCGCAACCCACTTCCGGGCCGTGGAAGAATTCCTACCGGGTCGCGAGAACGTTCTGGGGAAAATGTGCATATAGAAATGACGCTCTGTTATTTATTGTGCGTAAATGATTGTTCTAATTATTCTGTATATGGAGTAGCAATTTGACGATTTCATGTTAAATTAGTAAATAAAAGATTGCTCTGATCTGTCATAGGCTATTAGGGCTTAAACGGATCGCAGTTGATCCGTGATTTACGGACCAGGTCCAGACCTCACCGTTTGGCATGTGATTCGCAGATTAATTTGCCAATTTACACGTTCAAGCTATTTAAAACCACAAGAAGAAGAAACGAAACAGAACTCAATTCGTTACTTGCGCTCTGTACTCGCACACACCCGAAGCACGCACAAACATAGAGACGTGTTTCAGACAGTGCGGCACACTGATTTGATTCCTCTTTCATGTATCCCTGCGTTTAAGATACATATGCATGAGGGTTTGCGGTTATGTCGCAATACTGGAAATATTTCTGTTTTAAACCATGAAGGCGAGCCAATGGATATCACACAAGCAACATACAAACTTTGCGCAATAGTTATGCCGGGGAACATCTTAACTTCAGTCATACAGAAAGTGAAAGTAAAAAAAAAAAAACTGACAAGAGTTTTGTAATGCTGCAACAACAGCGCATATTCTCTCGGAGACGACAAGAGATGAATCTACTTCAACATGTGCTGATAACAGTATAAATGAATAGACCCGTTTTAAAGACCCCATCCACAACCCCCGGGACCCCCCCCTCTCCTGGACAAGATTTTTTTTAAACCGTAACCGGTCCGTGGTGTAAAACAGGTCGGAGACCCCTGGTTTAGGGCAATCCTTTATCCAAGTCAGGCAAGGATAAGAACGATGAAGAACGATTAACTCCCAAGAACCGCCTTCCTGAAAACAAATGTAGACATACACAAAGAGACCACAAGAGGGCAGCATAGAAACAACAGACAAATGACTGAAGGTCATAACATTTTCTCAAACATCAGCCTTGTTTTACAAAAAAGTATTTTTTTATCGCATATTTGTCAACTACCTGAGACTGATTCTATTCCATTGGGGAAGCACAAGACAGACCATTGCTTTGAAAAGAAGGTTGAACCTGTGTGTGATGGGAACCCGTCTTGGGTCTCGTGGAAGGTCCAGGAATGACACTGGATGTGGCGATGAGAAAGTGGCAGGCTGATTGTCCTTAATTTGAATTGAAATATTTTATTTGCTCACGTTTAATACACTCATAGCTTCAGCAAAGTAAAACAGTTCCTACCAAGCATAGCCACGATGAACAAACGTTCACACAATTTGAACATGTAAGTAAGGGATAATGAACCGTTTCAATACAATCGATAACTAAGATGCAAAATGGTGCTTTTGAGATTGAATTTATTAAAAGAGTGATTCTGCAGTGTGATATATGAAACATGAAAGTTGTGCGTGCTTCAGATACCTGTATGAGAGGTGTATTATCACAGATTTACCGGTTGTTATTAGGGGATCACTAACCACTGGATGGTGCGACTGACCAGTCAGAATCAAGCGTTCCAGAGAGCCGTGTAAAACATGAATAACACATGAATTTATTTTCTAATAATTAGAAACATCAAATAAACATGTAACTATGATGGATCAGAGCCATAGGCCAGATTAGACAAACAAGTCTGTGAAGTAAAATTGATATAATTTCCTGTTCAATGATGATTACAGACTCGTGGCATTTCACGAGATGCAACATTCGTCTGAAGAGCGCACACCCATCTGCCGAATGGCCATCATCTGTTCTCTGCGCTGCTGCATCATCATAGCCATTTCTTCCTCATGTCTCCTACTGGAGTTTTCTAAAATCGCTGCAAACTCTAAAGCTCTGTTACTCTCAGCACTCTGTCTCTTGATCTCTTCCATCTCCTGTCTCAACCTGTCAGCCTTCTCCTTAAAGGTCTTCTCCAGCAGATCAGCCTGCTCCCTCAGTTTACAGTCCATTGCACGCTCAACCTCCTCTCTCTGAAGCCTCATCTCCTCATCCATCTTCTCCTTCATCTGTCTCATCTTCTCTTCATTACTCTGTCTTTCTGCTTTCATCTCTTCTTCTAGTTGTCGCTGCTTCTCCTCTTTAGCTTTAATTTCCTGCTTCAGGAGGGTTGTTTTCTCTTTTTCCTCTGAAAGAAATCAGACACTTCAAAGACCGAAGAAACTCAAACTATGATATATTTAATGCCTCTATTTTACTGTAAAACTGGTCACACTAGACAAGAAGCTTCACGCAGAATTCAAGACAGCAGTCCATAAGTGTAAATCGAATCACTATAGAGACAAAAGTTGACTTCCAGGATGAACATAGTGGAGTCAATGGGTCTCATTCATGAAACACGAGCAGAACGAATTTTTGTGTAAATCGTTCGTAAAGCCGTTCTGACGTAAATTTTCAGATTCATAAAAATGTTCGTATTTTCAAAATGTTAGTTGGTACGAAAGAAATGTACACCTGCTCCTTACCACGTGTAAATGGTGCATAAAACGTTCTCTGTTCTTTTTGGCAAGTTCGTTTGCTCTGGTTTTTTTTTTTTTTTTGTAGCTGTGAGTTGATAAATGACATTTTTCAGGTGGCTAAAAACGCTTTGGTGGACACACATTATTGAATATTTATTGTTAGCCATATGGTCTATTAGTCTTTTTTGCATTTATGCAATATACTGGAGCCAAACTTGAGAAAGTAGACCAGAATATTCCACTGCGTTCCTGGACACGGAATTTGCGTAGCTGTAGTCATAGGTGGGAATTATGCTAATTGTGAATGAGCATGCACAAGCGCCCTATTTACGAATGTTTAACTATCAAATCGGATGTTTACAAAGCGTATGTGAATCCGGAGGAGAGTTTTCGGGAAAGTCTGTTTTACGCGCAAGTTACTCGGAATTTACTCCTATATTTACGAATGTTTCATGAATGAGGCCCATTGAATTTGAAGTTTGGTGTATGGAAATATTTCAAAAGTGCAAATGAAAATAATAGAAAGGTTAATGTCATTTCATTGTCTGTAGACAGTGCATCTAGCAAGCCACAGTTGTTTGTTTTACACATCCAAGACGAACCACAATTCTTTCATTATTGTTTGCTGTGGGTTCTGTCACCAGAAATAACCTCATAAAGCAACAATGGTTGTGGAGATGAACACAGAAACTCCTGTGATTCCACCACCATTATTTTTGATCATATTCACAAATCTTTCGTGACCCCCCCCCCCCCCCCCCCAGATTGTTAATTTGTAAATAGTGAATACATCAAAAGAAAGATCAGAGCCTTTGTTTATTTAAGTTACATTTTTGGCCTACTTACACATTCATTAGATAGGATAGGACAGAATGGACAGAAAACGACAGGGCGGAGAGAGGGGAACAAATTCAGCAAAGGACATCAAGCCAGGAACTGAACTTGAGTCGCTGGACACAGTTGCGCTATATGTTGGAGCACTGCCGCCAAGGTTATTGACTCTGACAGAGCTTCTGTTTTAAACAAATACATTTAACTTTAGCTTCATTTTTGTTTGAGTCCGAGTCCATTAACATCTCCAAAGTTTGTGCAGTCATATACCTCTTTGAGGGTGCTAGCATTTTTCTATGTAACTTTAGGCTGTATTGATTTACAGTTGAAGAACAAATGATTAGCCCCCTTTTAAATATTTCATTATTTTCCAAATAATTCACAATTCTTGTTTAACAGAGAATTATACTCCCGCCGCCATGTTTCACTGTGAGAACGGTGATCTTTGGGTTGAGCGCCTCTTCCTTCTTTCTCCAAGCATAGGCAATATCTCTATAGCCAAAGAGCTCTAGTTTTGTCTCATCTGACCAAAGGGCACTTTTCCAGTATGCATCATTTTTCTCCAGACTGTCCTTGGCAAACTTCAGTCTAGCTTGGAGGTGTCTCTTCTTTACTTGAAAACGCTTTGATAAACGTGTATATCCTTCTCCTCCTTTGTGAGCATTAACGATTCTTTTTCTCAAGTCTAAACTAATTTCTTTGTCTTTGCCATGATGACAGTACATTATTTAACTACTTGTTTTGCAAGATACTAATCCTCAGATTAAAGTGCAATTTAAAGGCCTAGAGGATTAATTAGATTAATTAGGCAAGTCATTGGACAACAGTGGTTTGTTCCATAGCCAATCAAACAGATAATTTCTTAAGGGGCTAATAATATTGACCTTAGCAGTTTTTTTTTTTTCATCTAAAATGCACTCTTTCAATAACATTAAAAACATACTGAATGCAACATCTGTTAATGTAGATTTGGCCTTATTATTTAGAACTAATTTAGAACCAATAAAATAGAGCCTAAAGAGTTACTAGTATTGCTCTTGATTACACTAATATTTAGTCACAATTATAATGGTGTAAGTAGCCCCTCTGCAACTTAAACCCTGGAGTGCAGATGTTATGTGAATAAGATTATCTGTGCTCTAAAAGTGAAACTATTCTTGAACCCTTGAAACTGCTTGTACAACTTAGTACTACTTGTAGCTCTGTTTGAAACTTCTTTGGCTGCCACATCATCCTGTCTGTGTCTCTAAATCCTTCATTGTGCATAAACACTCTCACATGTACCTAAACCTTTAAGCACAATTTTTAACCTAGCAAGAATTTACAAACAGGGAAATTGGGATTTTATTACTTAAAATACTCACCCTTAATCTTTTTCTCCTTCTCAGTGAGTTTCTTGTCAGCCTGCAGAATGGCTTTAGAATCCACAGACTTCTGCTTCAGGAATTCCTCTAGGACCTCTTCAGCCTATTAACATACACACATGTACAGAAAAAAAAGGATAATTATGACAAAGACAATGAAGATGAAAGTGGTCATGTCTTGTGATGTTGTCTAATATGGGCAAGACCTTGACTTCTTTATTAGCCTGGCTGTTATATTTCTTCTTGATGACCTCCAGATCTTTGGAGAAGAGATCATAACCACCAGGTTTGGCATAGAAGCCCTTCTTGAGTTTTTCCACCATTGGTGTAGAGAGGGATGAGAGGAGATCTTCACATCGTTTCTTTGAAGCTTGATCATTTTGGCACAGGTATCCATCAAAGAGTTTAATAATTTTTTCCTAAAAACAACACATAGCATGTCAGTAGCAGTTCCCTTTCGAATGGGAAATTACACTGCATCCCCCGGAGGACACTGTGGCCCCCGGCATGACAGGTGTCTGAAGCATGAGTCTAAACGCAACAATGAGCTTGACATTGGCTGACAACAGCATATGATGTCACTTTTGGTGTATAAAAGCATCATCCTATTCTTGTCTTTGGGTGACCATTTGATTGAGGTAAGTAGGAGACTGCTGATGGATGCTGATGACGTGTTATCTCTCACATAATCTGATCCGGCAGCGAGTGCACTGTTGGCTTTGAGCCAAGATAAGCAGGATGAGGCTGTTGAGACCCAAGATGTATCTAAGCGATCACAGCCCGCCTGCCTCGTGTATGATGAGTTGCTGGAGGTTACAGATTTGGCTCTCTGTGCCACAAAGTAAACAGCTGCTGCGATTTGCCGAGCAATGGTGGTTATGGTGGCCACAGAGAGGAACTTCTGGGTGAACCAGGCCAACATTGGGGTTAGGGAGAAAAACTCCTCAATGTGCTGGTTTCGCCTTCAAAAATCTTTGGTACATCCATTTAGGCAGTAGTCGAGACATTTAAGAAGGCGAAGGCATGCTCCATGGCTTTTAAGATCTATATAACGTGTGCTTCCTCTCACTTTAGTTGCTAGGCTTTCTGTGAGACTCTTTTGCTACTACCTCCACCGACCAGAGCTCTGTCTGGATAACAGCACCAGCAGTTAGGCTCTCTGGTAGGCTGTCAGCCTTGGTAGGCTGTCCTGAGTGTAGGATGTAGTTAGTCCTCCTCTTGGTTTTGGGAGTTGTTATGATGAGGCCTCAGTTTTTATAACAAGGGACACAGTGTCTCGTTCCCCTTCTCAGGTAAGCATGGTTACATTCATAACCTGAGATGTTCTCCATTTTATAATGAATCAGAGAACATTTCGGCTATCTGTAACATCGCTGTACCATTGTACCGAAGGAGAGGGCACTAAAATATCTGCACTGATTACTGGGTTTACCATATATTTTCAGAAGAACAAATATTTCAGCTGGTTGCCCAGTGTTACTGAGTCAATGGCTCTCCATTATCCTAAATGAACTGACACTGCCTACCTCTAGAGATTTCAGGTACCTCCCATCAGTGTCCCTGAAGGAACGCTTCACGAAGGCTTGTATTGCCGTGCTGTTGAGATGTTGGTGTTCTGAGGACACATCCTTCAGGTCCAGAGGGAAGGAGTCCTTCAGCTTCTCCATTCCACTCTGGTAAACCTCAAGCCCCTCCTTCACTGCAGCCTCATTCTCAATCATTGTCATAGCGATCACAGCATTCTCCAGACATGGCACAGCCCCACTGGAGATGGTGTCCACATACGTTTTTGCCAGATGACCCAGAACTTCAGTGAAAGAAAAAAATCAAACATTGAGATAAAATGGTATTGATAGATAAAGGTATTGATACATGGTTTTCTGTATGCACATGCAAACTCTTCTAATTTTCTTTAGAATCACCTGTTCCAGTGACTGTGTATCCATATTTCAGCCTCTTCACATTGCTATCATGAAAGACAAACTTGCAGAAATCATCTGTGACCTTCAGGAACTCAGAGAAAATGTCAGCAGAATTCAAGCTCTCCAGGCAAGACATATTTTCTGGGGCAGTTGGAAAGGGGAAAGTGAAGCACTTTCTGGAAGGAAAGAATTTTTGGATGCACTCCCTGGGAAAGTTGTACTCCACCACACTTCTTGAAGTGCCTAGAAAAGATTAACACATTCTCTAGCTGCTCTCAATTTTAGAGAAGGGCATGCATCTTCTAGGAGTGTAGCTGCTTGAGCTACTGGACATAAAATGCTGAGACATAGGAAACTATAAGCTTAAATACCAAAACAATTCAACACAGTAACAAAAACTAGTTGTGATACTGATTATGAGGACTCAGTATTTTTAAATTACCATGTTTCAGCTTCAGAGCAAACTCCAGGTACTCATCCTCTGTTACATCTTTGCCATCGATCTTTAGCTCCAGTGTGAAGTCCCTCACAGCCCAGATGAAACTAGGAAAGAACTTCACAAACTCGATTGAATCATCGGCATCCTCATCTGATGATTTGATGTTGATGCACTCTGATAGTTTAGTGACATATCTTACAGTTTGTTCAGGCATGAACACAAAGCGACAACAACTCATGATACATAGTCTAGCAAAACAAATGTGTCATTCCATGAGGTAATAAGGAAATCCACAACACCAGTACTTTATAGTATGATCTATGATCACATGTAGACTTAAACCATGACAGAAAAAAAGTAATTAAGTTATCACTTTAAACATTATACACTGCTCAAAAAAATTAAAGGAACACTTTGAAATAAGATCTCAATGGGGAAAATATCATGCTGTATATCTATATTTATATGAACTGGGTAATGTGTTAGGAATGAAAGGATGCCACACCGTTTGATGGAAATGAATATTATCAAGCTACAGAGGGCTGAATTCAAACACACACCGAAAAATCAAAGTGAAAAAATGATGCAGCAGGCTAGTCCATTTTGCTGAAATTTCATTGCAGCAACTCAGAATGGTACTCAGTAGTTTGTATGGCCCACAAGTGTGTGTATGCATGCCTGACAACATGACTCCTAATGAGACAACGGATGGTGTCCTGGGGTATTTCCTCCCAGATCTGGACCAGGGCATCACTGAGCTCCTAGACAGTCTGAGGTGCAACCTGGTGGCGTTGGATGGACCGAAACATAGTGTCCTAGAGGTGTTCTATTGGATTTACGTCAGGCAAGCGTAGGGGCAATTCAATGGTATCAATTCCTTCATCCTCCAGGAACTGCCTGCCTACTCTCCGGGCATTGTCGTGCACCAGGAGGAATCCAGGACCCCCTGCACCAGTGTAGGGTCTGACAATGGGTCCAAGGATTTCATCCCGATACCTAATGGTAGTCAGGATGCCATTGTCTAGCCTGTAGAGGTCTGTGCGTCCCTCCATGGATATGCCTCCCCAGACCATCACTGACCCACCACCAAACCGGTCATGCTGAACGATGTTACAGGCAGCATAACGTTCTCCACGGCTTCTCCAGACCCTTTCACGTCTGTCACATGTACTCAGGGTGAACCTGCTCTCATCTGTGAAAACCACAGGGTGCCAGTGGCAGACCTGCCAATTCTGGTGTTCAATGGCAAATGCCAATTGAGCTCCACGGTGCCGGGGAGTGAGCACAGGGCCCACTAGAGGACGTTGGGCCCTCAAGCCACCCTCATGAAGTCTGTTTCTGATTGTTTGGTCAGAGACATTCACACCAGTGCATCTCTTATCACATACGACGTTTGTTTTATTCGACTGTAAGTGCCCTACGAAGTGGACTTCACTGGATATTCTGCCATGATTCCAGTTCGAAACGAGTGTATATGTTCCATTCAAAATGCATTAAAGTGTGCGAGACGTGAATTTAAATTGTATTTATTTACAGAGGTATATGATGTCACACTCGCCTGTGTGTGAAGACGCTGCAGGCAGCAGGGAAGCGCAAATCCATGAATGAATGTTCTGAAGTGAAAAAAACTTAAACAGATTTCCCCTGCTCAGGGAGTAGGAAGCAATGAACACTGTGTAGGGATCTTATCAATCGGAACACAGCTCTCTTCTAACGAACTGGTTATCTAAATCTGGTATGTTAACTAAGAGAGACATGCAAAATATGCAGACCGGGGGGTGCGAGGACTGAGATTGAGAAACGCTGTCTTAGAGTAACTGCCTGCCTCCTGGAATCTCCTCCATGCTCTTGAGAACTTTTGTCAATGGCACGCATTGATGTGCCATCCTGGAGGAGTTGGACTGCCTCAGCAACCTCTGTAGGGTCCAGGAATCGCCTCATGCTACCAGTAGTGACACTGACCCTAGCCAAATGCAAAACTAGTTAAAAACAGTCAGAAAAGATGAGTAGGGAAAAAATGTCAGTGGCCTCCACCTGTAAAACCATGCCTGTTTTGGGGGTCGTCTCATTGTTGCCCATTTAGTGTACCTGTTGTTAATTTCATTAACACCAAAGCAGCTGAAACTGATTAACAACTCTCTCTGCTATTTAACTGACCAGATCAATATCCCAGGAATTTAATTGACTTGATGCTATACACTGATTAAAAAGTGTTCCTTTAATGTTTTTGAGCAGTGCATGACATTGCGACTGAATTTGCATTTGAATATGTATAATTCCAATTTAGGATGTCAACAGTAGTTCTGGAATAAAAAAAGGGGGGGTTATTATAATAAACACAAATGTATTTTAATTAGGTACTAAATATTATAAATACATTTAAAAAGTGTATTTGAGTGTAATATGAAGCAGTCCTATTGAGTGAAATGTTCAATTGTAGTTTGCAAGTGCTTTTATAGGGGTTTATAATGTTGATCAGTGTGTAATGAAAAAAATCTGACAATTTAATTGTGAACCGTTGAGGTAAGCGTCTCTGCCGGCTCCACGGAAACAAAAGTGAGTATGCACAGCTATCAGTCACAATCTATTTTTGTAGTGAACACAAGGCATTCAGTTCCTTTTTTAGGGAACGAAAGCTAAATAATGTGTTTCGACTTGGGTTTTGCAATATGTGTGGATGCATAGCGGCAATACATACTGTATTCTGCATTATTCATTGCATCTAGTTGAAGTTGCACATGGAATAAAAAAGTGCTCAATTTCTTAATTTGTGGACACATTATTTATTTATTTTTGCATGTCCTGTGCAGTTCTTCTTAGTACGGAAATGTTAACTGAGGCAAATAGCGAAAAACAAAGTATGCGTGTGACCTATTGAAATGCATAGCATTTTGAATTAAATGTAAATTTAAACGATTGTATTTGGGACCGAATAATGTGGTCACAATATGACAAAGCATAATAATCCATGCCTTATAAAACTGTGTTACCACTCTTAATGCTGCCACACAGAGGTATCTTTAGGTATCTATAAATGATCAGAAGGATACTGCAGATCCATTACAGCCTTGTTGTCAATCGTCCCTCGACTGTTGTAGACCAGAGTGCTGCTGAGTAACACAGCCAGACAGAAGATGTTGGTGTCATGCTTTGGGTCTCCCTGTGAAAGAAGTTTTTTTTTTCATCATCAGCATCACCCAGTAATTTCTTATACTTTTTGTACTTTTATTCAGGAGTTCTACATCTTCATTAGTTTACTCATTTAAATTTTTTGTACATTTGTAGCCTTCATAAAACGCTTGCACTCTGTGGTTTGGCCATCTATGCAAACTGAATACAGACAGGAGAGTTCTGCTGTCACTGAGCACTTTAAATCCTTGATTTCAATTTCAGGTGCTCTGATATAGAAGCAGCTTGCTTTTGTCTTTCAGCTTTGAAGCGCTGCACAGACAAACATTCATTAGACTGCAGTTTTTATATGAATATGGTTGTCTTGTATTCTTGTACTCATGAAACTGCTTGTGATGCTAGTTGTGTTTTCTTGTCACATCACCTTATCCACGTCTCCGAGTCCCTCGGTGTCCAGCAGCACTAGAGTGGTTCCTGCTTTAGTGGGATGGGGCACACACCACATCCAGATGCCCTTCGTCTTGGACTCAATTGTGCTGCCCAGCACAAACCCTGATAGTGACAGTGACTTTTGAGCATGTAATGTTACTCATTTCTTTACTTTACTTTTAGTCATTTAGCAGACGCTTTTATCCAAAGCGATTTACAAATGAGGACAACAGAAACAATCAATTGTAGTATTAATACAACTAAAATTGATCAAAAACTAAAAGCTAAAACTTTATAAATAGTATATATATACACACACACACATTAAAAAAAAAAAATTAAATAAAAATGAGAAATGCATATGACAAAATTTCTAAACTTAATATTTAAATGAAAACAAAATAAAGCTACAAACAATTCAAAATATTAAGAGAACAAAAGGTATAAGTGTAATAATGATTCTAACATAAAACTACGCCAAACACCAAAAACAACTGTGTATGTACACACACACACAGACATATATGCGTACACACATCCATAAATTCAATATTATTTCAGTTCCATGTAGTTTGTTGAAGTACTAACATAACTCAAATTAAATAAAACTAAAACAACTTATACAGACATAATAGAAAAAACTAATAAAATGACAAACATAACTACAACTGTAACTAAAGTTAAAATAGATAACATATACAAATCAAACTACATTAGTTTAACAGTAATCCTAAATAAATAACTGTGCCAAACATACAAGTAAGAAATGTTATAAAAACTGAAAGAGAAGTGAAACAAGTAATAGGAAAGGGAATAAATGAAAAGCGATACTTATCCCTTGCCGGTGTCCCTGTCCGGTGTAGTCGCTCGGTAGAGTCGATGGTCTTTACACACTTCGGTCTTAACACGACGAGGGCTTCACACGAGGGCTGCCGCGGTATAATAACCTTTTTTATACCCGTCTAATAAATCACTAATTGAATACATCTGGACACACTTTCCTGTTAATCACAATAAATGGCCACGCAAGCGCAGACACTAACAAGGTACGTCATACAGTACGAGACCAAACGCGATTTCAGCACATCATTTCAACTGCGTGATGTTTGCTATGAGCTATGAGCGCTAACCTGTTTGTTTCCCAGCGAGGCGGTTCATCAGGTAGGACTTCCCGGTGCGGTAGAGCCCCACCACGGCCACCACCACCACCGGCTGCTGGATCTGCTGCAGGATCTGCTGCGCTGACTGCTGCACACACAGCTTCCCATCTGAGTCCATGTCAACGAAGCACACTGGTTTATCCATGCTCACAGGAGACGTATCTGCCAACATATATGCACATTTTCAGAATCAGAATCAGAATCAGAATGAGCTTTATTGGCCAGGTATGCTTACACATACGAGGAATTTGTTTTTGTGACAGAAGCTCTACAGTGCAACAGAAAGACAGCAACAGGACAGGACACAGATAATAAAAGAATAATATACAAATAGGCAATGTACAAATAGCAAAAACACAATATATAATATAGACAATTATGGTGTACAGGTCCAATATGTGCAAATCTGAAATGAAAAAAATAAGTATGTGTGTTGAATAAATAATTTATAATAGTGTTGTGTGTTCCACTTTTAATGTCAAGTGTTCATGAGATGGATTGCCTGAGGGAAGAAACTGTTCCTGTGTCTGGTCGTTCTGGTGCTCAGAGCTCTGTAGCGTCGACCAGACGGTAACAGTTCAAAGAGGGAGTGTGCTGGATGTGAGGGGTCCAGAGTGATTTTGCCAGCCCTTTTGCTCACTCTGGATGAGTACAGTTCTTGGAGAGTGGGGAGGGTTGTACCAATGATTCGCTCAGCAGTCCGGACTACCCTCTGTAGTCTTCTGAGGTCAGATTTGGTAGCTGAGCTGAACCAGACAGTTATTGAAGTGCAGAGGACGGATTCAATGATGGCAGAGTAGAACTGATTCAGCAAGTCCTGTGGTAGGTTGAACTTCCTCAGCTGGCGAAGGAAGTACAACCTCTGCTGGGCCTTTTTCACAATGGAGTCTATGTGATTGTCCCACTTCAGGTCCTGGGAGATGGTGGTGCCCAGGAACCTGAATGACTCCACTGCAGTCACAGTGCTGTTCATGATGGTGAGTGAGGGGAGAGCAGGGGGGTTTCTCCTGAAGTCCACGATCATCTCCACAGTTTTGAGTGTGTTGAGCTCCAGGTTGTTAAGACTGCACCAGACAGCCAGCTCCTTAACCTCCTGTCTGTAGGCAGACTCGTCACCGTCCTGGATGAGGCCGATCAGTGTGGTGTCGTCTGCAAACTTCAGGAGCTTGACAGAGGGGTCTTTAGAGGTGCAGTCGTTAGTGTACAGGGAGAAGAGCAGTGGGGAGAGAACACAGCCCTGAGGAGCTCCAGTGCTGATGGTGCGGGTGCTGGATGTGTATTTTCCCAGCCTCACTAGCTGCTGCCTGTCTGTCAGGAAGCTGTAGATCCACTGACAGACGGAGGTGGGGACGGAGAGCTGGGTTAGTTTGTTCTGAAGGGTGTCCGGGATGATGGTGTTAAAAGCGGAGCTGAAGTCTACGAACAGGATCCTCACATAAGTCCCTGGTCTGTCCAGATGCTGCAGGATGAAGTGCAGTCCCATGTTGACTGCATCATCCACAGACCTGTTTGCTCTGTAGGCAAACTGCAGGGGGTCCAGTAAGGGTCCAGTGGAGGCCTTCAGATAAGCCAAAACCAGTCTTTCAAATGACTTCATGACCACAGATGTTAGAGCCACAGGTCTGTAGTCATTAAGTCCAGTAATTTTGGGTTTCTTTGGGACGGGGATGATGGTGGAGCGTTTGAAGCATGAGGGGACTTCGCACAGCTCCAGAGATCTGTTGAAGATCTGTGTGAAGATGGGGGCCAGCTGGTCAGCACAGATTTTTAGGCAGGCTGGTGACACACCGTCTGGGCCTGGTGCTTTCCTTCTTTTGTTCTTCCTGAAGACCTGGCGCACCTCATCTTCGCTGATCTGAATTGCAGGTGTGGGGGAGAGGGGGGTTGCTGGAGGTGTGAACGGTTGTGTGGAGAGGTGTTCAGGGTGGGTGTGGGGTGTTTTTTCAAACCTGCAATAGAACTCGTTCAGACCGTCTGCTAGGTGTTGATTCTCCAGAGTGCTGGGGGATGGTGACTTGTAATTGGTGATTTCTTTCATACCTTTCCACACTGAAGCAGAATCACTGGAAGAGAATTTTTCCCTTAGCTTGCCGGAATAATTCCTCTTTGCCACTCTGATCTCCTTTTCCAGTGTGTATTTGGCCTGTTTATACAAGACTTTATCCCCCTTTCTGTAAGCATCTTCTTTGGCCTGACGGAGCTGTCTGAGTTTTGCAGTGAACCATGGTTTGTCGTTGTTGTAAGTTAGATGAGTCTTGGTAGGAATGCACACATCCTCACAGAAACTGATATAAGATGTTACAGTCTCTGTGAGCTCATCCAGATCATTTGCGGCAGCTTCAAAAACAGTCCAATCAGTAAGGTCGAAACAGGCTTGTAAAACCCACTCTGTTTCATTAGTCCATCTTTTAACAGTTCTTAATACAGGTTTTCCAGATTTGAGTTTCTGCCTGTAGGTCGGTATAAGATGAACTAAACAGTGATCAGAGCTGCCCGTGGGACAGAGTGATATGTGTCCTTTATCGCTGTGTAGCAGTGATCCAATATATTACTGTCTCTGGTGGGACATGTAACATGCTGTCTGTATTTTGGCAGTTCACGGGAGAGATTTGCTTTATTAAAGTCCCCGAGAATGATTAAAACAGAGTCCGGGTGTTGTTGCTCAGTCTCTGTGATCATATCAGCGAGTTTCTGTAAAGCGGAGCTCACGTGCGCTTGCGGAGGAATGTAAACACTCACGAGAATGAACGAGCAAAACGCCCGCGGCGAGTAGAAAGGCTTGCAGTTAATGAAGAGCGTTTCTAGATCTGAACAGCACATCTTCTTTAACACAGTTACATCTGTACACCACCTCTCATTGATGTAAAAGCACGTCCCGCCGCCGCGTGATTTCCCCGTTGATTCTGCCTCGCGATCCGCTCTAAACAGCTGAAAGCTCGGAAGATGTAACGCGCTGTCCGGAATGGCGTCGTTCAGCCAGGTTTCCGTGAAACACAGAGCAGCAGAGTTTGAAAAGTCCCTGTTTGTCCGGGAGAGCAGAAGGAGTTCGTCCGTTTTGTTGGGTAGAGAGCGGAGATTCACCAGATGGATGCTTGGCAACGCCGTTCTAAATCCTCGCTGTCTGAGCTTCACGAGCGCGCCGGCTCGCTTCCCCCGTCTGCGCGTCCTGAAGCGTTTGACCAGAGCTACGGCTCTGCCAACTACAATGTCCAGCAAAACGTCCGAATAATCAAAAACCGGTAAAAGATTCTGTGGTGTGTTCTGCCGAATGTTCAGCAGATCATCCCTAGTAAAACTGATGGTGTTTGAGAAACAAAAAACAGGAAAAACGAACAAAAACAGTACAAACACTGAAGAGCAAAGCACAGTAGCTGCCATCTGCGGCGCCATCTTAGTCGTGTATTTTGATAACACTTTACAATACGGGTGCACAAATATGCATTAAATAATGCTTAACTAATGCACAGATAATCATGAGTTAATGTATAACTCATGATTAACTAAACCATTTAATAATGATTACTGCGTCAGCAACTAATGAACATTCAATATGATTCAAAGATTAAATAATCAATAAATTATTAGTTAAATGTGTCAATGTATTAATTACCTAATAACTTATTTTATTAAGTAATGAAGTAAATTAATATGTTAATTACCACATTGGGTCGAAGGCATGCCCTTAAACTTCCAGTTTTCTGCTTTAATTAATCATTAGCTAATGATTTGCAAAGGTATCATTATGTTATGACTTTACTTGTTGAGGCACAGGACTATTAACTAATTGTTAAGTAATATGTCATTGTGGTTATACAGGTGCATCTCAATAAATTAGAATGTCGTGGAAAAGTTCATTTATTTCAGTAATTCAACTCAAATTGTGAAACTCGTGTATTAAATAAATTCAATGCACACAGACTGAAGTTAAGTCTTTGGTTCTTTTAATTGTGATGATTTTGGCTCACGTTTAACAAAAACCCACCAATTCACTATCTCAACAAATCAGAATACTAAAGACCAATAAAAAAAAAAAATTGTATGTTCATTTACTGTATATGTACTCAATACTTGGTAGGGGCTCCTTTTGCTTTAATTACTGCCTCAATTCAGCGTGGCATGGAGGTGATCAGTTTGTGGCACTGCTGAGGTGGTATGGAAGCCCAGGTTTCTTTGACAGTGGCCTTCAGCTCATCTGCATTTTTTGGTCTCTTGTTTCTCATTTTCCTCTTGACAATACCCCATTGATTCTCTATGGGGTTCAGGTCTGGTGATTTTGCTGGCCAGTCAAGCACACCAACAGCATGGTCATTTAACCAACTTTTGGTGCTTTTGGCAGTGTGGGCAGGTGTCAAATCCTGCTGGAAAATGAAATCAGCATCTTTAAAAAGCTGGTCAGCAGAAGGAAGCATGAAGTGCTCCAAAATTTCTTGGTAAACGGGTGCAGTGACTTTGGTTTTCATAAAACACAGTGGACCAACACCAGCAGATGACATTGCACCCCACAACATCACAGACTGTGGAAACTTAACACTGGACTTCAAGCAACTTCCTCCAGACTCTAAGACCTTGGTTTCCAAATGAAATACAAAACTTGCTCTCATCTGGAAAGAGGACTTTGGACCACTGGGCAACAGTCCAGTTCTTCTCCTCCTTAGCCCAGGTAAGACGCACAAGAGGAATATGACAACTGTAGCCAAATTCCTTGACACGTCTGTGTGTGGTGGCTCTTGATGCCTTGACCCCAGCCTCAGTCCATTCCTTGTGAAGTTCAACCAAATTCTTGAATCGATTTTGCTTGACAATCCTCATAAGGCTGCGGTTCTCTCGGTTTGTTGTGCATCTTTTTCTTCCACACTTTTTCCTTCCACTCAACTTTCTGTTAACATGCTTGGATACAGCACTCTGTGAACAGCCAGCTTCTTTGACAATGAATGTTTGTGGCTTATCCTCCTTGTGAAGGGTGTCAATGCCTAGTGAACCAAACTGAGAGGCCATTTTGAAGGCTCAGGAAACCTTTGCAGGTGTTTTGAGTTGATTAGCTGATTGGCATGTCACCATATTCTAATTTGTTGAGATAGTGAATTGGTGGGTTTTTGTTAAATGTGAGCCAAAATCATCACAATTAAAAGAACCAAAGATTTAAACTACTTCAGTCTGTGTGCCCTGAATTTATTTAATACATGAGTTTCACAATTTGAGTTGAAATACTGAAATAAATGAAGTTTTCCACAACATTCTAATTTATTGAGATGCACCTGTAGATTTTTAATTAGTTAGTCAAGTGCCTCAACAAGTAAAGTCACACCATAATGATACCCATGCAAATCATTAGCTAATGATTAATTGCAAGTTTAAAGGCATGCCTTTGACCCAATGTGGTAATTAACATATGAATTTACTTCATTACTTAATAAAATAAGTTATTAGGTAATTCATACATTATGACACATTTAACTAATAACAATTTATTGATTATTTAATCTGTGAATCATATCGAATGTTCATTTGTTGCTGATGCAGTAATTGTTAATAAATGGTTTAGTTCTTCATGAGTTATACATTAACTCATGATTATCTGTGGATTTGTTAAGCATGAATTAATGCATATTAGTGTCACCGTATTGTAAAGTGTTACCCACATTTTAAACCCTTTAAGCAACTGCAGTGTACTAGAAAAAAACTTGGTAAGACTTTACTTGAAGGGGTGTGCTTAAGACTGACATGACACGTCATGAATATGAAGGAGGGTTTATGCATGTTTATGACAACTGTCATTAAGTGTCATTCGCTCAATTATGTAATTTTTAATGCAAAGATGACATTGTTTGAGATGTCTTTGTTATGACAACTTGACATAAACCAATACATCATAACCTGTCGGTGTCTTTGTCATGACAACTTGACATTACCAAGACAACATAATCTGTCATAAACAGCAGATTCTTTATCAAACTTAAGAAATCACTTAGCTTTATGGGTTAACATTACATTAAACTGTCATGTGGTTGGTTTTGACATTGGCTGTCATGAGGACATAATAATTGGGCGGCGGCTATTTGCACTAAGTGTAAATAGCATATTTTCTTAGTGAGAGATGCTATTTGCACCAAGTGCAAATAGCAATGGATTCTATTTACACTATGTTTAAATAGCAAGAGTTTCTGCTATTTATATACTACTTATTGCCTGCACCTCAGTATTGTAGTACATTATAAAACAGTACGCAATAATGAAGTATTGAGTGTAAATTATACTTTTAATTCAAATTATTAAATGGATGCCACCTACCCGATACTTTATTTTCAACTGTTTGATTATTTCCTTCATTTTTATTGAAAATAAATGCCTTTCCGATGCGATTTGAGATTTGAAAAGGGAGAAAAAAAGGTCTGCAAAAGGCAGATTCGAACTTGGGTCGATCGCGTCAAAACGCACTCGCTTTACCATCTATGCCACTGAAACTGATGTAAAAAAAAATTATATTTGATAATATTAAAAATATTAAAAATATTCATGACACAATTATAATAGAGAGTCTATGTGCAAATAGCCGCCTTGTTGGCAAAGGCTATTTGCACATAGACACTCCTATTATAATTGTGTCATGAATATTTTTCTGACCACTTTTTTTTTCAGTGGTACAAATTGAATTTATCATTAAAATGTCATTAAGTGTTAATACTCTGTCAAATTATTTTATAACAGCGTCATGTAGGGCTGCTCGATTATGGCAAAAAATCATAATCACGATTATTTTAGTCAATATTGTAATCACGATGAGGGGCCATATGACCAAAACTTTATATGAGTGATTTATTTAAAGATAGTGATACATATGAAATATATATTTCCTGTAAATAAGGTTCCTATGACATCTACATTGTAGAGACCAGCGGAATTTCACAATTCTCAATACCACAGCAGAGTACTAGGTAACTATTAGAAACAAACAAACAAACAAACAAACAAAAAGTCCTCAAAATTATTGAAAATAATTAAACTGTCAATAATAAAAAAGCAAAGGACTACTACAATAGAATAAAAAGATACAAATGAAACAAACTGTCCTTTAATATATTTTATGCAAGTCAGTTAACAGCCTACTACAGAAATGAATAATCAAATGTTCGCTTCCGGCTTCGCTACTGTTCGGACGCTCTTGCTTATTGCTCTGCGCTTTGCCCCCTATTTATATACTTTTCTCAGATCTCTCTAAGATTTTAACTTCAGCAGATCAGCACAGTGCTCAAACAACACATTTTTTGGAAAAAGAAGACTCTTTGCCTCCCACTACCAGCAGCTTACATTCCGGAGACGGGAAAACATAGCTGTCTACATTCAAACAGACAAGAGAAAATGCCTCTCGTGGAATCTACTTGCTACATGAACTGCCACAGACTTCTACAAAGGATTGTGGTTCATGAAACAAAGTTATTTGCTGGACTTCCAAAACAGGCGGAACACACAGCAGACGGCCATCATGGACCCCCTCAGCATACAGCCGGTGAGTCATGTGAATCTCAACAGTTTATACCAAATGTAGAGGAACAAGCCGAAACTGATCGACAGACTAATCGATGGCACAAACGGAGCAAGACCCAAAGGCACTCGAGACATCAGATTGTCACGAGTATCTCGTATTGCTGCCGTAGCATCCTCTACCCCAGATACGGCTATGACGAGGCTTGTAAACACTGGTATTCTATCACCCCCTATACATCTTGAGAACAGATTTGAAGCATTAATGAATGTGGGTGAGGAATCCCCAAATGTGATTGAACATGGATCGGATCAGCCAGCAGCTAACATTGCTACTAACAGGCGCTCGAGGTCAAGCAGACAGCGGCATTCAGCTCTGAGCGCAGCCGAGCCCAGGACTCTGATAGTGGGTGACTCTATTATCAGAAACATCAGTAGCAGGACTACAACTACATGCTGCTTTCCTCAAGTAACCGTCTCTGATGTGAACAAGGAACTTCGGAACATTCTGATGAAGCACAAGACTGCAAATCGAGTCATCATCATGTGGGGAAGAATGATATTCAGAAAGAGCAGTCAGAACTCCTTAAGAAGGATTTCAGTGAACTCTTTGAAACACTTCAAAGACTTGAAGTTCAGTCGTTCATCAGTGGACCACTCCCAGCAAGGGGAACTAACATGTTTTCACGGATGCTTGGGCTGAATACATCGCTACAAAGAACCTGCAGTATAAAAGGAGTTAACTTCATTGACAACTTCAATAGACTGGGCCATAGACTGTTTAAACTGGATGGCCTCCACCCAAACAAACTTGGTGCAAGAGTGCTAAAGAACAATATCTATTTTCTCCCTCCGTCATCCTTCAGTGGTGTGAGCCAATCCACTCGGCCTGAATGGCACACACACACCTGGACAGAGTATGAGTGACCACAGGACTTCATATCAGCTTCAGAGTCATCATGTGGTTGACACATCCCACAAGGACATTGATAATGCCACACAGCCAAAACAAGCTCTCCTCACGGAGACTATCCCGGCTGAGCTCTGCCCACAGAGCTCATCACAGACAGACTGTGACGTACTACAACAGCTCCAAGACTCAGCACCCAAGGACGACTTCCTGGAAAACAGCCAGGGAAGCCAGGACAACACATCACAGCCACCGGAAACACCAGAGCCAGAGCCCTGCTCACCAGACACATTATCCCTCTCTCCAGCATCTCCACTTCTAAGCTTCTCACAGAAAATGGAGGAACTGGTGTATGCTGGGACCAAACTCTCCCACTCTTTCGCTGCAAGCCCCCAGATATCAACTAAAAAACGGCGGGCCCCACAACCACCAAAGACTGCAGGCCCAGCTCTCCCTCCTCCTCCTGTGAGAGCTCTCTGACCGCTGCCAGAACACCAGGGCCCAAACCCTCCTCCATCGGCTGTAAGTGAACCAAAAACAACTGATAACAGCTCTCAGTGATATGTGTCGGGTCCCCGCTATGCTAGCAGCAACTTACTCAAATGTTTACAGAACAAGCGGGAACCCAGTGTGCCGGTAGCTTTCTCTATCTCTGTTTTATCACGTGATAGAAAGTCTAAGGCCTTCTCGAGCCGTATGGCAGACCCATCTAATCTGCGGCCTGTAATGCATCAATCTAAGACTGCTGTAGAGACAAAATGTAATTCCATCAAGTTAGCATTTTTAAACATTCGCTCCCTAAAAAAAAAATCATTTCTGATCAATGATTTAATAACCACAAACAACCCGGATTTTATGTTTCTAAACGAAACGGCTAGAAGACAGCTGCAGTGCAACAGTCCTCAATGAAACAGCCCCTCCTAACTTTAATTTTATAAGTGTCCGCAGGAATGTTAGGAGAGGTGGAGGTGTAGCTGCTCTATTTAAAGATGTTTATCAATGCAAGCAAGTGTCATTTGGTCAGTATTTGTCTTTTGAATACCTAGGTAAGGTGCTCCACGCATTCTGTTTATCTGATTTGCAGTCTGATTTACAGGCCTCCAAAACACTCTCCAGCCTTTGTTGAAGAGTTCACAGAACTGTTATCAATGATTTCCTCAGAGTTTGACTGTTTTACTATTGCAGGGGATTTTAACATTCACATAGATAATGCAGAAATCAAAACTACAAAAGAAATTATAACTGTTTTAAACACTTTTGACCTGATTCAGCATGTGCATGTACCCACACACAATCGTGGACACACTTTAGATTTACTCATCAGTAGAGGTCTAAACATTTCATCCATTGTTATTAAGGATGTAGCACTATCTGATCACTTCTGTATTTTCTTTGATATATTGATCTGTTACCACTGAATCTAGATCTGTCTCTGTCAGAAAGAGATGCATTAACGAGAACACTAGTGCGGTATTTATGAAGGCTATATCTTCAACACCAAGCATTTCTGCAGACTCTGTTGATCTTCTCCTGGATTCATTTAACTCAAAAGTTGAGAATATTATTGATGATATTGCTCCTGAAAAAGTCATTAAGAATGGCAGACAAAAATCATCATGGAGAAAATCAACAGCAGTTCAGAGTATGAAAAGACAATGCAGAAAAGCTGAGCGGATGTGGCGGAAGACGAAACTTGAAATTCACTATAGCATTTATAAAGACAGCCTTCATGCTTTCAATGCGGAGCTAGCCACAGCTAGACAGACCTTCTTCTCAAACCTTATAAACAGTAACTTAAACAACACTCGCACTCTTTTTGCTACTGTTGAGAGACTGACAAACCCCCCCCAAGTCAGATTCCTAGTGAAATGCTCTCCGACAGCAAATGCAATGAGTGTGCTTCCTTATTTTCTGAGAAGATCAGTAATATCAGAAAGGAGATTGGCACATCTTCTAGTTATGCAGAGGTCACACAGATTCGACCGCAATTTCAAAAAGAAATGACTATGTCTGTTTTTGAAGCAATTGATAGCAAAATTTTGGAAAAATAGTACAGCACCTTAAATCGTCAACCTGCTATCTTGACACACTTCCCACATCTTTTTTCAAAAGTGTACTTAACTGTTTAGAAGCAGATCTCTTAGAAGTGGTGAATGCCTCACTTCTTTCTGGGACTTTTCCAAACTCCCTGAAAACTGCAGTTGTTAAGCCCCTTCTGAAAAAGCGCAATCTTGATAACACCATATTGAGCAACTATAGACCGATATCAAATCTTCCTTTCATAGGTAAGATTATCGAAAAGGTAGTTTTCAATCAGCTGAACAACTACTTAAACTCAAATGGATACCTGGACAATTTTCAATCTGGTTTCCGAGTGCATCACAGCACAGAGACAGCGCTTATTAAGATAAATGATATTCGCTTCAGTTCCGATTCTGGCAAAATATCAGTGCTGGTACTACTAGATCTTAGTGCTGCATTTGACACTGTTGATCATAACATACTTCTAGAGAGACTGGAAAACTGGGTCGGGCTTTCTGGGATGGTACGCAAATGGTTCAGGTCATACTTAGAAGGGAGAGGTTATTATGTGAGTATAGGAGAGCATAAGTCTAAGTGTGGACGTCCATGACATGCGGAGTCCCACAAGGCTCAATTCTTGCACCCCTCTTGTTTAGCCTGTATATGCTCCCACTAAGTCAAATAATGAGAAAGAACCAAATTGCCTATCACAGCTATGCTGATGATACCCAGATTTACCTAGCCTTATCTCCAAATGACTACAGCCCCATCGACTCCCTCTGCCAATGCATTGATGAAATTAACAGTTGGATGTGCCAGAACTTTCTTCAGTTAAACAAGGAGAAAACTGAAGTCATTGCATTTGGAAACAAAGATGAAGTTCTCAAGGTGAATGCATACCTTGACTCTAGGGGTCAAACAACTAAAAATCAACTCAAAAATCTTGGGGTGATTCTGGAGACTGACCTTAGTTTTAGTAGTCATGTCAAAGCAGTAACTAAATCAGCATACTATCATCTCAAAAACATTGCAAGAATTAGATGTTTTGTGTCCAGTCAAGACTTGGAGAAACTTGTTCATGCCTTTATCACCAGCAGGGTGGATTATTGTAATGGTCTCCTTACCGGCCTTCCAAAGAAGACCATTAGACAGCTACAGCTCATCCAGAACGCTGCTGCCAGGATTCTGACTAGAACCAGAAAATCTGAGCATATCACACTAGTCCTCAGGTCCTTACACTGGCTTCCAGTTACATTTAGGATTGATTTTAAAGTACTTTTACTCGTTTATAAATCACTCAGTGGCATAGGACCTAAATACATTGCAGATATACTCACTGAATATAAACCTAACAGACCACTCAAATCATTAGGATCGAGTCAGTTAGAAATACCAAGGGTTCACACAAAACAAGGAGAGTCCGCTTTTAGCTATTATGCCGCCCGCAGTTGGAACCAGCTTCCAAATGAGATCAGATGTGCTAAAACAGCCACATTTAAGTCCAGACTCAAAACTCATCTGTTTAGCTGTGCATTTGTTAAATGAGCACTGTGCTACGTCCGAACTGATTGCACTATGTAAAATCATTTTCTATTCTTAACTGTTTTAAATTCTTTTAAAATCAATTTTTATATCTTTTTGTTTTTATTGTTATTATTATAATTTTTTTTTAATTCCTTGTTTTTATTGTTGTGATTATTATTATTTTTAACGACTATTTCACGTCCTTTTATGTAAAGCACTTTGAATTACCACTGTGTATGAAATGTGCTATATAAATAAACTTGCCTTGAAATGTAAAATAAAACAGCATAGTCTTCACTGTAAGAATTAAACTTTCTCTGATTAAAGCTACAAAAGTCCTTCACTCAAGTGCAGTGTGATTTTGGATTTGTCGTTTGTTGTTTGATTAATATTAAGCACACAGTCGGCAGCAGGAATATAGCCCGCTGTCACTTTAAGAGCCACACGGATCCAATTTAATGTTACAAATGTATTTTCATTCTCAACTCTTCAAGTTCATTTATTACATGACCGACGAAGGTATACATGAATAATCACTAAGCGCCGCATTTTAACACATTTTTTTTGCGTGTATTTGACCATTTAGGCGCACACCTTCAGCTAAAAGATGACTTTACGTGTCCTTGTTTTGTTCTGTCTCTGAGCGAGTGGTGGTTAAAAAAAATTAATTAATTAATTAAATGAAAAAAAAAAGGAAAAAAAATGGAATAAAGTAAAAAGGGATAAATCACATTAAATTTAATATATTCATTGAATATTCATTAAAGTGTGTAATATTTTATATATTACATGATCGGTTGATCATTTGATTAGTTTTGACTTTCGCGTGAGTGTTCGCCTATGGGGAAGAGGGGCGCTCTGCTCAGTTAATACACAGCTTCAGTGGATCTCCAGATATTTAAAACTATAAAAGATAAACAAAATCAAGTTCCTAAAGCAATAGTAGTGCAACAGCATCTTGAGAGTGAATATTTCCATTATTTACAAATATTTACAGATGGTTCCAAAGACCCAGTAACTGGACGAACAGCTGCAGCTATGTACAGTGGGTACGGAAAGTATTCAGACCCCCTTAAATTTTTCACTCTTTGTTATATTGCAGCCATTTGCTAAAATCATTTAAGTTCATTTTTTTTCCTCATTAATGTACACACAGCACCCCATATTGACAGAAAAACACAGAATTGTTGACATTTTTGCAGATTTATTAAAAAAAAAAAAAAAAAAAAAACTGAAATATCACATGGTCCTAAGTATTCAGACCCTTTGCTCAGTATTTAGTAGAAGCACCCTTTTGATCTAATACAGCCATGAGTCTTTTTGGGAAAGATGCAACAAGTTTTTCACACCTGGATTTGGGGATCCTCTGTCATTCCTCCTTGCAGATCCTCTCCAGTTCTGTCAGGTTGAATGGTAAACGTTGGTGGACAGCCATTTTTAGGTCTCTCCAGAGATGCTTGGGTTTAAGTCAGGGCTCTGGCTGGGCCATTCAAGAACAGTCACGGAGTTGTTGTGAAGCCACTCCTTCGTTATTTTAGCTGTGTGCTTAGGGTCATTGTCTTGTTGGAAGGTAAACCTTTAGGCCCAGTCTGAGGTCCTGAGCACTCTGGAGAAGGTTTTCGTCCAGGATATCCCTGTACTTGGCTGCATTCATCTTTCCCTTGATTGCAACCAGTCATCCTGTCCCTGCAGCTGAAAAACACCCCCACAGCATGATGCTGCCACCACCGTGCTTCACTGTTGGGATTGTATTGGACAGGTGATGAGCAGTGCCTGGTTTTCTCCACACATACCGCTTAGAATTAAGGCCAAAAAGTTCTATCTTGGTCTCATCAGACCAGAGAATCTTATTTCTCACCATCTTGGAGTCATTCATGCTTTCATGTGTCTTGCACTGAGGAGAGGCTTCCGTCGGGCCACTCTGCCATAAAGCCCCGACTGGTGGAGGGCTGCAGTGATGGTTGACTTTCTACAACTTTCTCCCATCTCCCGACTGCATCTCTGGAGCTCAGCCACAGTGATCTTTGGGTTCTTCTTTACCTCTCTCACCAAGGCTCTTCTCCCCCGATAGCTCAGTTTGGCCGGACGGCCAGCTCTAGGAAGGGTTCTGGTCATCCCAAACGTCTTCCATTTAAGGATTATGGAGGCCACTGTGCTCTTAGGAACCTTAAGTGCAGCAGAAATTTTTTTGTAACCTTGGCCAGATCTGTGCCTTGCCACAATTCTGTCTCTGAGCTCTTCAGGCAGTTCCTTTGACCTCATGATTCTCATTTGTTCTGACATGCACTGTGAGCTGTAAGGTCTTATATAGACAGGTGTGTGGCTTTCCTAATCAAGTCCAATCAGTATAATCAAACACAGCTGAACTCAAATGAAGGCGTAGAACCATCTCAAGGATGATCAGAAGAAATGGACAGCACCTGAGTTAAATATATGAGTGTCACAGCAAAGGGTTTGAATACTTAGGACCATGTGATATTTCAGTTTTTCTTTTTTAATAAATCTGCAAAAATGTCAACAATTCTGTGTTTTTCTGTCAATATGGGGTGCTGTGTGTACATTAATGAGGAAAAAAATGAACAAATGATTTTAGCAAATGGCTGCAATATAACAAAGAGTGAAAAATTTAAGGGGGTCTGAATACTTTCCGTACCCACTGTATTTGAATTGTTCATTCAAAAGCTATCCTTGCTTAAATAAAGTTTGAATAGCCTGCACTGCTGGTTTAAAATCACAGTATTCTATAATTTGTGTAAGCCTATGAAACACTCCTATATATCTCATAATTAATTTACATTTAATACTAGCTTTAATGTCAGCCCCACTTTGCGCATGCGCATTAAAATCCAATACTGTGCATGTGCGTAAAACATCCACTACGTATTGGATCTGATCCAGTACGTCATCATGCTACAGGCTGCAGCAAGGACCTCTTGGGCTTCATTAACAAATGACTCTTATGAACCGGTACTTTTGGAGTCAAAAACACAAAGCGCAGCCCATTCACTAACGAATTTTTACATTTGTTCGTGAATCAGAAACTGCTTCTCGGTTTATTCAGAAGTCCTCTGAGAAATATAATCCCATCTGATATGTCTGAGATTCATCCCGTAATTGTTTTGGTGATCCGATTCTCCAACTGCTCCACTTTCATCATGGATATAGGCCTTTCTGCCATATATCGGACGAAACAATAACATGAAATCAATAAGAAGATGCCGATCACGAAAACTGATAGCAGAGTTAGGTAAGAATCTTGTATTGCAGTTTTCTCGATTGTTAACATAATACAACTGATTTTAGCTAGTTCATTTTCCCAAATCATTAATTCAGTTCTCAAAACACATTTCTCAATAAGTTTAACAATGAGTATTAAACATTAGGCAGCAAAACTGATGACACCAATCAGAATCTCTGCATCCTAACAACGGAGAGAGGAGAGAGCTGAACGAATAATATACATGGATTTTATACTTACACATTCAGTATAATTACAGTACAGTACCAGTACATTAGATGATGGAAATTTCACTCTTCTATATGTACAGTAAACTGTAGCACATATTGTACACCTTCAAACATGTGACTGTCAAATTTGATTTGTAACCATTTTTTTTTTTTTTTTTTATGTGTACTGCATGTTTGCAGAAATGAGATATATAGCTAGTCTTGTGTCAGGAGACCAGAAAACTGCTGTAGTACTGTATACTGTAATGAAATCTGACCAAATGTGCAGAGGATGCTGAATTTACTTTTTTTAATTTTATTTTGTACTGTACTCTGTTGTGGTGCATACCAAGTTCATATACAATTCTTTGGTATTTGAACTTTTCTAGTGTTTTTCATCTACTGCAAGATTACTTTCCAGTAGTAAAATGAAAATGATCTGTTCCCAAAAGTTCATTGCTGAATTATTATTATTATTATCATCTGCAATTTAATGTATGTTGTATACTGTAATAGACATTGAGCTGCAAAAATAATTCCTGAATCCTAATAAGAGTTTTTTTGTTAAGTGTTATTGATCTCATGAGTGTTCACTGGGCAGGAAAGTCATCTGTGTATTTGAATTGTGTGTAAGCATTTAAGAATACCTGTAATAACTAGATTGAAAAGTTTGAAAGACAAATTTATGCTGGCTTGTCTTAAAGTCTTGTCTAAGAAACATACATAGTTTGGTCAGTTAGATGTTCTAGATGTTTGCTAAAGTGTTGCTAGTTGGTTGCTAGGATGTTCTGGGTGGTTTCTAGGTTCTTGCTATTCAGTTGCTGAGGTGTTGCTAGACTATTGATAGTGTTCTGGGTGATTACAGACATTCCCACCTCTGGTAATAACTGAATGTCTTCTTTAATGATACAAGCTCAGAAACATTTATAACCTCTTGAAGTTTTTTATGTTGTGTATTGACTTGGTGCCATGATGGATATTGAAATGTTATTTATTTTTCATTTTAAACAGTATAGATGATTACTTAATGGTAATGCAATATTTGTGAACACAACTGTGCATGTCAGACAATAAATCTATGCATGGGGGCTTGCTTTGGTGTTGCGACCCCTCATAGACCCCATGCCACCCTAAAATGATTTTCTAGATCCGCCCCGGTTTCAAAACCAAATTAAATTTACGCAGTTTTGCTGATAAGGTGAACATAAGCTGAACATCTATTTTTAGTAGAAACAGCTGATATAATAGGACTATATATTTTGCAGTGTAAATACAATTGTCTGACTCGGCGAATTACTGAAAGTATTTTAAAAAGGAAATGTGCAAATCTTACCGTTTTCCTTTAATGGTATCCTTCAAATACAGTGGCATTTTTAAAAAAGATTTTGAGATGCCTTTATACGACATCAACACGTCCGTGCAGCTGTGGTTGTACAGTAAGATATTATCATTGGTGCTATTCAAACCGGACAATGGACTGACCGTTCGACCATCCAGCTGTGTCCGCCATAATATCGAAGTAAGTGCACATCATGATCATTGTTCTCGCTGAAAAAAAAAAAAAAAAAAAAAAAAATCGTATGCATGGTCTAGATTGTCCGTACGGTGCGTACATAATTACGCCAAGTTTATTATTTTTTGTATAAATCCGGATGTGTGCGTGGAAAACTGCTTACGCATATTACATGCCCATTTTGTGCGTACGCAAAGTTTATAAATGAGAGCCCAGGTACACAGAGCGACAGAGAGAGGCGGGGGACTGGGAGCCAGATTTAAATGCAAGCGCGTTGGTTAAGGTAATGGTAGGAAGACACTGCATTGTTGCAACATCGGTCCCCTCGGAGAGAGTCTTCTCAAAAACAGGACAAAATAATCACAGAGAGGAGAAATCGCATCAGCCCATCCAAACTGAAGCATCTGATATTTCTAAATGCCAACCTGCACTAAAGACTAAAGTGACTTAATGTTAAGACTTTTGCCTTTATTTATTTGTTTGCTGTGGTTACTGTGGTTCTGTGTTCAATTGTTCAATTCAAGTTTTATTCAAATGTTAAATAATAGTATAGCCTGTGTATTTTTATTTATTTATTTATTTTGTAGCATAAAAATAAGGCTTTTATGAAAACACTGAATAAATTCCTTACCAACACACAAAACACTCACAATTGCTAAATTGGGCTAAAATAGAAGGCTCCGAGTGACACTAAATGAAGAGCCATTTGGGAGCCGTAAGAGCCGGCTCTTCTAAGGGAGCTGAGCCAAAAAAGCCGAATCTTTGAAAAGAGCCCAGCTTCCCATCACTACTTCAAATGCAACCTGGCCCTGGACATTTCTTAGGCAGTAAATGGATAATCTTTCAGATGATGAAAGTGAGGAGTGCTGGTCTGGTCTTGGTCTTGACTTGGTCTCAGTTTAGGTGATCTTGACTACAACACTAACAGGTATCAGTCCGTGTCTTGTGCATTATTTTAAACTAGATACCAGTTTATGGCCAAAGGATAAAGATGTTTTATCAGTGTTAAACATCGTGTGATGTATCAGATTTCGGTCTGATATTACTCAATACCTTGTCATGTTAAGTCTGATAAAAGATGTGCTGACAAACAAGCAGGAAGAAGATGAAGTGACTGTAAAGTAACTTAGATTTTATTGAATGATCTTTGATGTATTTTTTTCTCTGTCTTCATCTGACCAACACATATTGTACAACTGTTGTTTTACCAAACAAAGACATTGGAAAATAAATGTTTCACGACATCGTCCCATGCTGTTAAAAACCTTGTGATGACAATACACAGGGTTCCCACTCTTTCATGAACACCAGATTCAAGGACTTTTTAAAGCACCATTTATTTCATATCAAGCACCTATCAAATTCACACCTCAGCATATGTAGTGTCATGAAATACCTTACAGTACTTAACATTTCACTTACACTTAACATTAAAAAATGTCATATTCACTAGACACTTTTCACACACTGCTGTGTACATAATGCCACAAAAGATTCAATAATATGTGTTTACATGCTCATGCACTACAAATCATCTTGCACTGTTCCCCAGCCAGCTGCTTGACTTACGATGTTTCTCTTTGCACATGTACAGTATTATGTGAAGCATTCGCATAGGTTGTATAGTTTGTATTTTTTAATTTATGTATAGGTTAACATATATATCACATTAATATAGTCAAAATCTGTCAGTAGGTTAGTTTGTGTATAGGTTTATAGTGTTTTTACTTCATTGCTGTATGTCTGTATTTATGTAGCACCGTGGTCCTGTGAGGCACGACCTCTCGTTCCACTGTATGTCCCCACATGTAGCAGAATGACAATAAAGCTCAACTTGACTTGACATTAATAATGTTTTGAATGTGTAGGTTTCATAAATTTAGACCGTTTTGAGCAGTCGTGTTCAAAGGAATTTAATGAAATCCATTGAAGTCAGTACTGGTAATATTCAAATACAATTTCTAAAATATTGATAAAATATGCATCAAACTGGTTTTACTAGTTCTTGTACAAGATTTAAATTTGAAAGAATTTCTCAATTTTTAAGTTAATAAAAAGTGGTTAAATGTTGTAATAGCACGGTAAAACCTGTTAACATTAAAAATTCGCACACTCTCTCTCAATACTCATTAATAATAATAATAATAATAATAAAAAAAAAACAAAGTCAAAATTATTTTGTAAAACATTGTAAATCCCGTTTTTTCATCTTTGACCTAGAGGAATGCAGGTGCTCAAACAGGCAGCTGCTCAAAACTTCAATATTTTTTTGAAAATATTTCATGAACATTTTAAACCTTGTACATGTGCAAATCTGCAAAAAAATAAATAAATAAAGAAAATAAATCAAAAATAGGACTTTCTATTTGCTTTTAAACTGTAAACACTTTTCACTAAGCTGATTTTCCAATTTTTCAAGTTCTACATTTTCTCCATGTGGCAGTAAGTTTTGGGAGTTCATTTTTAGTCCATCTCTTATCCTGAATAGTCTGTCTTGCAGAGATTGACTAAAAAAGAGCTCCTAAAACTTATTGCCAGATTCTGGAAGATAGATTCTTCAAACAGTGGTACAAGAGGATGTGGTGCTGGTCACTCAACTTATCTGCCTATAAAAAATTAGTCTTCATGTATTTTCAGCATGTTATTCTTATTAAGTGAGGGTCATTTTTTAGGATTTTTTTTACCCAAGCAAAGTCTCTGAGAACCTGACACATTGCACTTTTGGAGACTCCAGAGTAGGTTGCAGTTCTTGAAAATGGTGATAATGGAGACTAATTCTTCACCTTATTAATTCTTTTGCAGTTAACGTGTCTTTTCTTCTCCACCCGTTTTTTTTTTTTTTTTTTTTTTTGCTGACCCAATGAGCATTTTGCTGCCCAATGGTCATGCCTTAACTTTGCAATTTCTGTATTGCATTAGTTTTGAATACTTCTCATGGAGATTTAATAATTTTTGACTTTCAGTCTGAGTTAAATCTCTTTTTTGGCTTTTTTTCATAATTCTGCACACCTGAATATAAGGAGTTTTTCACTTCCAGCCATCATGGACAATTATATATCACTTATAAATTATTAAATACAAAATTAATAGTATTTATTAAGACTGGTGTGGTTTGGAAATGGTAAAATGTGCTTGGAAAAAAAACTTATCAGAATATCAACGTGGCTAATAATTATGCAATAATTATGCTAATTATTATGTAAGATGTGCTCACTTTTCACAGAGTGCGCGTGATCGCGAAATCGAAAGTGAACGCTCATTCAAATGTGATTTCAATACCCCGCATATTGATAGCGGCTCCCTGATGTGCGAAAATTATATACAATATTAGAATATGTGCGGGAGCGGGACACACACGTTGCGGGAGTGGGCGGTAATGGCCAGAAACTCAGCGGGAGCGGGCTTAAGAAAACTGTCCCGTGCAGGGCTTTCAACACACGCAAGGGTTTTTTTTTGTTTTGTTTTTTTTGCGCTACCCCATCTCCACCCCCAATCATTAGTGCCGTTTCATTCTGTCTTTGACAGCACATATAAGACCATTTTTGAAATCGCACCATAAACAAAATTTAATTCAAGCACTTTCAAGGACCTATGTTTGTTTTCAAGTACTTTCCAGGCCTTGAATCCATATGTCTGAAATTCAAGCACTTTCAAGAAGCGTGGGAACCCTGCACACGACATACATACATACATACATACATATATATATACACACATAAATAAATGCATAAAAATAAATAAACATTGACAGTAAAATAAAACTAATACGTAAATGATTATTGAAATTAAGAAATTATTAGCCTACATAAGGAGAGGTAGTGTATATAAGAAACAACATCAATGAAGATGTTTGTGAAAACCATCCAGATGTCATGCCGAAGCTGTTTAATGCTGAAAAACGCAGGGAAAACAATTAGTGTATATTAATTTAAGGTAACACTTTATTTTGATGGTCCCTTTTGAACATTCTGATGACACCAAGTAACGTTGCACCTACATGTCAACTAACTCTCATTAGAGTATTAGTAGACTGTCTGCTTCATATCTGCTAACTCTTTACTGTAATGGTCTCCCAACAGTCATTCTACTGACTATAAGTAACTTTGCAAGAACATGTCAACTTTACTCTAACCCTAACCCTAAATCCATGAGGCGTCCAGTATAGACAGCGGTGCAGACAGGGCGTTAAGAGTGGGGGAGGGGTGAAGATACGCATACAGTACAGCAGTGGTTCCCAAACCGGGGGCCGCGGCAAGGCTGAGTAATAGTGTACAGTCAGTAGATTATTTTGCAAAAGAAACCTCTGCAGGGTGATAAAGACTACACTGCGTAATTTTCCCGCTTATCATGCGGCCACTTGCCTGATAAGTAAATAATTGAAGGCAAAATATTAATTTGACATATTTTAATGACCTCAACATGACTCGCAGTGCCCGCTTGAGCGCTCCGTTATCAGTTATAGCACTTGTGGTTGTATCAATAAGAGACCACTAGATGGCGCGATTGAAGAATCAGAGTTGTATTGCAGGGAGCCATGTAGAAATATAAAGCCGCTTATATGTCCCAGGAACTTTTTTCCCCCAGACCTCTTACTGTCTGCGTTTCCATCGCGGTCTAAAGTACCGAGAAGATTCGTGACGTAACGTTAGGTCTGCGCGCGTTTCTCAATACCAAGTACGCAAATTTCGGACTTGCATGCTCGGTAGTTCGGACTTCACGAGTTAGACTCGGGAGTGTGAATCCCGCGGACGGAACGACGCAAGTCCGGTAATTCTGCAAATGGAACAGCAGCTTACTTGATAACATCAGTCAGCTCGCCTCGGCTACTGCAATCTTCCTCACTGTATTTACAAATGAAATATATCAAACACCACTGCCTCTTTTCATTTTCATTTAAACATATTAATAGCCGCAGAAATGTAGTTCAGGGAACATACATAGCCTACATTATATCAAACATTGCCTGTTTTCATTTTAACACATTAATAGAGCAATAGAATAAAGACCAAAGATTACCTGTTAGATTTACCCAAAACGAATTATATCTTATGATTAACCACTACAGAGACATCAGAGCCAGCGGCAAATGTCAGAAGAACTAGCCGAGGTTATGCTCCTCTCGTCGACAAATGCATGCCAATAAACTGATGTCCCGTTCTATTTCTGACGAACTCCAGCGCTCTGACACCAAGGACAATTTCAAATATTCATAAGAGAATCGTGAAAAAAATCGTTACCTCAAAAATATTAAGCAGCACAAATGTTTACAACATTGATAATAATCAGAAATGTTTCTTGAGCAGCAAATCAGCATATTAGAATGATTTCTGAAGGATCATGTGACACTGAAGACCAGCATATTGATGCTGAAAATTCAGCTTTGATCACAGGAATAAAGCCTATATGTTAAAACATTCAAATAGATATTTTAAATTGACAATATGTCACAATATTGCAGTGTTTACTGTGTTACTGTGTTTTTAACAAATAAATGTAGCCTTGGTGAGCATAGGACTTTCCCAAAAAAAAAAAAAAAAAAAAAGTTTGGGAACCACTGCAGTACAGTGACATCACTATACGATGAACACCGTCAATATTATTTAGCTCGCGCTGACATTTAGATGCCATCTTAGTATTTGCTTGAATATTTTAAATTTACTTTAAATACTTTAATTTCAATTAGTAATTAGTCCGAAAATCCAGTCTGTTGTTCAGATAATATCAGAGATGTCAAAAAAATTTAAAGCATTAAAAAAAAAAATTATAAACATCAATATAGTACATTGATTTGGCTATTTCTCCTCATAATTGCAAGCTCTGTCTCTGCGTGATTTGAACTACATTTTTGGAAACTACATCTGCCAGAATACGCAACTCAAATTAACAGTTTACTTTAGTATATTAGTTGTGTGGATACACGGTCAGACCAACTCATCTTATGCTTACTGAGCCAAGCGAGGTAATATCTGCCGATGGGGATGTTGATTACAAGTCATGCCCCTTCATACACAAACAAAATCAATGTGTGAGCTCATTCTCGGGATGCCAGCTGTCACGCACTGGATGCTTTTGCTATGAATGCTAATTGTTTGTCAAATCTGTTCGAAACCTGTTAATATGTTCTGCACCAAGTGTGTGTTATGACTTATTCAAACATAAAGTAAATAATATAATCAATTATAAATCAAAATATTTACATTGTAAAAATTTAAATAAAATTGAAAATAATTGAAATCAAAGTGATAATAATAAGCAAATAAAGTCAAACCTGAGTGTTGATGTCTCTCTCTCAGCGTCTTCTGTCCTCCTCCAAAGGTCCAAATAGCAAATGAAAGCTCTCTGCTGGTTTTTATATAGACACATATATGGGCTACCCTGAAATCACATGATATATAGCAGTTCCTTGAAATCACATGGAAAAATAGAAAGTGAAAGTATTTGTAATCTTAATTTTATGATATAAATATTACTTTATTTTATTTTTTCAGGATATAAATAATGTAATTATCTTTATGCTATTTGATTTACAGATTGTCACCTGTCAGTCAAATCTGCTGTACTTTTAAATGTATTGAAGACATTGTGAACTACTCTTAATGATTGCTTACTGCTTAGTATGTGAACCTATTAACTATTTAACAATATATTAGAGAAGTCAAAGTCATTTATATAAGGAAATATTCCCAGCCCAGAGTCGATTATTAAAAAAAAAAAAAAAAAAAAAAAACTGGTTTGATAAATATTTATAATATTTTAAAATTCCTTTAATAAAACAGGGCCCATCAGTGTAAATCCCCTCCCTCTCCCCCTCCCTCTCTCTCCCCCTCCCTCCCTCCCTCCCTCCCCCTCTCTCCCCCTCTCTCCCTCCCTCCCCCTCTCCCTCCCTCCCCCCCCCCCCCCTCTCTCTCCCTCCCTCCCTCCCTCCCTCCCTCCCTCTCCTCCCCCCCTCCCTCCCTCCCTCCCTCTCCCTCCCCTCTCCCTCCCCCCCCTCTCCCCCTCCCTCCCTCCCTCCCTCCCTCCCTCCCTCTCCCCCTCCCTCCCTCTCCCTCCCCCCCTCCCTCTCCCCCTCCCCCCCCCCCCTCCCCCCCTCCCTCTCCCCCTCCCCCCCTCCCTCCCTCCCTCTCCTCTCCCCCCCCTCCCCCCCTCCCTCTCCCCCTCCCCCCCCTCCCTCCCTCTCCCCCTCCCTCCCTCCCTCCCTCCCTCCCTCCCCCTCTCTCCCTCTCCCTCTCTCCCTCCCCCCCTCCCTCTCCCCTCCCTCCCCCCCCTCCCCCCTCCCTCCCTCTCTCCCTCTCCCTCTCCCTCTCCCTCCCTCTCCCCCTCTCTCCCTCCCTCCCTCTCCCTCCCTCCCCTCCCTCCCTCCCTCCCTCCCCTCCCTCCCTCTCTCCCTCTCCCCCCCTATCCCTCCCTCTCCCCCTCTCCCCCCCTCTCCCTCCCTCTCCCCCCCCCCTCTCCCCCTCTCCCCCCCCTCCTCTCCCCCTCCCTCTCCCCCTCCCTCTCCCCCCTCTCTCCCTCTCCCTCCAAAAAAAATGTTTTGATTCCCCCCCTCCCTTGCCTCACAGTGGTTTGGTCCACTGCCTCGATACACTCAGGACACGAGCCCGGTGGGAGCAGTGTTGCCAAGTCCGCGGTTTTCTCGCGGAATTGGGCTACTTTTACGCTCTTTCCGCGGGTGTTTTTCATGTCCGCGGGTTGGAGCGACCCCAATAACGTGATATTTAGCCCCTGAAAAGCGACATTTATCAGGGGAACTCCACCAAAAAAACGTGTATTTTACCCCACCGGAACGCGATTTTTACTGGAAATCCCCCTGAAAACCGATTGGGCTAGTTTTGATTAGCAATTGGGCGGGTTTTGCTGTGAAACCCTGGCAACCCTGGGTGGGAGAGAGCAAAGTTCCTTAGTAGTTATGTGTAAGTAATTAGGCTGTCAAGGCTATTTTTATTCTCTTTAAACATCGGGTGAAATTATTCTTCATCTTTAATACAGATGATGCTGGATCATTAATAAATTAGTCATGACAAAAAATAATGATATCCGATGTATTTTCTATGAGCAATTTATAAGGTTACCAAGCTTAACACCGTAGCTTGTCACCCACTACAACTAACACAGCGATAAACCTATGTGTGAACTGATATTAGGCTAATATTGTAGACCTACCGATGTGTTGGGTTTTGCTCAGTATGATGTTAAGTGGCAGGCTTAATGCGGTTGAATATCTAAAGAGACATACTCGGTCCCAGACGAAACCTAAAATACTATGGAGGACGCAAAATAATCATAATATGACCGCGTGGTGAACCATATGAACCGAACTCATATTTAAACACGGTCTCCATGCTGTTTACACATGCTGTGTACACATCTATCCTTACAAGTACAATTTTGGCTGTATTATTTGTGTCCCCTTCAAAAATTGCTCTTGAGAAATTTTGTGTTTCTTGTCCCCCCCTACTGTTAGATGAAATTTACGCACCTGACGGGAGTAACTGGAGACGCTGGTGGTTGAGAACGAGGTGCAGGCACCGGTTTTCTCAAAGCATGAGCCTCTAGATCTAATCTACGCAACTGAATATCACGAGCCTTCTCCGCTTCTATAACGCGCAGCCTAATCATTTGAGCCTCACATTCTTGCCTTTTTTTTCCCAAATCCAATTCTCGAAGCCTAATCTCTAACATAGGATTATGAGGTTGCACCACCTCAGGTTCTGACAAAACTGCAGGTGCAGATATCTCTGCTACAGCATCCTGAGGTTTCTCACCTTCATCATCATCTAAACCCTCTGCCAAAATACAGGTGCTGGTCATATAATTAGAATATCATCAAAAAGTTGATTTATTTCACTAATTCCATTCAAAAAGTGAAACTTGTATATTATATTCATTCATTACACACAGACTGATATATTTCAAATGTTTATTTCTTTTAATTTTGATGATTATAACTGACAACTAAGGAAAATCCCAAATTCAGTATCACAGAAAATTAGAATATTGAATATTGTGAAAAGGTTCAATATTGAAGACACCTGGTGCCACACTCTAATCAGCTAATTACCTCAAAACACCTGCAAAGGCCTTTAAATGGTCTCTCAGTCTAGTTCTGTATGCTACACAATCATGGGGAAGACTGCTGACTTGACAGTTGTACAAAAAAAGACGACCATTGACACGTTGCACAAGGAGGGCAAGACACAAAAGGTCATTGCAAAAGAGGCTGGCTGTTCACAGAGCTCTGTGTCCAAGCACATTAATAGAGAGGCGAAGGGAAGGAAAAGATGTGGTAGAAAAAAAAAAGTGTACAAGCAATAGGGATAACCGCACCCTGGAGAGGATTGTGAAACAAAACCCATTCAAAAATGTGGGGGAGATTCACAAAGAGTGGACTGCAGCTGGAGTCAGTGCTTCAAGAACCACTATGCACAGACGTATGCAAGACATGGGTTTCAGCTGTCGCATTCCTTGTGTCAAGCCACTCTTGAACAACAGACAGCGTCAGAAGCGTCTCGCCTGGGCTAAAGACAAAAAGGACTGGACTGCTGCTGAGTGGTCCAAAGTTATGTTCTCTGATGGAAGTAAATTTTGCATTTCCTTTGGAAATCAGGGTCCCAGAGTCTGGAGGAAGAGAGGAGAGGCACACAATCCATGTTGCTTGAGGTCCAGTGTAACGTTTCCACAGTCAGTGATGGTTTGGGGTGCCATGTCATCTGCTGGTGTTGGTCCACTGTTTTCTGAGGTCCAAGGTCAACGCAGCCATATACCAGGAAGTTTTAGAGCACTTCATGCTTCCTGCTTCTGATTAACTTTATGAAGATGTGGATTTCATTTTCCAACAGGACTTGGCACCTGCACACAGTGCCAAAGCAACCAGTATCTGGTTTAAGGACCATGGTATCCCTGTTCTTAATTGGCCTTAACCCCATAGAAAATCTATGGGGTATTGTGAAGAGGAAGATGCGATATGCCAGACCCAACAATGCAGAAGAGCTGAAGGCCACTATCAGAGCAACCTGGGCTCTCATAACACCTGAGCAGTGCCACAGACTGATCGACTCCATGCCACGCCGCATTGCTGCAGTAATTCAGGCAAAAGGAGCTCCAACTAAGTATTGAGTGCTGTACATGCTCATACTTTTCATGTTCATACTTTTCAGTTGGCCAAGATTTCTAAAAATCCTTTCTTTGTATTGGTCTTAAGTTATATTCTAATTTTCTGAGATACAGAATTTGGGATTTTCCTTAGTTGCCAGATATAATCTTCAAAATTAAAAGAAATAAATGAATGTTGTAATGACTGAATATAATATACAAGTTTCTCTTTTTGAATGGAATTAGTGAAATAAATCAACTTTTTGATGATATTCTGATTATATGACCAGCACCTGTACCTGCATCCACTAATTTCTCATATAATTCTTCTTTTATAACCTGTTTAGTAGCTTCCCTCACAACCCTAATATTAAAGAAGTCTGCAACCGATAATAAATCTTTTTTCCTGCATCGTTCAAAAACCTCCGTCGTAGGAGCAAGAGTGAAGGCTATCAAATCAAATTCCATTTCTCCTCACTAGGAGCTACTCCCCACCACCACCACCACCACCACCACCACCACCACCACCACCACCACCACGAAGACATCCCAAACAACAAACTAGAGAGAAGAGGAAAAAAAAAAAACACTCGACTAACCACTCTGTTTTTGTTTTTTCCACTAGAAAGGCTTTCACTTACGTCGTACGGACGAGCCCCCAATTGTTACGTCCTCCCCTTTCTCGTCTAGGAGTGAGGGAAAACGACTAACAATAATTAGTGGAGAGACTTTGAGGATCTCCAGCTCTCCAGGCCCAAAAATCACAACCAACCACAAATTTAAGTTTGAAAATGGCTTGGGTGCCTTTTAATTTAACTCAAACAATTCAAAAACAGAAAACAATACAAATCAAAGAAACATTACCTCGGGAGGAGGGCCCAAACAAAAGAAAATAAAAACCATACCTCTACCTAAGAAGGGGAAAATATTAAATTACCTATACATTAAAGAAAATAAACAAAACAACATATAACATCCCTCACTCCCTAACTAACCATTAAACAGGAGAAAACATGTGGGTATCCTCCACCCTACCTTACCCAAAAACTTAACTAATTGTTAATTAACTCATCAACTCAGGAAACATTGTGACAACCCAACAAAGAGCACAATAAGCGCTCCTGGGCTTGGAGAGCGGAACAACGATGTCTCTCTCCTTCCTCCAAGCTCCCTCTGCCCTTTTGTACTGGAAGCCAGTGAACACGCACCAATCAGGGCATGGACAACGCGCACAGGTGGATGAGCGTAGATGATCGTCATTAGCTTATCAAGCACAAACACTCAGAAAGAGAGAGAACGGGAGAGAAGGAGAGCAAGAATACAAACACCAATAACACTCTTTGTATCAATAATAAAATCAAAAATGAATACGTCATTAGACGTAACAATAGTGATATTCTCAATGTTACCCAGAAAACAGGATACAGGTTTAACTCATTTGAATTACTTCTGCTTAATGTTACACTGTCAGATATGCAAAAGAAATCTCTCCTATCTCTTGCTCTGGCTACTGTGTATAGACCGCCAGGGCCGAATACAGATTTCTTAAAAGAATTTGCAGATTTCCTCTCAGACCTATTGGTTACTGTTGATAAAGCGCTAATTGTCGGAGATTTTAACATTCACGTTGATAATACAAATGATGCATTAGGACTTGCGTTTACTGACCTAATAAATTCTTTTGGAGTCAAGCAAAACGTCACCGGGCCCACTCATCGTTTTAATCATATGCTAGATTTAATTATATCGCTTGGAATTGATCTTACTGACATAGATATCGTACCAAAGTGATGATGTTACTGACCATTTCCTAGTATCGTGCATGCTGAGTATTACTGATATTAACTATATGGCTCCGTGTTATCGTCCAGGAAGAACTATTGTTCCAACCACTAAAGATAGATTCAGAAATAACCTGCCTGATTTATCTCAACTGCTCTGTGTACCCATAAATACACATGAACTAGATGAAATGACTAGCAACAAGGGCACTATCTTCCCTAATACATTAGAAGCTGTTGCGCCCATCAAATTGAAAAAGGTTAGAGAAAAACGTACTGCGCCATGGTACAACAGTAATACCCATTCTCTCAAGAAATAAACTCGTAAACTTGAGTGCAAATGGAGAAAAACTAACTTGGAAGTTTTTAGAATTGCATGGAAAAACAGTATGTCCAACTATAGACAGGCTTTAAAAGCTGCCAGGGTAGAGCATATCCGCAAACTCATAGAAAATAACCAAAACAATCCAAGGTTTTTATTTAGCACAGTGGCTAGATTAACAAATAAACAGACGCCACCCGATCTAAATATTCCCTCACAATTTAATAGTAATGACTTTATGAATTTATTCACTGATAAGATAGATAACATCAGAAATACAATAACAAATGTAGATTCTGCAGCGTCTAGTACTTCAGCTCCATTCATCGCACCCAAAGAAAAACTGCAGTGCTTTACAACTATAGGACAGGAAGAGCTAAATAAACTTATCACTGCATCTAAACCAACAACATGCCTATTAGATCCTGTACCCACTAAATTAATGAAAGAGTTGTTACCTGTAGCAGAAGAACCACTTCTCAATATTATTAACTCATCGATATCTTTAGGTCATGTTCCAAAATCATTCAAGCTAGCGGATATTAAGCCTCTTATTAAAAAACCACAACTAGATCCTAATGAACTAGCAAATTACAGACCCATTTCTAATCTTCTGTTTATGTCTAAAAGTTTAGAAAAAGTTGTGTCTGCTCAGTTGTGCTCTTTTTTGCAAAAAAATTATCTCTATGAAGAATTTCAGTCAGGTTTCAGGCCCCACCATAGCACAGAAACCGCACTTGTTAAAATTACAAATGACTTGCTTCTTGCGTCAGACCAAGGCTGCATCTCATTGCTAGTTTTACTTGATCTTAGTGCTGCGTTCGACACTATAGATCATGACATACTCATAGATCGATTACAAAACTATACGGGTATTCAAGGGCAGGCTTTAAGATGGTTTAGATCCTACCTGTCCGATCGCTACCACTTTGTTTATTTAAACAGGGAGTCATCTCAATTATCACCAGTAAAGTATCACAGTACCACAAGGATCTGTCCTAGGTCCTCTGCTATTTTCAATATACATGTTGCCCCTTGGTAATATTATTAGAAAATACGGGATTAGTTTCCATTGTTATGCTGATGATACTCAACTATATATCTCAACAAGACCAGATGAAACTTCTAAATTATCTAAGCTAACAGAGTGTGTTAAAAATGTAAAAGATTGGATGACCAATAATTTTACATTTACATTTACATTTAGTCATTTAGCAGACGCTTTTATCCAAAGCGACTTACAATTGGGGAATACATAAAGCGATTCGTCTAGAAGAGGCAATCAGACAGAGGAAGTGCTTGTAACAACAAGTCTCAGGCATTGTTCAAATAAGTACAAGCTAGAAAGGAAAGGAATAAATAAAGAGAAAGAATTTTTTTTTTTTTTTTTTTAGGATGAAGTCAAGTAGTGCTGAAAGAGATGAGTTTTCAGTTGTTGCTTAAAGATTGGTAGGGATCCAGCATTCCGGATAGGGGTGGGAAGATCATTCCACCAGCCAGGAATGGTGAATGAGAATGATGGTACCACGAGGCGTCGCTCACTAGCAGATCTCAGACTTCTGGAGGGGGTGTAGATTCGTAATATTGAGTGGAAGTAGGCGGGTGCTGAGCCTGTGGTTGTTCTATATGCAAGCATCAGTGTCTTGAACTTGATCCGAGCTGCAACTGGTAGCCAGTGCAAGGAGATAAAGAGAGGTGTAACATGGGCTCTTTTGGGCTCATTGAAGACCAGACGTGCCGCTGCATTCTGAATCATTTGTAGAGGTTTGATTGTGTTTGATGGAATTTTCTCCTATTAAATTCAGATAAGACAGAGATATTACTTATTGGACCAAAAAACAGTACACAGAATCTCTTGGATTATAATTTGCAACTAGACGGATGTACTGTTACTTCCTCTACAGTCAAAAATCTGGGTGTTATATTAGACAGCAACTTGTCTTTTGAAAATCATATTTCCCATGTTACAAAAACAGCATTCTTCCATCTTAGAAACATTGCCAAGCTACGAAACGTTACCTGTTTCTGATGGAGAAAAGCTAGTTCATGCATTCATGACCTCTAGACTGGACTATTGTAATGCACTGCTAGCTGGTTGTCCTGCATCTTCAATAAACAAGCTACAGGTAGTCCAAAATGCAGCGGCTAGAGTCCTTACCAGGTCAAGGAAATATGATCATATTACCCTAATTTTACAGTCTCTGCACTGGCTACCTATTAAGTTCCGCATCAGTTACAAAATATTATTACTTACCTTTAAGGCCCTTAATGGTTTAGCTCCTGCGTACCAAACTTGTCTTCTACCACGCTACAATCCATCACGCTCCCTAAGGTCACAAAACTCTGGACTTTTGGTAGTACCTAGGATAACAAAGTCAACTAAAGGAGGTAGAGCCTTTTCACATTTGGCTCCCAAACTCTGGAATAGCCTTCCTGATAACGTTCGGGGTTCAGACACACTCTCTCTGTTTAAATCTAGATTAAAGACACATCTCTTTAGCCAAGCATTCACATAATGCATCTCATAATCTTGTACTGCAGTTATATCTGATCAAACACACATTATTGTTCTTTAGCTTGGATTGAACAAATCATTTTTGCTTGGTTGGAACAGCAGCTACGCTACTTATGTCTCTATTTGTTTCTCTGTTTCTGCCACGGGATTAACATCCCGTGGTAACTAGGATTTACACAAGCTTCAGTCTGGATTCAGAACACCTGAGAAGAGATGATGCCTACCCTCAGACAACATACAGAACTACCAAATTTTGCCATAAGTTAAATATATTAAGTTTCTACAATATATAAATATATTGTTATTGTAGAAAATTTCCTGTAAAGCTGCTTTGCAACGATTTGTATTGTGAAAAGCGCTATGCAAATAAAATTGAATTGAATTGAATGTCAAAACCAACCACATGACAGTTTAATGTAATGTTAACCCATAAAGCTACGTGATTTCTTAAGTTTGATAATTAATCTGCTGTTTATGACAGATTTATGACAGGTTATGTTGTCTTGGTAATGTCAAGTTTTCATGACAAAGACACCGACAGGTTATGATGTATTGGTTTATGTCAAGTTGTCATAACAAAGACATCTCAAACAATGTCATCTTTGCATTAAAAATTACATAATTGAGCGAATGACACTTAATGACACGTGTCATGTCATGATTATGAAGGTGTCATGTCAGTCTTATGCACACCCCTTCAAGTAAAGTCTTACCAAGTTTTTTTTCTAGTGCACTGCAGTTCTTAAAGGGTTTAAAATGTGCATATATGTTGGCAGATGCGTCTCCAGTGAGCATGGATAAACCAGTGTGCTTCGTTGACACGGACTCAGATGGGAAGCTGTGTGTGCAGCAGTCAGCGCAGCAGATCCTGCAGCAGATCCAGCAGCCGGTGGCCGTGGTGGGGCTCTACCGCACCGGGAAGTCCTACCTGATGAACCGCCTCGCTGGGAAACAAACAGGTTAGCGCTCATAGCTCATAGCAAACATCACGCAGTTGAAATGAGTAACATTACATGCTCAAAAGTCACTGTCATTATCAGGATTTGCGCTGGGTAGCACAATTGAGTCCAAGACGAAGGGCATCTGGATGTGGTGTGTGCCCCATCCCACTAAAGCAGGAACCACTCTAGTGCTGCTGGACACCGAGGGACTCGGAGACGTGGATAAGGTGATGTGACAAGAAAACACAACTAGCATCACAAGCAGTTTCATGAGTACAAGAATACAAGACAACCATATTCATATAAAAACTGCAGTCTAATGACTGTTTGTCTGTGCAGCGCTTCAAAGCTGAAAGACAAAAACAAGCTGCTTCTATATCAGAGCACCTGAAATTGAAATCAAGGATTTAAAGCGCTCAGTGACAGCAGAACTCTCCTGTCTGTATTCAGTTTGCACAGATGGCCAAACCACAGAGTGCAAGCGTTTTGTACAAATGTACAAAAAATTTAAATGAGTAAACTAATGAAGATGTAGAACTCCTGAATAAAAGTATAAAAAGTAAAAGAAATTACTGGGTGATGCTGATGATGAAAAAAAAAACTTCTTTCACAGGGAGACCCAAAGCATGACACCAACATCTTCTGTCTGGCTGTGTTACTCAGCAGCACTCTGGTCTACAACAGTCGAGGGACGATTGACAACAAGGCTGTAAAGGATCTGCAGTATCCTTCTGATCATTTATAGATACCTAAAGATACCTCTGTGTGGCAGCATTAAGAGTGGTAACACATAAGGCATGGATTATTATGCTTTGTCATATTGTGACCACATTATTCGGTCCCAAATACAATCGTTTAAATTTACATTTAATTCAAAATGCTATGCATTTCAATAGGTCACACGCATACTTTGTTTTTCGCTATTTGCCTCAGTTAACATTTCCGTACTAAGAAGAACTGCACAGGACATGCAAAAATAAATAAATAATGTGTCCACGAATTAAGAAATTGAGCACTTTTTTATTCCATGTGCAACTTCAACTTGATGCAATGAATAATGCAGAATACAGTATGTATTGCCGCTATGCATCCACACATATTGCAAAACCCAAGTCGAAACACATTATTTAGCTTTCGTTCCCTAAAAAGGAACTGAATGCCTTGTGTTCACTACAAAAATAGATTGTGACTGATAGCTGTGCATACTCACTTTTGTTTCTCTGGAGCCGGCAGAGATGCTTACCTCAACGGTTCACAATTAAATTGTCAGATTTTTTTCATTACACACTGATCAACATTATAAACCCTTATAAAAGCACTTGCAAACTAGAATTGAACATTTCACTCAATAGGACTGCTTCATATTACACTCAAATACACTTTTTAAATATATTTTTAATATGTATAATATTTAGTACCTAATTAAAATACATTTGTGTTTATTATAATAACCCCCTTTTTTTTATTCCAGAACTACTGTGTTGACATCCTAAATTGGAATTACACGTATTCAAATGCAAATTCAGTCGCAATGTCATGCACTGCTCAAATACATTAAAGGAACACTTTTTAATCAGTGTATAGCATCAAGTCAGTTAAATTCCTGGGATATTGATCTGGTCAGTTAAATATCAGAGAGAGTTGTTAATCAGTTTCAGCTGTTTTGGTGTTAATGAAATTAACAACAGGTGCACTAAATGAGCAACAATGAGACGACCCCCAAAACAGGCATGGTTTTACAGGTGGAGACCACTGACATTTTTTCCCTACTCATCTTTTTTGACTGTTTTTAACTAGTTTTACATTTGGCTAGGGTCAGTGTCACTACTGGTAGCATGAGGCGATTCCTGGACCCTACAGAGGTTGCCGAGGCAGTTCAAATCCTCCAGGATGGCACATCAATGCGTGCCATTGACAAAAGGTCTCAAGAGCATGGAGGAGATTCCAGGAGGCAGGCAGTCACTCTAGCACAGCGTTTCCCAATCTCAGTCCTTGCACCCCCCGGTCTGCATATTTTGCATGTCTCTCTTAGTTAACACACCAGATTTAGATAACCAGTTTGTTAGAAGAGAGCTGTGTTCTGATTGATATGATCCCTACACAGTGTTCATTGCTTCCTACTCCCTGAGCAGGGGAAATCTTCCCTTCCAGAAAGTGCTTCACTTTCCCCTTTCCAACCGCCCCAGAAAATATGTCTTGCCTGGAGAGCTTGAATTCTGCTGACATTTCCTCTCAGTTCCTGAAGGTCACAGATGATTTCTGCAAGTTTGTCTTTCATGATAGCAATGTGAAGAGGCTGAAAGATGGATACACAGTCACTGGAAGACGTGATTCTAAAGAAAATTAGAAGAGTTTGCATGTGCATACAGAAAACCATGTATCAATACCTTTATCTATCAATACCATTTTATCTCAGTGTTTGATTTTTTTTCTTTCGCTGAAGTTCTGTGTCATCTGGCAAAAACGTATGTGGACACCATCTCCAGTGGGGCTGTGCCATGTCTGGACAATGCTGTGATCGCTATGGCAATGATTGAGAATGAGGCTGCAGTGAAGGAGGGGCTCGAGGTTTACCAGAGTGGAATGGAGAAGCTGAAGGACTCCTTCCCTCTGGACCTGAAGGATGTGTCCTCAGAACACCAACATCTCAAAAGCACGGCAATACAAGCCTTCATGAAGCGTTCCTTCAGGGACACTGATGGGAGGTACCTGAAATCTCTAGAGGAAGGCAGTGTCAGTTCATTTAGGATAATGGAGAGCCATTGACTCAGTAACACTGGGCAATCAGCTGAAATATTTGTTCTTCTGAAAATATATGGTAAACCCAGTAATCAGTGCAGATATTTTAGTGCCCTCTCCTTCGGTACAATGGTACAGCGATGTTACAGATAGCCGAAATGTTCTCTGATTCATTATAAAATGGAGAACATCTCAGGTTATGAATGTAACCATGCTTACCTGAGAAGGGGAACAAGACACTGTGTCCCTTGTTATAAAAACTGAGGCCTCATCATAACAGCTCCCAAAACCAAGAGGAGGACTAACTACATCCTACACTCAGGACAGCCTACCAAGGCTGACAGCCTACCAGAGAGCCTAACTGCTGGTGCTGTTATCCAGACAGAGCTCTGGTCGGTGGAGGTAGTAGCAAAAGAGTCTCACAGAAAGCCTAGCAACTAAAGTGAGAGGAAGCACACGTTATATAGATCTTAAAGGCCATGGAGCATGCCTTCGCCTTCTTAAATGTCTCGACTACCGCCTAAATGGATGTACCAAAGATTTTTGAAGGCGAAACCAGCACATTGAGGAGTTTTTCTCCCTAACCCCAATGTTGGCCTGGTTCACCCAGAAGTTCCTCTCTGTGGCCACCATAACCACCATTGCTCGGCAAATCACAGCAGCTGTTTACTTTGTGGCACAGAGAGCCAAATCTGTAACCTCCAGCAACTCATCATACACGAGGCAGGCGGGCTGTGATCGCTTAGATACATCTTGGGTCTCAACAGCCTCATCCTGCTTATCTTGGCTCAAAGCCAACAGTGCACTCGCTGCCGGATCAGATTATGTGAGAGATAACACGTCATCAGCATCCATCAGCAGTCTCCTACTTACCTCAATCAAATGGTCACCCAAAGACAAGAATAGGATGATGCTGTTATACACCAAAAGTGACATCATATGCTGTTGTCAGCCAATGTCAAGCTCATTGTTGCGTTTAGACTCATGCTTCAGACACCTGTCATGCCGGGGGCCACAGTGTCCTCCGGGGGATGCAGTGTAATTTCCCATTCGAAAGGGAACTGCTACTGACATGCTATGTGTTGTTTTTAGGAAAAAATTATTAAACTCTTTGATGGATACCTGTGCCAAAATGATCAAGCTTCAAAGAAACGATGTGAAGATCTCCTCTCATCCCTCTCTACACCAATGGTGGAAAAACTCAAGAAGGGCTTCTATGCCAAACCTGGTGGTTATGATCTCTTCTCCAAAGATCTGGAGGTCATCAAGAAGAAATATAACAGCCAGGCTAATAAAGAAGTCAAGGTCTTGCCCATATTAGACAACATCACAAGACATGACCACTTTCATCATCACTGTCTTTGTCATAATTATCCATTTTTTCTGTACATGTGTGTATGTTAATAGGCTGAAGAGGTCCTAGAGGAATTCCTGAAGCAGAAGTCTGTGGATTCTAAAGCCATTCTGCAGGCTGACAAGAAACTCACTGAGAAGGAGAAAAAGATTAAGGGTGAGAATTTTAAGTAATAAAATCTCAATTTCCCTGTTTGTAAATTCTTGCTAGGTTAGAAATGGTGCTTAAAGGTTTAGGTACATGTGAGAGTGTTTCTGCATAATGAAGGACTCAGAGACACAGACAGGATGATACGGCAGCCAAAGAAGTTTCAAACAGAGCTACAAGTAGCACCAAATGATAGAAGCAGTTTCACGAGTTCAAGAATAGTTTCACTTTTAGAGCACAGATAATCTTATTCACATAACATCTGCACTCCAGGGTTTAAGTTGCAGAGGGGCTACTTACACCATTATAATTGTGACTAAATATTAGTGTAATCAAGAGCAATACTAGTAACTCTTTAGGCTCTATTTTATTGGTTCTAAATTAGTTATAAATAATAAGGCCAAATCTACATTAACAGATGTTGCATTCAGTATGTTTTTAATGTTATTGAAAGAGTGCATTTTAGATGAAAAAAAAAAAACTGCTAAGGTCAATATTATTAGCCCCTTAAGAAATGATCTGTGTGATTGGCTATGGAACAAACCACTGTTGTCCAATGACTTGCCTAATTAATCTAATTAATCCTCTAGGCCTTTAAATTGCACTTTAATCTGAGGATTAGTATCTTGCAAAACAAGTAGTTAAATAATGTACTGTCATCATGGCAAAGACAAAGAAATTAGTTTAGACTTGAGAAAAAGAATCGTTAATGCTCACAAAGGAGGAGAAGGATATACACGTTTATCAAAGCGTTTTCAAGTAAAGAAGAGACACCTCCAAGCTAGACTGAAGTTTGCCAAGGACAATCTGGAGAAAAATGATGCATACTGGAAAAGTGCCCTTTGGTCAGATGAGACAAAACTAGAGCTCTTTGGCTATAGAGATATTGCCTATGCTTGGAGAAAGAAGGAAGAGGCGCTCAACCCAAAGATCACCGTTCTCACAGTGAAACATGGCGGCAGGAGTATAATTCTCTGTTAAACAAGAATTGTGAATTATTTGGAAAATAATGAAATATTTAAAAGGGGGCTAATAATTTGTTCTTCAACTGTAAATCAATACAGCCTAAAGTTACATAGAAAAATGCTAGCACCCTCAAAGAGGTATATGACTGCACAAACTTTGGAGATGTTAATGGACTCGGACTCAAACAAAAATGAAGCTAAAGTTAAATGTATTTGTTTGTTTAAAACAGAAGCTCTGTCAGAGTCAATAACCTTGGCGGCAGTGCTCCAACATATAGCGCAACTGTGTCCAGCGACTCAAGTTCAGTTCCTGGCTTGATGTCCTTTGCTGAATTTGTTCCCCTCTCTCCGCCCTGTGGTTTTCTGTCCATTCTGTCCTATCCTATCTAATGAATGTGTAAATAGGCCAAAAATGTAACTTAAATAAACAAAGGCTCTGATCTTTCTTTTGATGTATTCACTATTTACAAATTAACAATCTGGGGGGGTCACAAAAGATTTGTGAATATGATCAAAAATAATGGTGGTGGAATCACAGGAGTTTCTGTGTTCATCTCCACAACCATTGTTGCTTTATGAGGTTATTTCTGGTGACAGAACCCACAGCAAACAATAATGAAAGAATTGTGGTTCGTCTTGGATGTGTAAAACAAACAACTGTGGCTTGCTAGATGCACTGTCTACAGACAATGAAATGACATTAACCTTTCTATTATTTTCATTTGCACTTTTGAAATATTTCCATACACCAAACTTCAAATTCAATGGGCCTCATTCATGAAACATTCGTAAATATAGGAGTAAATTCCGAGTAACTTGCGCGTAAAACAGACTTTCCCGAAAACTCTCCTCCGGATTCACATACGCTTTGTAAACATCCGATTTGATAGTTAAACATTCGTAAATAGGGCGCTTGTGCACGCTCATTCACAATTAGCATAATTCCCACCTATGACTACAGCTACGCAAATTCCGTGTCCAGGAACGCAGTGGAATATTCTGGTCTACTTTCTCAAGTTTGGCTCCAGTACATTGCATAAATGCAAAAAAGACTAATAGACCATATGGCTAACAATAAATATTCAATAATGTGTGTCCACCAAAGCGTTTTTAGCCACCTGAAAAATGTCATCAACTCTCAGCTACAAAAAAAAACAAAAAAAAAAACAGAGCAAACGAACTTGCCAAAAAGAACAGAGAACGTTTTATGCACCATTTACACGTGGTAAGGAGCAGGTGTACATTTCTTTCGTACCAACTAACATTTTGAAAATACGAGCATTTTTATGAATCCGAAAATTTACGTCAGAACGGCTTTACGAACGATTTACACAAAAATTCGTTCTGCTCGTGTTTCATGAATGAGACCTATTGACTCCACTATGTTCATCCTGGAAGTCAACTTTTGTCTCTATAGTGATTCGATTTACACTTATGGACTGCTGTCTTGAATTCTGCGTGAAGCTTCTTGTCTAGTGTGACCAGTTTTACAGTAAAATAGAGCCCTTAAATATATCTTAGTTTGAGTTTCTTCTGTGTCTTTGACCCTCCTGAAGCAGGAAATTAAAGCTAAAGAGAAGCAGCGACAACTAGAAGAAGAGATGAAAGCAGAAAGACAGAGTAATGAAGAGAAGATGGATGAGGAGATGAGGCTTCAGAGAGAGGAGGTTGAGCGTGCAATGGACTGTAAACTGAGGGAGCAGGCTGATCTGCTGGAGAAGACCTTTAAGGAGAAGGCTGACAGGTTGAGACAGGAGATGGAAGAGATCAAGAGACGGAGTGCTGAGAGTAACAGAGCTTTAGAGTTTGCAGCGATTTTAGAAAACTCCAGTAGGAGACATGAGGAAGAAATGGCTATGATGATGCAGCAGCGCAGAGAACAGATGATGGCCATTCGGCAGATGGGTGTGCGCTCTTCAGACGAATGTTGCATCTTGTGAAATGCCACGAGTCTGTAATCATCATTGAACAGGAAATTATATCAATTTTACTTCACAGACTTGTTTGTCTAATCTGGCCTATGGCTCTGATCCATCATAGTTACATGTTTATTTGATGTTTCTAATTATTAGAAAATAAATTCATGTGTTATTCATGTTTTACACGGCTCTCTGGAACGCTTGATTCTGACTGGTCAGTCGCACCATCCAGTGGTTAGTGATCCCCTAATAACAACCGGTAAATCTGTGATAATACACCTCTCATACAGGTACCTTAAGCACGCACAACTTTCATGTTTCATATATCACACTGCAGAATCACTCTTTTAATAAATTCAATCTCAAAAGCACCATTTTGCATCTTAGTTATCGATTGTATTGAAACGGTTCATTATCCCTTACTTACATGTTCAAATTGTGTGAACGTTTGTTCATCGTGGCTATGCTTGGTAGGAACTTTTTTACTTTGCTGAAGCTATGAGTGTATTAAACGTGAGCAAATAAAATATTTCAACTCAAATTAAGGACAATCAGCCTGCCACTTTCTCATCGCCACATCCAGTGTCATTCCTGGACCTTCCACGAGACCCAAGACGGGTTCCCATCACACACAGGTTCAACCTTCTTTTCAAAGCAATGGTCTGTCTTGTGCTTCCCCAATGGAATAGAATCGGTCTCAGGTAGTTGACAAATATGCGATAAAAAAAATACTTTTTTGTAAAACAAGGCTGATGTTTGAGAAAATGTTATGACCTTCAGTCATTTGTCTGTTGTTTCTATGCTGCCCTCTTGTGGTCTCTTTGTGTATGTCTACATTTGTTTTCAGGAAGGCGGTTCTTGGGAGTTAATCGTTCTTCATCGTTCTTATCCTTGCCTGACTTGGATAAAGGATTGCCCTAAACCAGGGGTCTCCAACCTGTTTTACACCACGGACCGGTTACGGTTTAAAAAAAATCTTGTCCGGGAGAGGGAGGGGGGGGTCCCGGGGGTTGTGGATGGGGTCTTTAAAACGGGTCTATTCATTTATACTGTTATCAGCACATGTTGAAGTAGATTCATCTCTTGTCGTCTCCGAGAGAATATGCGCTGTTGTTGCAGCATTACAAAACTCTTGTCAGTTTTTTTTTTACTTGCACTTTCTGTATGACTGAAGTTAAGATGTTCCCCGGCATAACCCCAGCAAACAACGGACGTCCCCCGGACGTTCCGAACGTCCGTTTAGGTCCGCAGTACGTCCGCCTTGTAACGTTCGCGGGCGGACGTTCGGAGGACGTCCGTATTTGGTCCACTGTGTAACGTTCGCAGGCGGACGTTTTGAGGACGTCCGGTTTTGGTCCGCTTTGTAACGTTCGCAGACGGACGTTCTGAGGACGTCCACTTATGTCCGCATTTGGTCCTCTTTTTTGACGTTCGCTGGTGGACGTTCGGAGGACATTCGTCCAAGCCAGTTTGCAAACGTCCCTGTTTCGTCCCTCATCTGCCATTTCCATTACAACACTTGAAAAATCCAGTCGCCCATGCGTGGGCTTTTATCAGACCTGATACCTTGCAACTCAGACAAAGAGAGTTGACAAAATTAAAATAAAATATAAACTCATATTGGATTTTAAAGGGTATTAGGGTGAAATCAGCTAAAATGGGCTATCAGGTAAAATGGGCCATATAAGGTTGTAGCGTCATATCTCTTAAAATTTTTATAGTCAGTCACAATAACTGATCTTGCATTGTTGCTTCAACACTTGTTGACATGTAACAATAATTTTGATTGGTCTGAGTTTTTTAAGGCAGGCAGGGCAGAGTGTAACATTAAGCTTGTCAGAGAAATTTTAAGATAAGTGAGCCACATAGTAAATTTCATTCATCACTAATAAGGGTAGGCCTACTAAAGCAATTATAAGTATGCTTACCAACAAAGTTTGTTAAGACATGCTCTTTCAAATAAAACATTTTAATTTAAAAAAAGAAACTTCGGTTTTTCTGAAAAAAGGTTATTTTAGGTAGAAATGGCTGGTTAAGCTAAAATGGGCCACAATTTTTCAGGTAAAATGGGCTGCATGCACACACATTTTTACACAGAAATTGAGGGTGAAAATAAGTTTATAGGCCTAGATATGTATGCATACAAAATCTAGTCTTTAAAAAAAAAATACACAAAAATACACACAAACTACCAGTCAAATGTTTTTGAACAGTGAGATTTTTAATGTTTTTAAAGAAGTCTCTTCTGTTCACCAAGCCTGCATTTATTTGATCCAAGGGACAGCAAAAACAGTAAATTTCTAAATATTTTTGCTATTTAAAATAACTCTTCTATTTGAATATATTTTAAAATGTAATTTATTCCTGTGATCAAAGCTAAATTTTCAGCATTGTTACTCTAGTCACATGTTCCTTCAGAAATCATTCTAATATTCTGATTTGCTGTTCTAGAAACTTTTTTTATTCAGTTGAGTAAATTTTTTTTCAGGATTATTTGATGAATAGAAAGATCCAAAGATCAGCATTTATCTGAAATAAAAAGCTTTTGTAACATTATACAATATACCATTCAAAAGCTTGTCGATAGTAAAAAATATTTCAAAATGTTACTGTAATTTTTGCTGTACTTTGAATCAAATAAATGCAGGCTTGGTGAGCAGAAGAGACTTCTTTAAAACACATTAAAAATCTTACTGTTCAAAAACTTTTGACTGGTAGTGTGCATGCACACAAAAGACACCAATGCACAGAAACACACACCTATACAACATGATCAGTTCATTTTTAATTGCATTGTTTAATGAAATATTCATTCAACTTTCAATTTAATGAAATGCATATGGTGCTGTTGCTATGGCACACTAAAGACAATAGTGTCAATTTACTGTTAAAAATAATACTGATTTCAGCCGAAATTACCTGTGTTGTTTTCTTTTTATATTGGCCCATTTTACCTGAATGTTGTGCCGTGGCTCAAGAAGGTACCTGCTGATACTCTCTCATAATTTTAAAACAATTATACTTTTTGACATTTAAAAAATATATACATATTTAAGAGACCCATGCTAATTTATAAAAATATCATTAGTTCTCATGCATAGCTTATTTAATGGTATTATAAGTCATTTACCAAGATGTGGCCCATTTTAGCTGACTTCACCCTATTCCTTAAAACAAAATCTCTTTTTTTAACTGTGATAATAGAATGCAAAATGCAAAAAAAAACTTTTTTTTTTTTTTTTGTTTTGCAGATTGATATTATTATTATTATTACTATAGTATAATATATTTGAATTAATTGTAAAATGAAGTTAATGTTAAATTAGTAATTTTCATTTCTTGAAAAGAAAATAGGAGTAACTTCTATAATTAAAATGTCATCAAATCAGGAGTCTGTTTTCAGCATTTAAACATCAAAATCATGATACCCTTCAATAATGTAATTGAACATATAGGCTACAATTAGATTTATGTATTCCCCATGCATGAAGAAAATAAGGTTGCATCCCAGGAGCGCTAAAAGAATGTTACAGAGTGATGAATGCAGGAAAACATGAAGAAAAAAAAGTGGAAAATAACACAGGTAAGACACATAAATTAATTCTTTCCATTTCCATTTTAAACTGTTGCTTAGCCGACAAGAAAAGTTATTTAGGAAATTTATTATTTTAGTTATTGCATTTAAGACTGCTATACCAAGTGCAGCTCAAAATAAATAAATAAATAAATAAAATTTGTGTACTAAAGCCACATTGGGAGATAGGCTACAAGCAAGTGTCGATCAAATGAGCACATGATCGAATGACATCACTGTAGGGCACGCAGCATGTATCCATGGCAACGCTCAGCTGCTTAGTGACGGTTAATGGTTCTCCCGGTGATTTCCTCAGAGACACGGCCTTGAGTTTTAACTTTTTTCGGTCGAAAAGGTATTTATACTTTTATATTTGTAGACATTAGCAACTGTAACCAATGTGTATCTCGTAATGCTTACATTTTATGAAAAGTTTACCTTTTTAAACGTTTGCTGAAGATGTCCGTCGTGTACGGCTGCTGATCGTTAGCCTGTGAACACTTTCGAAGCTAACGTTAGCATGTAAAGCTGAAATGATGAAACGTATATAATATTGACAGATATTGAACTTAAATATTGAATTTCCATATGGTAAAAATACACACAGAGACGCCTATATGAGCCAAAAAGCCCATTTGGGACGGCCTATCTTCATATGTGCGCTAATTTCAGACCGCTTGGTCTAAATCCAAATTGTCAACAACAACAAATCTTGTTTCAATGGATAAACGGTAGTCCTAGACATATTAAATCAATCATAACACTACTGAATGTGTTCATTTTGTTGTTTTAGGTTATAACACAACGGGAAGAATTGCCATCGGACTAACCCCACACACACACACACACACACACACACACACACACACGGAAAAAGCACCGCAACTTTAATTGTTCAATTAAAACAAACGTATTTTGCTCCATACTGCGTGTCTGTTGTCTTTGATTAGCCTAAAAGTCAAATAAAATGATATTCAGAGGACTTAAAGCGAAAGTCCCCTAAACGTCCCGAATGGCCGCTTCACGTCCTCGTGAATGTCCGGAGGAAGTCTTTGCGGACGTCCGCTCGACGTCAAGCGGACCCTACACGCTGACGTCCGGGGGACGTTCGCAGAGGTCGTTTAGGGGACGTCCTGGGGACCTTTTTTTGTTAGCTGGGACTATTGCGCAAAGTTTGTATGTTGCTTGTGTGATATCCATTGGCTCGGCTTCATGGTTTAAAACAGAAATATTTCCAGTATTGCGACATAACCGCAAACCCTCATGCATATGTATCTTAAACGCAGGGATACATGTGTGCGAGTACAGAGTAAGTTTGTGGTTCTGTTTTTCCTTTGGTTTTCGTTTCTCATTTAAATGACAGATCTGATTGTATTTGTCCCACGCCAAATTGACTACGACTATGAATTCTGATTGTGAAATGTTAACTGATAACTTGTATATAGCTTATGTAAATAGGTTGTAAGTATTGTGATAAGGGACGTAGGGGGATAGACACCATTTTATTTCTATCGAAATGTCTTTATTATATTGTTTTTGGAAAAGGGAGTTAGGTAAAGTTGTGATTGTATTAAAAAAACGGAGCATTTATACGTATAAGCGGGTCAAATTTACCCGCTATATAATGCATGTATTTTCACGGTCATTTTCTTGCCGCTTATGTTTTAACATTGTACATTTCTAGGCAACGCCTTTCACTCACTGATTTAGCGGTTATCAGTTTCATAAATAAAGTCAAAATGACTAAAAGAAGGCGATTTATGGAAGGTAGGTATTAGAAACGCTAAATGCCATGAGTGATGGAGAGTCTGATGGTAAGTTATGGGTCGGCTCAGCATCTGACGGCTCATCTGACAGTGATCCAGACATCATATTTAGATGTTTTAGCTTAACGTTACTCATAATTGGTCAAACTTTGGTTTTATTATTTAATTTTTGTCTTGCCATATCGTTATTGTTCGCTACTGTGTTGCTATTTATTCTAGTCTGGCCGTTTTCTGAAGAAAAAAATATAATAATCCGATCTATGATGTAACGAATAAAACATTTTTTTTTTTATTACCCAAAGTTTATTGGTGTTGTTCTCTTATTCAAATTATAAACGATATAACTAAACAAATTAATAATTGGGCCTAGGTGAAACTGTGCGCTTCAATTTGTCATAGCATCATCTTATACAGTGTGGTGAATTATTATTGCTCATTATTGTCTATTGACTATTTTAGTAATTTAAACTCAGAGTTGGTTGAACCTCTTATTGAAACGGGCCCCAGGCCTATAGGCAATATTGTAGGCTACTGACTATGAATAAAAACGGTTTGTTCTCTGCTTACTTAAAATTAGCCTAGATTTATTTGCATTTCATGTTGCATTTTTAGTATAGCCAGTGGGTTTTTTTTTTGACATAATGTTGAATAACAGATGTATTCAGACTATAACTTACAGATTTGTTTTTTCTCTCCGGGGTTGAATCCAACACCATGTATCACGTCCTCCTGTTGCTCTTTGCAGGTGTAAGAAAATGAATTATAAAATGAGGACGTTTACAATATTTTGTGGTTGTAAAATGAACATTTTCAAGTGACCTTTTATAAAATGTGATTAATCAATCCTCTACTTTTACTATTTAATTTTCGCTACCAAGTTCTTGTTCAACTGAACAACTGAAACAAGAAAGGCATCAAATTGGTGCACATTTAGAGTCAGTGGCACCGTAATGTGTCGCACTTTATTTGCTGGGGAAAATAAATTGAAACAGCCAGAGAAAGCCAGATGACAAACTCATTTCAGTAAAAAATAAAAGTGTATATCAGAAATACATTCATCATTCAGTTCAGTGTCTTATGCACAAACCAATAGCAAATATGGGTGTAGTTTATGTTCTGCACTACTTAGGAAAAATGTTTTGTCAAAAAAATGACCATCTTTGGAATTATACACGTCCATGAAAGGGTCATGAACCAGCATCGCTCCGAGGGACCAAGTTGATTGCATTTGCAAAGTGTTTTCACGGTGAGGGGTATACAGGTTTACAATTTTTTTATTTTTTTTACATTTTTATAAAACATAAAATATAGCATGTTGAAGCAATATAGATATTTTCAAAGATGCTTATTAGTTTTACTGACAAATTGGAGTATCCAAAAACAAGGCAGCACAGTACGTAAAATTAAAATACTGAAGCTGTAATGCAACAAAATATCCAGAATGGTTTATTGTACACTGCAAATTAACTTCATATACATGTGTATATATGGGCACGAATGCAGTGGTGGAGGTAACGAATTACAACTACTCACGTTACTGTAATTAAGTAGTTTTTTTGGGGTACTTGTACTTTTTTGAGTATATTTTTAAAGCTGTACTTTTACTTGTACTTAAGTACAAATTAAACAAAATAATCTATTTCGTTACTTTTAAATCATAGTTCGTTACTGAGTACGCCAGCAATTTGAATTGATAATCAAACCTTTGACGGTGTCATGAGAAATCGAGTCCCCCCTCGAAATCGGGTCCGCTTAGGACCCCGAGTGATCCCATTGCCTAAATAAATACATAAAGATATTAATGTAAAAACGTATTGCTTACTATATAGTGCATAATAGAACAAAATAGTGCATAATGAAACAAATTAAATGTAATTTCTTACACTTGATTAACTGCTAATTAATAAATAAAAGTAATAATATCCTATTAAGTGAAAAAATAGAAAATCATTAATTAGTTTTATTTATAAAATATAACATTTGACATTTAACACTTCATTTAAGGAGCGCAAATTCCTGTAGAAAATAAGCTATCCAGCTAATCAGATATCTGTATGCTATGCTAGTACATAAGCTAACAAATACAGACATTAATACAGGCATCATTGTAACATAGTTTAAACAGCATTTATCATAACGTGATTTTGTAGGAATTGTAATCAGGCACTAAAGAGAGTACCTATTAAAAGTAATTTGAGCCAGTGGGGTCGCTTGGGGTCCTAATGGGACCAGGATTACGAGGGGGGACTCGATTTGTCACCACAACGGCACTTCAGTAGCCAATAAAGATATCCGATCATAAACGGACCAATAAAAGCCTTGATATCTGAACCGCGGGAAAAGCCGCAGCTGCAGCAGGTGAAGAGCTGATCGGACAGTGAGGGAGCTCAAGCGTGATTTATGGACTCAAAGTTTGGAGAAAGTAACTACTATAGTGTTATTATACATATCTATATTTTGATACCGATACTGAAATATCTGACACGGTTCCATTACTCATTTTCCACAGTATCTACCGTATATACACTGATCTTGCTCTCTCCTCTCCGACAGCGAGTTTGACGCGCATCGCCTCCTGTCAGTTACAGAGTCTGAATATCTGTGCAGGATTGCAGGTATTCTGCATAAATTTAATCATTCCTGCGCAAATGTGGCAAGCGCTTTATTGTAACATGAGAAGAACACAGTCATGTAATCTCAGAAAACTGGATGCGAGCTTTCAAATAGGCCTGACTTATACAAATGAACTGCCTGTCCTCTCACTCCAATATTGCTTGTGCACACTCAGACTGTGTGCAATCGCGATCTCTTCGTGCTAGAAATTATTTCTCTTTGCTCCTGGATTAAACTTTGTCAAAAGTTATCAACCATTCAGAATTGATCCACGCCTGACCGATGAAAATGCAACTGGAAATTTTATTGGCTGTAAATGAAATGCACCAGTCTTTCAAGAATCAAAGATGGAACTTTAATTTCTTTACAATGTCAGTTTATGCATAAATGTTTCAGAATGGGATATTTGTATGATTTCTACATATAAATATCCTAGTCTGTCTAACTGCATCACTACATTGTACAGACATTACAGGTCAAAACCATCTGATGTTCTATTTATCTAAATAAATAACATTAACATATATGGCTCTTAAAAATTCAGTGTTGTCATATTTCGAATACCTCAACTGAATTGAGGTCATTTGTTTTATAATTTTATTACTGACTGTGACTGTCTTTTTTTGTAAATTCAATTCAGTTTGTAATCAAATTTAAAATCAAGTTTCCTTGTGCTGTAAGATTTTGCAACAAAGTTACCCTATTTTAAAGACACAAGTACACAGAATGAGAAAATGTTTAAGATTGAGATTTTTGTAATGGTAATTGATCAATGTTTATATGTATGTAAATAAAAGCCTATATTAAAATGTTCATCATATAAAGCGAATGTGTCTTTTTTAGAAGACTTGGATTAAACCACTCAAAGCTTGAAATAATGATTGCCTTAAAAAAAATTGATGGACAAAAAAAAAATTGAGATATTATAATATCTATATGGCAGTATACAGTATGTGGTAGTTTTACCAATGGTATTGAAAATGAAGACATCATGAAATCAAAAATTACCCAACTTACATTTTAGTGCACATTACTAGTCTTGTGGTGAACAATTAAACCGCACAAGTCAATACACCGAAAAGAAAAAATGTCTGCCTTTGTAATCTTTAATCAAAAACTGAAAAATTGCTTCCGCTCTGGAATGGCGTTCTTGCTCTGATGAAGTCAGTTTGACGGCTTGGGGGGGAATCCTCTTAAGTCATGACGTAAGGAATGCTGTTTCTGGGTCCAAGCCAGGTCCAAGCTACTCATTTCACTTGAGAATACTATCTCAACAGCCATTTATGAGCATTATTTAATTAAAGGGGTCATATGATGTGATTTCAAATTTTTCTTTCTCTTTGGAGTGTTACAACCTGTTTGTGCATAGATAAGATCCCTGAAGTTGCAAAGACTCAAAACCAGTCTCAAAACCAAAACCACATTCTTTATAAAAGTTAAGACTCAAACACGCCTCCCTAAAACGGCTCATTCAAACACGCCCCCACATGTCTACGTCACGGTGTAGGGAGATTTGCAAAACACCGCCCAAATGTATACGCAAAGAAAGAGGGCGGAACTATTATTCTCACTGTAGAATTGTTGCTGCCGCCGGCACCATGTCCTGGAGACGCTGTGTTTCATTGTGAAAGCGAAAGTACTTTGTTTGGGCTTCCAAAAGAAGACACAACTAGAAACCAGTGGTTAAGTTGTATTTACAACACTGTTACAGAACAGTTCAACCCAAATATTGGAGTGTGTGCAGCGCATTTTAACGGAGGACTATTTCCTAAACCTGGGAGTAGCCTGCCAGCTGTGCTCAAAGACTGTTTCTATAAAGTGGGGCAATTCCAACTTTACAAGGACAGTCTGGCGCTTCTGACTCACAGCCTGTAAGTATGTTTTCATATTTAAAGAATTTGCCACTGACGATTCAAACGCGAGTTTTGAACTGTGTAGAGTAACGTTAGTACTTGTTTGTCGTTTCTCCGATCACAAATGCAGACATGGTAATGTTTACGCGGCGCGATGCAACGCGACACGTAAAAAGACAGTATAAGTCATTATAATCAACAAATACCTCTTTTGTAATGGGTATTTACAAACATTACAAACGAGGTATTTGTTTCCGTCTCACGCTTGAGGTATTCGGCCAATCACAATCCACTGGATAGCTGGCCAATCAGAGCACACCTCACTTCTCACAGTGTCTTAGATACTAATATTTTAGCTGAAACACTGTCTGGCCATCTGGGATTTCAGTATGGAGATAAAGGTTAGGGTTATAATTTTTCAGTATTACATGACATCGTGGGTGTATATTAGCACACTTTGTTGTTTTCTTGGGGCGTCTGGTAGAGCGTTAGGACCCAGAAGTGGTGAAGCGTGATGTCAGATGTAACAAGCAGATATTCTTAACCACTCCTTAACCATGAATCTGCTATGAGCAAGAGGTGGAGAGGAGGTGCACGACAATAAAACTCCGTCCTTTACTCAATATTCCATTTCACTTGGAAATACATCACAACACTGAAGTCAGTTGCAACTACTGGATAACGGGTAGTTTAATATTGACATTTTTCAAGGTATTGAGGTTAGAAATTCCTGTATCATGACCACTAATTCACGTACTTTGTCAATAAGATAAGGTTTTGTTCAAAGTAACTATTATCCACATAGATCTTTGATATGAATGAATATGTTTTTGGTAATTCATTAAATATCGCCGGCTAAAAAGTAACTAGTACTCTGAGTAGTTTTTGAGAAGAGTACTTTGTACTTTTACTTAAGTACTGTTTTGACACCAGTACTTTTACTTGTAATTGAGTAGTATTCCAGCAATGTAACAGTACTTGTAATTAAGTACAAATTTTCAGTACTCTTTCCACCACTGCATGAATGAATGAATGACTCAATGACTTATTCATTAAGACAGTGGTTCTCAAACTTTTTATACCAAGTACCACCTCAGAAAATAGTTGGCTCTCCAAGTACCACCATAATGACCAACATTAAAATACAGTAGCGTAGTCTGCCTAACTATTCAGCCACAGCACTGCACAGTTCAAAAACTAGGCAGTTTTATTCCTAATAAGAATAATTATTGTTGTCAGCCACTTGTAAATCCAGTTTGAAAATTAACACTGCACAGTGCTTACAAACAGGTAAATAAAAAACTTAAATAATGATTAAATTAAATGATCTTTTGGGGTTAATTTCTCAAATTTGATGTGATTATTTTGCAATCAGTTACATTAATTAAATAGCACATTGTGTAATTAGCGCTTGACAGCTCAAAATGTAATATATGTACATATACATTCATGTATACTGTTTCACTAAATGCAATACAAAAATCTTAAAACAGTAGATAAAAAAAAAGACTTACGAAGTACTCTGGTCCATTTCTGTTTGCTGATCTTGCCCTTTGGACCTGGGAAAAACAACAACATGGTTTTATTTGGAATGCTCAACCCATTAAATTTTTGATGATCACCTCTAAACAAATATCTGGGTTCCACTTTATTTTAATGATCCCCTTTATCCATTATTACAAAATTCCAGTAGAATGGGTACCATACCATGGTTGGGGTACCATCGAAATGAAGTGTTAGCAGATAGCAGACACTCTACTAATACTCTAAAGAGTTAGTTGACATGTAGGTACAACATTACTTATAGCCAACAGGATGCCTTAAGGGGACCATCAAAATAAAGTTTTAGCAGTATCTGTATTGTAATTATTGTTTAATTCTCCTTTCTGGCTCAGTAATACAAATGGGGTCCACAAAAGACCATGTTAAACATTACTTTTTTTTTTTTTTTTTTGGAAAAACTATTAGAAAATCAGTTTGAATACACCTTGAAAACAAAATGAGTGAGTGGTCAAATTTATACAACACTGTGGGTATAGTATTTTTGCGCAGTATTATAATGAGGACAGATTACCTTTTGCATTGTTGAATATGCTTCTCCAGTTCAAAAAGGGGAACAGCTCCAGAGCACTCCTGGCAGACTTCCTTTACAACATTCTTTATTAAAAATAGTAATAATCACAACAACATAAAAAAAAAAACATGATACAAAAGGATTTCTTGACAGTAATGATTGTTCTTTAAGAGTTTCAGTCTTACTTCTCAGTATGGGATAATAGACTTTTCAGTTAAACCATAAAACTTACCATATCTTCTGTTGATGTTCCTGCAATCACAGATTGCAAAGAAAGATTGTTTTGCAGTGGCACAATGTATTCTGTAGCTTTAATTAAGCCAGATAAGGTATGGAATATCCAGAATTTTGTATTGGTATGTCGATTAAGTTTTGGTTTCGAGTGCATCGCATTAATTTAAAGCCATATGCACTTCTGAGTAGAAGGTATGTATTCGTTAACTGTGTGTTGAATTCTTCAAATGTGCCTGACATGCACACCAGAACCAGTTTGGGTCATTTTTGTATGGTCTGAAAAGACCCCTTAAAACGGTCTCCGTATGTGATCTCCTCCTGGTAAATGTGTGAGATTGTTTGGGCATATATGTGACTGAAGGTGTCAAAGTAGCTGGTGTTGCAATGTTTTGAAGGGTGTTTTGTGACATAAGGGGTGTGTTTGTATGCTGTTCTGTGGGAATCAAAGTTGGTTTATAACTTTGGGCAGTGGACTGTGTTGATGTCTGCAATGGTGTTGGGATGTATGATAAAGAATTGGATTGTGAGGGTGTTATGACATTTGTTGGACTGTTTTGCAATGGGTATTTGTGTCCAACTGTCCAGAAATTGAAGATACAGGAATGAATGGATTGGATGACTGTGGATCTCTGTAATTGTGTTGGAATATATGATGGAATGGAATTAGATGTTTGTGAGGCAGTGAGAACAGAAGTTGATGGCTGGTTTTGCAGGGGATTTATGGTATGGGAATTTGTGTGGAGATGAGACTGAGTCGGGAAGTATGTTGATGAAGATGTAATGTTTTGTTGTCCCCTGATCAGTTCTGATGCTCTAATAAGCATTTCCGAAGCTTGCAGTCGCTCATGTTCTGCTCTGTAAAATAGGACATAAGACATAAAGGGATACGCCACCCCAAAATGAAAATTTTGTCATTAATCATTTACCCCATGTAGTTCCAAACCCGTAAAAGCTTCGTTCGTCGTCGGAACACAATTTAAGATATTTTGAATGAAAACTTGTGACTTGTGGCTAGTGACTTTCTCATTTATCCCTTTAAGTTAGAAATTAATGTTAATCAGACAAAACACATAATAGACAAAACACTTATCCATGTCTCCAACACCTGATTGTACTTATCAGCAAAACTGATAATTAGAAATACTTTAAGTAGAAGACATTATATTAAATACACACACACATACATATATGTATGTGTGTGTGTGTATATGTATGTGTGTGTGTGTATATATATATATATATATATATATATATATATATATACAGTGGGTACGGAAAGTATTCAGACCCCCTTAAATTTTTCACTCTTTGTTATATTGCAGCCATTTGCTAAAATCATTTAAGTTCATTTTTTGTTCCTCATTAATGTACACACAGCACCCCATATTGACAGAAAAACACAGAATTGTTGACATTTTTGCAGATTTATTAAAAAAGAAAAACTGAAATATCACATGGTCCTAAGTATTCAGACCCTTTGCTGTGACACTCATATATTTAACTCAGGTGCTGTCCATTTCTTCTGATCATCCTTGAGATGGTTCTACACCTTCATTTGAGTCCAGCTGTGTTTGATTATACTGATTGGACTTGATTAGGAAAGCCACACACTTGTCTATCTAAGACCTTAAAGCTCACAGTGCATGTCAGAGCAAATGAGAATCATGAGGTCAAAGGAACTGCCTGAAGAGCTCAGAGACAGAATTGTGGCAAGGCACAGATCTGGCCAAGGTTACAAAAAAATTTCTACTGAACTTAAGGTTCCTAAGAGCACAGTGGCCTCCATAATCCTTAAATGGAAGACGTTTGGGACGACCAGAACCCTTCCTAGAGCTGGCCGTCCGGCCAAACTGAGCTATCGGGGGAGAAGAGCCTTGGTGAGAGAGGTAAAGAAGAACCCAAAGATCACTGTGGCTGAGCTCCAGAGATGCAGTCGGGAGATGGGAGAAAGTTGTAGAAAGTCAACCATCACTGCAGCCCTCCACCAGTCGGGGCTTTATGGCAGAGTGGCCCGACGGAAGCCTCTCCTCAGTGCAAGACACATGAAAGCCCGCATGAAGGACTCCAAGATGGTGAGAAATAAGATTCTCTGGTCTGATGAGACCAAGATAGAACTTTTTGGCCTTAATTCTAAGCGGTATGTGTGGAGAAAACCAGGCACTGCTCATCACCTGTCCAATACAGTCCCAACAGTGAAGCATGGTGGTGGCAGCATCATGCTGTGGGGGTGTTTTTCAGCTGCAGGGACAGGACGACTGGTTGCAATCGAGGGAAAGATGAATGCGGCCAAGTACAGGGATATGCTGGACGAAAACTTTCTCCAGAGTGCTCAGGACCTCAGACTGGGCCGAAGGTTTACCTTCCAACAAGACAATGACCCTAAGCACACAGCTAAAATAACGAAAGAGTGGCTTCACAACAACTCCGTGACTGTTCTTGAATGGAGCCCTGACTTAAACCCAATTGAGCTTCTCTGGAGAGACCTAAAAATGCCTGTCCACCAACGTTTACCATCCAACCTGACAGAACTGGAGAGGATCTGCAAGGAGGAATGGCAGAGGATCCCCAAATCCAGGTGTGAAAAACTTGTTGCATCTTTCCCAAAAAGACTCATGGCTGTATTAGATCAAAAGGGTGCTTCTACTAAATACTGAGCAAAGGGTCTGAATACTTAGGACCATGTGATATTTCAGTTTTTCTTTTTTAATAAATCTGCAAAAAATGTCAACAATTCTGTGTTTTTCTGTCAATATGGGGTGCTGTGTGTACATTAATGAGGAAAAAAAAATGAACTTAAATGATTTTAGCAAATGGCTGCAATATAACAAAGAGTGAAATTTAAGGGGGTCTGAATACTTTCCGTACCCACTGTATATAGATAGATAGATCGATCGATCAGTGGGCACGACGTGAAGCAGGCTTATTGCTTTTATAAAACGGTTATTCCATATGTAGCAAGGTTTCACAAAATAAAAAAAAATCTAATGATATTAATAAAAACATTATTCTTCCGCCAAACAATGTAGTTCATCAGAAACAGTTGTGGTAAACAAAGCTGGATGTTTTTAGAGTAATTTACAAAGCAAGATCCCCACATCACTCTGCAAAGCCACGCCTCCTCCAAAAACCAGACGGTTAAAAGGCTAGAAGGAATATAGCTGCGGCTACTGGGCATGCGCACATCAATATAGCGTAATTTTTGTCACACTGTCCAACAATAATTACTGTTTTTGCATTATTGTAAGGGGTAGATTTACGGTTGGGGTTGGTGTAGACATTAATAAAACACCATCTAATAGCTAGAAAATGCAATGTCAGATTACCTCATGTCTCATTCACTGGTGAAAAACAGTGAAAAACAGTAAGCCTAATACTCAAAATAAAAATAAGACATGCTTGCTATTCAGAAGTGATGTTTTTTTATTTGTATTTTCTTTCCATTTGAACTTTTGATACTTGGGTGATTTAGACTCTGTGACAAAGGTCATGCATCCTGTCTGCAAGGAGGAGACAGTCGCAGGCAGGAGGAGGGTTTATTATGCAAAGGTTATAAAATGCCTGGGAGACCATTGTCCAGGGCCGACAATTCGTGGTGAAGACTTTACTCGTTGTTATTTTGTGTTATGTACTTATGAGTTATTGTTTTTTTAATAAAACGAAACCATTGTATTGGTGATTCGTTAAACTTTTAAAACAAGTCTCTGAGTACTTCATTAATAATAACCAGTTATCTGAACCTGAATTCTACCCCATCGAGCTTCAAGTGGTTTGAACTTGACTGAGCTAGGACGGACACCGAGGAACAGGACCTGAGATTTCCAATCATATCCATCCAGACACGAGGTAACTATACAGCGGTTGATTGTGAACTGTTTATGGGTATTAGGATTGTGAATTATATGTTTTAGGCCTTTATTCTGGTGTACAAGCAAAACATTGTAAAAAAGAAATGTGGTGTCTGGCGCTTCTGCGTTGATTATAGACGCTTGAACAGTATAACGGCCCAGGACTCTCATCTGCCAAGCATGGATGACACACTGGATGCATTAGTGGGCTCCAGATGGTTCAGCACATTGGATTTTTCTAATGGATACTGGCAGGTAGAGGTGGCCGAGCAAGACAGAGAAAAAATGTCTCTTACTACAGGTCAGGGTCTATATCAGTGGTGCTGCATGCTGATGGGGCTTTCTAACTTCCCCGCCGCTTTTCTGCGGATGATGGAGTTAGTTCTGAGAGGGCTACCATGGCACATCTGCATAGTGTACATGGACGATATTTCGATTGATAGTCCAACATTTGACGAGCATTTAACTCATCTGAAAGAAGTGTTTTCCAGAATATGTTCAGCAGGTTTGAAGTTGAACCCCAGAAAATGCAACTTGGCCAAGGATCACGTGATATTCCTGGGTCATGTTATTTCAGAGAAAGGTCTCCAGCCTGACCTGAGAAACACGGAAAAGGTTCGAAATTGGCCTGTTCCACAGTCTCCCTCAGAGGTTAGAGCATTTGTCGGACTGTGCTCATACTATCGACGCTTTGTAAAGGACTTTTCAAAACATGCATCCCCGCTGAATCAGCTGATGGGCAAAAATGTGCCTTTTGTATGGAATACCGATTATGACAACGCATTTAACTATTTGACAGAAGTGCTGTCTTCAGCTCCCATCGTGACACTGCCTGACTTCAAAGTGCCTTTCAAAGTTTATATGGATGCCTCCAAGTGGGCTGTTGGTGCTGTATTTGCACAGGAAAAAGATGGACTAGAGCACATAGTGGCGTATGCCAGCCGCGCCTTGAATGTCACACAGAGACGTTGGTCTACTTTTGACCAGGTGTTATGGGCTATCGTGTGGGCAGTGAGGGAATTCAGACACTCTCTTGGACTTTCCTCATTTACTATCATTACGGATCATCGCCCACTTCTAGCGCTACGATGTATGTCCCTGGAGGATGACCCAATGGGCAGAAGGGTGGCTTTTTGGAATTGGACCCGCTGAATTGGGTCATTCTGCACAAAGAGGGCAATCAACATAAAAATGCTGATGCACTGTCCCGCCGCCCGGTGACACCAGACATGAAGGACGGTGAGACGGCAGTTAGAGTGGTGAGGGATGTGAATGTGGTGAATACTGACCAATCGGATAATGACATGTCTTGTCCTATGGAGACCACTGAGGTACCTGAAAAAGAGGCTGTATCTAACTTTTCCTTAAGTCCAGACAACATTTTGAGCATAAAAAACTCATCATTCCAAGGCACTCGAAAATATTGTGGAAAAAGTAAAAAGCCTTTATTCACATGGCTTTAACATTAAAAACAACACGTGCGTTGCGGCTAACTCGCCTTCATCAGGGTGTCAATTTACAAACACACTCAGAATCCATTTAGACAATCAATTCATCACATGACAGTCACCTGATTTTTGCTGCCTTCATGTGCTATCGGAAATTTCTTATTTCCCACTAATGAAGTCGTGATTACAAGCTTGTCGTATTCAAGTGCTTTAATGTCGGAAAGAATAAAATGTAGCATTCCATTGGTTGACAATCATATAAACATTCACCGCGCTATACATGCAGTTTGCTGACAATTCTGGAATTTCGGTCAAATACATGCTTATTTCACTGCTTATAAAACATACAATACGCTTCGAATGATTGTTCATATCTAGCCTATGAATACACTACTTTAGCAAAAAGAAAAAGGGATGTAGTTGTTGTGAGAACAGCATTGACAGCAGCAATGGTTGTCCCCTCCACCATATTTAAAGTTTATGACCCGCCCAACTCGGAAACTCGGGTATCGAAATGATTTCCGAATTTTTCAGTAGTAAATACGACTTGAGAGGCCATTCATGTCCAATTTCTGATTAGGAAACTCATATTTACGATAATTCCCATAGCACATGAAGGCAGCATAAGTATCAAGGCAACATTATTTTTCATAATTATAACCAATAAATGCAATTATAGAGAAACCACTGGCATACTTTTTTTTACAACTAGCAGAATGGACATTGAAAAATAATGTTTTTTTGTTTCAAGGTCAGTTATATAAACAAATTAGGGGTACAGCAATGGGTGCTTGCTTTGCCCCTAATTATGCAAATTTATTCCTGGGACTTTGGGAAGATAGATTTGTATTTTCAGGTTCCAGTCCATATTTGAAGAATATTGTGTGGTGGGGTAGATTTACAGATGATGTCATTTTGATATGGTCGGGCTCTGAGGTAGATCTGTTGGCTTTTCTTTCATACTTAAATACCACTAATGTACATTTGAAGCTTAGTTTGGATTTTTCATTTACTCAAATTAATTTTTTTGGACTTAAAAATATTTAAGGATAATAAAGGAAAACTGCATACAACTATTTTTAGAAAAGAAATTGATAAAAACACTATACTAAGAGCAGACAGTTTTCATCCCCCATGGTTGACGGATAACATCCCTTTTGGACAATTTCAGAGGTTAAAAAGAATTTGTGATAAAGAGGAAGATTTAGATATCAAGGCCCAAGATATGATCCAAAGATTTAAAGAACGAGGATATAAAAACAGTGTGATTTATAAAGCATACAATAAAGCTAAAAATATTAGTAGAGATGAGTTATTGGTACAAAGACAAAAATCAAGTCATTCTGAAAATTTTGTTTTTGTATACAGTACAGAGGCAAATAAAATCAAGAAAATTGGGTTACACTTTATTTTGATAGTCCACTTTAGACATTCTGCTAACTATAAGTAACTTTTTAACTACGTCAACTACATGTCAGCTAATTCTCATTAATTTGCAACTACATGTCTACTAACTCTCAGAGTAGACTGTTAGGGTAGGTTTAGGGTTAGTAGAATAAGTTGACATACTTGCAAAGTTTCTCATAGTCAGTATGTTGTGGACCCATCAAAATAAAGTGTTAGAAGATATTAAGCAGACAGTCTACTAATACTCTAATGACTGCTAGTTGACATGTAGTTGCAGAGTTACTTACTGTTAGTAGATTGTCAAAAGTGGACTATCGAAATAAAGTGTTACTGAAAATTGTAAAGAATAATTGTGAAATCTTGATGAGTGATCCTCACCTTAGGGAAGTTCTGCCTGAATCACCTTCCATTGTGTTTAGAAGAGCTCCAACTATTAAAGATAAACTGGTGAGAAGTCATCTTTCCTCTTGAGGGACAAGCACATGGTTATGTTGAAGTGTAGGAAATTACAGGTGTGGTAATTGCAATCATTGTGAGAATATGGTTAAGACAAACACATTTATTGATGTAACATCAGACCGTAAGTTTAAGGTAAATTCATTTATTAATTGCAATACTTAATTTGTTGTGTATTGGTTGGAGTGTCCATGTGGTTGTTTTTATATAGGAATGACTAAAAGGAAATTGAAGCTGAGATTGAAGCAGAACATAAGAATGCTATACGAATCTGCAATCCTCAATACCCCATGGCTTTACATTATAGAGATAAAAATCATGGTAACCCTAGTACACTGAAAATAGTGGCTATAGAGCATGTTCCGAGGTCAATAAGAAGAGGAGATAGGATAAAAAGGTTACAACAGAGAGAGTCTTTCTGGATTTATACTTTGAAGGCAACTCAATTTCCAGGTTTAAATGGAGAATTGGATTTTTCTCCCTTTTTGTAATTGATTTTTCTTTTTTTATCTTTTTGTAACCGAATTGATTGATTTTTGGATCTATGTTGGATTTTATGATATTACTTTGAGACTTATGTGTAATTTTTTTTCTCTTCTTCCTACTTTGTTAATCTAAATAATAATAACCGAATTTATTGGTTATAATTATGAAAAATAATTTTCTGAGTGTTATTATGTCGTGATGAATTGATTGTTTAAATTAACTCTTGAATGTGTTTGTAAATTGACACCCTGATGAAGGCAAGTTAGCTGCAACGCGTCGGTGCTTGTTTTTAATGTTAAAGCCATGTGAATAAAGGCTTTTTATTTTTTCCACAATATTTTTGAGTGCCTTGGAAGTTCACACCCCTGCAGCATTTTTTGCAATATTTTTGGTTGTAACATTTTGAGCATGTTTGATTTGTTATATGATGTAGTGGACGTTGTTACTATGCAGCAAAATGATCCAGATATTGACACGGTACAGCACTGGGTAGAGCAATCACAAAGGCCTCCTAGGAGACAGCTGGCAGGTACATCTCAAAATTTACGTAAATATTGGACTGAGTTTAATTGTCTCTCCATAATAAATGGACTGTTGTGTCCCTCAGTTTCCTGTCCTCCTACAGGCGAACCTGTTGCTCAGGTTGTAGTTCCTCCTGCTCTTAAACATGCCATTCTTTTGCAGCTCCACTGAGCCCCAACTGCTGCTCATTTTTCTCCAGAACGAGTGGGAACGGCCGAGGCGTTTTTGCTACTGGCCGTCTATGTTTAATGACAATAAGATGTAGTGTTGCACTATATACCGATACTAAAAAGGTATCACGATACCCTGCTTTTAAAAACGGTACGATTCCGCATTTTACTAGTACTGGTACTTTATGAATGCGTTTTAATAAGAGCTGTATTTCCTGAGTTGCATCAACCTGCTGCAGCAGCACAGTGTGTACAGATCTGCTTCAGCTCACTGCATGTACACTGGCTGTGCCAAAATTTATACATCCACGCAGCACAGGACTGCTTATTGACATTTTAAGAGTGAATAAGAAACATGCATGAATGAGAAAATAATGCTACCTTCACGTGTTATTGGAATTATCGTAAATACGAGTTTCCTAATCAGAAATTGGACGTGAACGGCCTCTCAAGTCGTATTTACTACTAGGAAATTCTGCAATAATTTTGATACCAGAGTTTCCGAGTTGGGCGGGTCATAAACTTTAAACATGGTGGAGGGGACAACCATTGCTGCTGTCAGTGCTGTTCTCACAACAACTACCCCCTTGTCTTGTTGCTAAAGTAGTGTATTTATAGGCTAGATATGAACGATCATTCAAAGCATATTGTGTGTTTTATAAGCAGTGAAATAAGCATGTATTTGGCCGAAATTCCAGAATTGTCAGCAAACTGCATGTATAGCGCTGTGAATGTTTATATGATTGTCAACCAGTGGGATGCTACATTTTATTCTTTCCGACATTAAAGCACTTGAATACGACAAGCTTGTAATCACGCCTTCATAAGTGGGAAATAGGAAATTTCCGATAGCACGTGAAGGCAGCATAAAACGCGGGACGTGCTTGATGGTAAAATTACTTAATTAATTGCAATAAACCTTGAAAAAGAATTCGTGCAGTACTTAGGCGCTATCACACCGAAACGCGTGCACAAAAAGCTGCCTCCCTCACAGACAGCATGCGATCGCGAATTCTGATCTGTTTCACGAGTTATTGCACTTCAACGGTCAAAAACGCACACATTAAGTTAAAATTCCCATCTTGTTTTATGACTTAAGTGAACATAAACAGATGAGAAAGAAAATGCATGTATCAATAAATTGGATCTGTGCAGCTCTTAGCTGCTGCTGTCAAACAACATGAGTTTCATATGTAATCAAATAACAAAAGAAAAAGAAAATCACTCACTGATCTTGACTAACTTTAGTAGCTTTAATAAGGATCAATTTATATTTAATTCATACAGTTAAGACTATGCAGTGCTTTATTTTTACATTTTGATTACTTTATTTTGCTTGAATGCTACTATTAAATAGACCTACTGTACCTAAAAACAGTTTATTTCATTTGCCTTTTTGTTTTATTTGTCCTTTTCTTTGTTACATCTATGATCTTATTATTAATAATAACAAAGATAAAATCACAAAAAAACAACTGTATCTTCATATAAATTATCGCGAAATAAAATTACTCATATAGTGAAATAAAATTTTGGTAATATTTCCCACTCCTAGCTCATGCCCTCAAATACAGTATAAGTCAAAAGAGTGTTTTTTTTTTTTTGTGACATTAACTTTCAGTTAGTTTGATGGGGCAGTTGAGGTCAGTAATAACTGTCTAATTTGGCTTTATCACTTTAGTTAAATTACCAGTGTTGGAAAGATCTATACATACCAGTAGGCTTGGTAGTTGGTCATTATAGAAGTGACACTGGCATGTAAATTATTATTATTATTATTATTATTTTTTTTTAATGGGTATGAAATGCAAGCACACTCTGGTCATGTGAAAGATCCAACCCGACCCCCCACCCCCCTATCATGACAACACTATTAAGTAGGGTGACCATTCGTCCTCTTTTCCCCGGACATGTCCTCTTTTTGGACCTACAAAAATGTGTCCGGCCGGGATTTCTTAATCGTCCAAAATGTCGGGGATTCGGGTTTTTTCTTTATCCCGCTCCACTGAATTTCTGACCAATGCCCCCTGCTCCCGCGATTTTCGTGTCCACTCCTTTAAACATTCTAATATTGTATATAATTTTGACACACCAGGGAGCCGCTATCTGTATGCGGTGTATTTAAATATTTTTGAATGAGCTTTAGCGCTGTTTACTTTCACTTTCGAGATCACACGCACTCTGTGTAAAGGGATCACATCTTACAAGATCAGATATTTGTCAATGAGCTCAGGATATGCTGAGCAGCAAATACTCCAGCATGGTCTTGTCAGTCATCCTTATTCTCCACCTGTGATCAGTCAAATCTGACTCCCGCAGCTCTTGTTGAATGCAGGGTTGCCATGTCTGCGTTTTTTCCACAGAATTGGGATACTTTTAAACTGTTGCCATGGGTTGATTTTCCCAAGTGGGTTAAAGCAAAGTCCCTTTTAAGGAAAGTCTGTTCACTCGGCCGCCATATTTGCAACGCATCGGGGCAGCTCAAACAAGACCAAGTCCTATCTAAATGAATGGGGGAATCCTGAAATCTCAAAAACGGCTCGCTGAACTCGCAATTAAATTACATATTTCAAATCAGCAATAAAATCTGAAATTAACTGCCCCATGAATATTGTTTCTTATGCTCAAATAGCGTTTAAAAAGCTTATTTTTCAGGCTAGAGTAGCCAATGCGCATGCGTAACTCCAACGCGCTTATGACAGCGCGTGCGCAGCTGCTGGTCCAGCCCCAGATTTCTATGGGAACTGGAGCTTCTAACGGCTGCTGCAGTGACGCAATGACTTTACCAATCAACAATTGGTTCTTTCATTTAGAAGGCGGGACTATCCTGCCATATTGCACGTTGCACTTTCTCCCGTTCATAAGTATAGGAGTGAACTGTCTTTGTATTTCTTTAGTCTTTGGTTAAAGGTTTGAAATGTTGCATAAATTACATTTGACTGAAATGCTTGTATTGAAACATTTTGCATTCAACCTATGATAAAACTTTCATGGACTTTTACATTAACTGGTCCCTCCTGATGGAATGACCTGCCCAACAAAATCCGAGCAGCTGAGTCCTTAATATTTTCAAGAAACGGCTGAAAACACATCTCTTGCATCTTCATTTGACCCTCTTACTCTAGCACTCTCTATTCTAATGCTAATTCTAATTTTATCTGCTTTTTTTTAATTAAATAACGACCCTCTAACATTTGCATTCTCTATTCTATTTCTATTCTAACTACTTGTTTTATTTATAAAGAAAAAAGAGCCTCTAACACTAGCATTCTCTATTCTTTCTCTGTTCTGTCTACTTATTTTCTTTTTATTTATTATAAATAATGACCTTCTAACACTAGCATTATCTATTCTTTTTCTGTTCTATTGACTTGTTTTATTTTTATTTAAAAAATGACCTTCTAACACTAGCATTCCCTATTCTTTTTCTATTCTATCTACTTGTTTTCTTTTTATTTATTATAAAAACAAAAGGTAACACTTTATTTAGGGTCTCTTAACTAGTTGCTTATTAGCATGCATATTACTAGAATATTAGCCATTTATTAGTACTAATTAAGCACATATTAATGCCTTATTCTACATGACCTTATTCTACATCCCTAATTCTACCCAATACCTAAACTTAACAACTACCTTACTAACTATTAATAAACAGCAAATTATGAATTTATTGAGGGAAAAATTGTAGTTAATAGTGAATAAGTGTTCCCTATTCTAAAGTGTTACCAAACAAAATAAGCAAACAAACAAAAATCTTGCTACATATACTGTTAGGTGAAGCCCCGCCCACGAACCCACGCCCCCTACTGTCCTCTTTTTTGGAAAACTAAAATATGGTCAACCTATATTAAGATGTGGTGCGAACAATGCACAGCGTGTCATACTCATCGTAAGCTGATCCCAACTCTTCAAGCACCTATGGGTGGGTCCCTGACAACGCAACCCTTTGAGAGTCTCACAATGGACACTTTGGAACTACCAATAACTACCAAAGGAAATTGGTATACACTGGTAGTTGAGGATTATTTCACAAAGTTTGTTAACCTGTATGTCCTGCCTAACCAAACTGCACAGACTGTAGCTCACTGCTTGTTTGAGGACTACATTTTGATACACTGCGTTCCTGAATCTTTGCATTGTGATCAGGGCCGCCAGTTTGAATCAGAGGTGGTCTTGATTCTCTGTCGTTTGCTGAATATAAAGAAAACGTGCACCACTCCCTACCACCCAGCTTCCGACAGCATGATGGAACGTTTTAGCAGAACATTGACTGATCAGATGACTGTTGTCGTGTGGGGGTGAGTGGGACGATTATATCAAACAGGTGGCATTTGCGTACAATTCTTCACCTCATTCTAGCACCAAGTTCTCACCATACTTTCTGGTTCATGGACGAGAACCAAGGATGCCCACTGACTTGTTACTAGCCACACATACACTTGACCAGAACATTTCAACATCTCATGCTGCTTTCGTATCCACTTTGCTTGCAAATCTACAGGAGGATTTCAGGAGACCTAGAATGATTCAGGCCTCAGACACCAGCCCTATGCAGTCAGTGCCATGGTGTGGCTCCATAATCAAGTGGAGAACTGCATGAAGCTGGCGCCCCACTGGAAAGGACCTTGTAAGATTGCACAAATCTTTGACTCTGGTGGTGAGCCATGACTGACATACCGTATCATTAGCCCTATGGACAAGGACAGATTGTGCATTACAGTAGGTTGAGACCTTATACATTGCCTGTTCCCATACTGTCATCTGATGAGAGACTATCTGTGGTTCCTCATTCTTTACCCGATTCCCCTTCTAAAGAGTCTGACATGTTGGGGGTAGATATATACTAATAGATACTGTAGATATCTTTTCCATTATTTATCAGAATTTGTCAGCTTTGGCTTCATCCCTAATATGTAGTTGAAATTACACTGAAGTATCTGCAGCTACAGCAGTACAGTTTCGTGAGAATTTATCTTTCTAAATAAGGAACCAGATCAGTGTGTGTGTGTGTGTGTGTGTGTGTGTTGATTTCTGACTCATTCTTCTGATTCTCATTTCTCTTCCTGAAAGAATACAGGAAACAGGTATCACTTATTTTACAGAAGTGAATGTAATTTCAGAGCTGCTGTTCAACACAACGGTTCAGAGGAGAAAATATAAATATCTAGAAATATTGTTTGAGGTGAGTGTTTGATCTTTCTTTAGTTATTTTCATCTATGAGTGGTGCCTTATGATGTATCATTAGTCACTTTGAGCTTATGAGACTTTACTGCTGTGCTGAAGTCATTTTGATGATTTTTTTTTAAAGCTCTTCATGTCGTGATCAAACAGATGATCAAGTGTGTCTTTGTCAGTGAATCATGGAAAGCTGCTCATTCTGATATTGTCACAGTGTGAAATCACTGTTTCAATGCAAGAGTATGGGATCCGCATTAAAATAAATCTTCAGCATGCAGTCTACATCCTTGGCAGATGCGATTATAACCTATAAATTGAAGGCTGTTTGACATTTTTTAAATGATCTAACGGACCGATACTGCTCTAATTCGTTGATCATTAGTTGTTGATCAAGATTAAATGGATGTTACTGTCATAAAACAAAAAAAAAAACTAGTTTTAATGACTCATTTATGCTTTAAATAATTAAGATACAAAACAGATTAAGTAAAATTGCTAAATATATAATATCGTACAAATATAAAGTTATAGACTGCGAATAAGACTGCAGTTTCATGTTTTTGTTACAATCACCTACTGGAAGTGTCCTTGATGGTCACCAGAGGGCACTCCATCCCAGACTGGTGTCATACTCTCACAGACTACATTCCCCATAATCCTTTGCCCGGACTCTTCACTGATCACATTCACCTGTATCTCATCACCTTATTAGTCTCATACTATAAAAGTCTGGTTTACTCACTCCTTGATTGCGAAGTGTTGTTTTGCTGTAGCTTACATTTCTCAGTGGTTTCCCTTGTTCCCTAGTTTCCTGGTTTCATGTGGTTTCGAATTTGGACTGCAACCTTTTTTCTTTTGATCATTTGCTGCCTGACCTTACCCTTGCCTGTTTTTTGGATTACTCTTTTGTCTCACCTTGGATGTTGTTGTTGGCTGATGATTTACCCTGCCTGTATGACTACTCTTTTAAGAAAGCTGCATTTGGATCTCCAACTTCGTTGTCACCGCTCAGCGTTACAGATTTGCATCTGCATAACAAAGTGAATTTTTTTTAAACATGCAATAATAAGAAATAAAACCAAACAAGATGTGTAATAAAGAAAAATATTTAGACAAAAATAAGAATGAATGATGTATCCCCAGTGGGCACCTTAATGTTGAAAAGATATCAAATTTACATCAAACATCGACATCAAAAAACTGCAAATCATACAGAAATGCAAATCAAACTGACGTCAAAAACTTAACATCCATTTGACATCCACACACTGATGTTCTTTCAACCACCAAAATAATGACAGAAAATCAATGCAATGAAAGAAAAATTTTAATCAACAAATTTGAAATCAATAATACAAATGTAAATTTAAAAAGAAACACACCTATTCTGATTGTGAACAAAGATCGCAGAACAACAGATGAATAACTACTGACGTTAATCCATATCACGATCTGAATTTTGATTAGCTGGGCAGTGCTACTTCCCGATTGTTTAATTCAAAATTGGCCAAATTCCGTGACATTCCGCATTATACAGTGAATTGTGGTTTTATGCCTGGACTCCGCAGTTACTTCCTAGATATTTGGACTGTGTAGCCGGGAAACGGGTTTTAAAGGGTTACTCCACCCCAAAATGAAAATTTTGTCATTAATCACTTACCCCCTTGTCGTTCCCAACCTGTAAAAGCTTAGTTTGTCTTCGGAACACAACTTAAGATATTTTAGATGAAAACCAGGAGGCTTGTGACTGTCCCATTGACTGCCAAGTAATTACCACTGTCAAGGCACAGAAAAGTCTGAAAAGCATCGTCAGGATAGTCCATCTGCTATCAGTGGTTCAATCTGAATTTTATGATGTGACAAGAATACTTTTTGTACGTAAAGAAAAAAACTTTTTTTTTTTTTCAACAATTCGTCTCCTCTCTGTCTCTCCGTGTCACCGTAGCGCCATTTTAGAGATTACTGAACGCAAACTGTATAAGATCTTCTGATACTTTGTTAACCATGCATTCCGTTAGGTATGTTTCATCGGGCCGCAAAGAAATATAGAGCTGAGTATCATCAGCATAACAGTGAAAACTAACACCATGTTTCTTGATGATATCTCCCAAGGGTAACATGGTAAAGTGTGAAAAGCAACAGTCCTAGTACTAAGCCTTGTGGTACTCCATACTGTACTTGTGATTGATATGATACCTCCTCATTCACTGCTACGAATTGATGATGGTCACTAATAGAGAAATACAACCACGATCGGATGATAAGAGCAGGTCATTTGTAACTCTGATGAGAGCAGTCTCAGTACTATGATACGGTCCAAATCCTGACCGGAAATCCTCACAGATACTATTTATCTCTAAGAAGGAACATAGCTGAGAGGATACTGCCTTTTCAAGTATTTTTGACAGAAAAGGGAGATTTGAGATCGGTCTGTAATTAACATAATTCTCAAGTATCAAGTTGTGTGTTTTCAATGAGAGGCTTGATAGCAGCCAATTTGACGGTTTTGGGGACATATCCAAATGACGTTGACAAATTAATAATATTCAGAAAAGGATCTATGATTTCTGGAAGCACCTCTTTTAGTATCTTAGATGGAATAGGGTCTAACATACATTTTGTAAGTTTTTGATGATTTGACAATTTTATACAGTTCATCCTGTCCTATAGCAGAGAATGAGTGGAATTGTTCCTCAGGGGATCTATAGTGCACTGCATCTGATGTGATAGTGCATCTGATGCGATATTGTGGCTGACGGCTGCATGGTTAGAATTTTCTCTCTAATAGTATCGATCTTAGAAGTAAAGAAGTTCATAAAGTCATTACTGCTGTGCTGATGGGGAATGTCTGCATCTGTTTATGCTTTATTTTTCATTAATTTAGCCACTGTATTGACTAATTGCCTGGGGTTGTGTTTGTTTCCTTGGTAACACTTTATAATAACTGTCATTAATAAATCATTAACAAACATATAATGCTTAACAGATCATTAATTAATATATAGTCACATAGCTAGAAATATAAGATAATGTGCTTGTTAATGTTTACTAATGCACTTATTAAACATTAGTTAATGATTAGAAGATCATTATTTCATGTAAATTGAAATGCTTACAAATGTCATTAAATTTTCAATTCATATGATTGTGCACTTTTTTAAAACCCTTCAAATGATTTTGACAGATGGTTTACAATGATTAAAAGCTTCATTAATAAATCATTAACAAACATTATATAATGCTTAATGTATCATTAGTTAATGTTTACAAATGTCATTACACTTTCAATTCATACGATCATACACTTTTTAAAAAATCGACAAATGACTTTAGCAGAAATTATACAACGCTATACAATACTTTTAAATGCTAACAAATGTCATTTAAACCTCTGTTCACATATTACCTAATGCTCTTTTTTACATTTTCAAATGTTGTGAACCATTTGCTTAATTAGTAATTTTAAGCACTTAACTATTCACTAACAATTCATGTTATATTATTTATTAACTCATAATCACAGTCTGTAAAGGCCATATACAGGTGCATCTCAATGAATTAGAATGTCGTGGAAAAGTTAATTCATTTCAGTAATTCAACTCAAATTGTGAAACTCGTGTATTAAATAAATTCAGTGCACACAGACTGAAGTAGTTTAAGTCTTTGGTGCTTTTAATTGTGATGATTTTGGCTCACATTTAACAAAAACCCACCAATTCACTATCTCAACAAATTAGAATATGGTGACATGCCAATCAGCTAATCAACTCAAAACACCTGCAAAGGTTTCCTGAGCCTTCAAAATGATCTCTCAGTTTGGTTCACTAGGCTACACAATCATGGGGAAGACCGCTGATCTGACAGTTGTCCAGAAAACAATCACTGACACCCTTCACAAGGAGGGTAAGCCACAAATATTCATTGCCAAAGAAGCTGGCTGTTCACAGAGTGCTGTATCCAAGCATGTTAACAGAAAGTTGAGTGGAAGGAAAAAGTGTGGAAGAAAAAGATGCACAACCAACCGAGAAAACCGCAGCCTTATGAGGATTGTCAAGCAAAATCCATTCAAGAATTTGGGTGAACTTCACAAGGAATGGACTGAGGCTGGGTTCAAGGTGTCAAGACACACAGACGTGTCAAGGAATTTGGCTATAGTTGTCATATTCCTCTTGTTAAGCCACTCCTGAACCACAGACAACGTCAGAGGTGTCTTACCTGGGCTAAGGAGAAGAAGAACTGGACTGTTGCCCAGTGGTCCAAAGTCCTCTTTTCAGATGAGAGCAAGTTTTGTATTTCATTTGGAAACCAAGGTCCTAGAGTCTGGAGGAAGGGTGGAGAAGCTCATAGCCCAAGTTGCTTGAAGTCCAGTATTAAATTTCCACAGTCTGTGATGATTTGGGGTGCAGTGTCATCTGCTGGTGTTGGTCCATTGTGTTTTTTGAAAAAAAAAATCACTGCACCCGTTTACCAAGAAATTTTGGAGCACTTCATGCTTCCTTCTGCTGACCAGCTTTTTAAAGATGCTGATTTCATTTTCCAGCAGGATTTGGCACCTGCCCACACTGCCAAAGCACCAAAAGTTGGTTAAATGACCATGGTGTTGGTGTGCTTGACTGGCCAGCAAACTCACCAGACCTGAACCCCATAGAGAATCTATGGGGTATTGTCAAGAGGAAAATGAGAAACAAGGGACCAAAAAATGCAGATGAGCTGAAGGCCAGTGTCAAAGAAACCTGGGCTTCCATACCACCTCAGCAGTGCCACAAACTGATCACATCCATACCACGCCGAATTGAGGCAGTAATTAAAGCAAAAGGAGCCCCTACCAAGTATTGAGTACATATACAGTAAATGAACATACTTTCCAGAAGGCCAACAATTCACTAATTTTTTTTTTTATTGGTCTTATGAAGTATTCTAATTTGTTGAGATAGTGAATTGGTGGGTTTTTGTTAAATGTGAGCCAAAATCATCACAATTAAAAGAACCAAAGACTTAAACTACTTCAGTCTGTGTGCATTGAGTTTATTTAATACATGAGTTTCACAATTTGAGTTGAATTGCTGAAATAAATGAAATTTTCCACGACATTCTAATTTATTGAGATGCACCTGTATTTGGTCTCTGTTTGTTGTGTAGACGTCTACTATTTAAACATCTTTAATGATTTAATTATTTGTTCATGTTTTTGCAATACTCAATCTAAAGTGGAAACTATTCATCATTTGTAAATGTTTTTATAAATGTGACCCCTGTACAATGTTGACCCTTTAACCAACCCTTAAACCTACCCATACAACCAAACCTGAGCCTAACCTTACCTGTATCACAGAAGTGTTGTACATTTACGAAAGCTTGTAATCCTAGTATAATATCTGTCAAAATCATTTGTAGATTTTCAAGAAGTGCATGATCATATGAGCTGAAAGTTTAATGACATCTGTAAACATTTTTATTTATGTGAAATAATTATCTGTTGATCATTAGGTAATGTTTAATAAGTTTATTAGTAAACATTAACAAGCACATCTCATGTTTCTAGCTATGAAAAATATATATATTAACTAATGATCTGTTAAGCATTATATAATGTTTGTTAATGACTTAAAGTTATAAAGTATTACAGTTTCCTTCTAAGAGAGACGAAAAGCAAGTAGATCTAGCAGTTTTTAGAGCTTTTCTATAAGTAGAAGTACTTTCCCCCCATGCACTAAAGAATACCTCTAGTTTTGTTTTCTTCCAGCTGTGCTCCATTCTCCAGGCTGCTCTCTTTAAGGCACAGGTGTGCTTGTTATACCTCAGTGTTGGACTGTTTTCCTTAATCTTCTTTAAGCGAAAAAGAGCAACTGTATCTAAAGTTCTAGAAAAGAGAGAGTCAATAGTTTCTGTTACACCATCAAGTTTTTTCTGAGCTTTTGGTTATGCTGAGGAACTGAGACAAGTCAGGAAGATTATTTGCAAAGCAGTCTTTTGTGGTAGAAGTGATGGTTCTACCATATTTGTAACAAGGAGTTGAATTTACAGCTTTAGCTACAAGGAGTATACACGAGACTAGATAATGATTCGAGATATCATCACTCTGCTGCATAATGTCAATGCCATTAATATCAATTCCATGTGATAATATTAAATCTAAAGTATGATTTCGACAATGAGTAGGGCCTGACATGTGTTGTCTAACCCCAATGGAGTTCAGAATGTCTATAAATGCTGATCCTAATGCATCTTTTTCATTATCAACATGGATATTAAAATCACAACAATTAAGACTTTATCTGGAGCGAGGACTAACTCAGATAGAAAATCAGCAAATTTTTTGATAAAGTCTGTATGGTGCCAGGGTGGCCTGTATACAGTAGAGGGGACCAGAGCATATTACAGTGTCTGACATCGTACTTGCAAGTTCACACACCTCTTTAATGTTATTTTTAGTGATCTCCGACTGGCGAAGTCAAACATCATTAGTGACGACGTGAATATCAATCTTACTGAATTTACGTTTAGGATTAGCCAGCACTTTTAAATTTGCCAAGATGTCAGGCACTCTGGCTCCTGGTAACATTGGACTATGGTGGCTGATGTCTCTAATTTCGCATTCCATACAATAGAATCGCCAATAACTAAATGGTGAGAATGGCGATCTTAAAGCATGTAGACAAGTTTCAGTTAAGATAAGATCTATTTAAGTTTGTGTATAGGGCAGGGAGGGGTGTTGAAGATGCCGTAATTACTCTTGTGCACTTAGTAGAGCAACATTTGGAGACCCCACAAACAAGGGCATGGCTGGCTTTTATTGACTTTTCATCTGCATTTAAATCAATTAGGCCGTATGTTTTAGCTTAAAAACTTGTCAATCTATTTAAACTGGATGTTCATTTGGTGGGGTGGAAAGTCAATTTTTTATCGAACAGGACTGTGTTAGAAGTCAATGGCTTGTTGTCTTTGAAGTTATGTTCTTCTATAGCAGTGGTCGCCAATCCGTTGATCACAATCGACTGGTAGATCTAATCAATGTCCCAGTAGCTCCCAAATATAACAGAAAATAAGTACAAAAATACATTATATTTCTCCAGTTTTTGTACTGTATTTTTTGTACTTATTTTTCTGTTATTTTTGGAACCTACTGGAAAAGCACTTGCAATCACGTTAAATTCACATGTGAAATATGTGAAACTCATGTGAAACACACAAAACTTGGTGTACCCTGGACGGCCACCAGAGGGCACTCCTTGTCTTTGTTAGCCCCGCCTACCTTGTTATATTTTTATTGGTGCAGTTGTCCCACCTGTTGTCCCTTATTACCTGCCTTACTTATTCTCCTTGTGTTTCCTGTCCTGTGTTGGTTTGTTGTCATTGATGGTGTTCCTGGCTGTGTTTTTGGTCGCCAGTGAAGTGAGTGCTATCTTGTTTTTTGTCTCTTTGTTCAAATAAAGTTCTTTTTGTCTAACCTGGCTGTCTTGCATTTGGGTTCTGTCTGAATCCCGTGACAGATCTCACATGAAACATGGTTTTGGAACATTTTCATGGTGTAAATGTGTGAAACCGATGTGATCACATGTGAACAAATGTGGACACGTGTGGACAATATGTGAACTCATATTTCACATGAGTTTTTCACATATTTGACATGATTGCACATTTGAAGTTCATATACTTCTTCTGTAAGGGATAAAAAAATATACCGTACATCATGCCTGAGTCTGTAAACAGGATGGTAAAAAAGGCCAGAGAAGCTGAAGACAGATGAAAATAGGAGAAAATACTGTAGCAGACAAAGCAAACTCACTGTTCACAATGCTCAAAATATAGGAAGAAAATATAAATTTTAATGTATCACTAAAGGGAACTGACTGTCTTCAGAAAAGTTTTGATGGCAATGTTAAAACAGTATTAGTAAAGTAGTATTTATAAGCGCAGTGCTGCTTTGTCTACAGCGGTAACCAACAAAATGATGTATTACTGCTGTTCCATGAGTGCCACCTACTAGCAAAGAGTAAATTTGGATCTTCATTGAGGCTGTCTGCTGCTTTTGTTTGTGCAGGAATGTTTTAGATTGCATCTGTAGCTCCGTATAGCTTTGTTTTGAATCTCTTACTATCATTCCTTGTTGTTTATATAATCATCACCATATATCTGATATTGTCTTATATTGCCCATCACATTAATTTGACGTCGCTAGCTTTTAATCTTTTAATCTAAATCACTATCACACCACGTTAGCATTTCACTAGCCTGTTATCCGTGCCTACCATCTTTTTCTCTCGCGCTCCTTTTTGTACGAGTCCATCAAGCAACTGGTGAGTCGGATCAGTCTACAAACACGGTGAGTCATGTCATCCTCTCCTTCTATTGTTACTTGCACTGCCTGTCACATGCTTAGTATAGCTTTCTCTGTCAGCGACGAGGGATTCACATGTCATAAATGCAGGGAAATAGTCAGGCTGACAGAGAAAATCTCAGAATTAGAGACACCCATCCAAACTTTAATCGAGGATAGTAAGAATGTAAGGGCTTTAGATACTGTTTTGGATGCGACTAGCTTATCAAACCCCATACATTGTTTGGTTTTGGCTGAGCCCGTTCAGCAGGGCAATTGGGTGACCGTGAGACAGCCTAGTCACGGGACAAAACACTGCTCTTCCGTTCCGATTAGAACATCAAACAGGTTCCCCCCACTCAGTGACGCACTCACTGAGAATCCTGTTGAAAGTGCCCTGGTTATTGGTGATTCCATTACATGGAATGTGAAAATAGAGACACCAGCCACCATAGTCACATGTTTGCCGGGAGCCAGAGCGCCTGACATCAAAGCAAATTTAAAAGTGCTGGCTAATGCTTATCATTAAGATTATTATTCACCTCGGCACTAATGATGTCTGAATTCGCCAGTCGGAGATCACTAAAATTGACATTAAAGAGGTGTGTGAACTCGCAAGTTCGATGTCAGACACTGTAATTTGCTCTGGACCCCTTCCTGTTCATCGGAGTGATGAGATACTTAGCAGACTATCATCAATCAATGGGGCATACCTGACCTGTTGAAAAAAGATGGTATTCATCCCTCCTGGGATGGTGCCGCTCTTCTCTCGAGTAATATGGCACATAGTCTCAACCTCAGACGTCACGCCCATGGAACATTGGCTAAATGTCTGATGCATATGGCACACAAAAGTGGAAACGCTTCAGGAGTTTCGAAGTCGTTGTCAGATTGATTGAATTATACAGGATTTACGGGAGACGTGTTTCGCGTTCTTTAATGTTCCGCCTGGAAACAAAAATGCTGTGACGTCAAACCCCCTCACGGAAGAAGAAAGCCGTCGTGTTTACAACTGTGACGACAAACGCTTATCAGGATCAAATAAATGTTGGATTTTCAAAAGTATGTGAAATATTTAAGGTTCGCGGCAATCTTTAAAATACGTCCGAGAGTTTTACACTCTCTGTTATTGTGGCGACATTTCCATGCCCCAATACGTAACGCTGAATGAAACGAACTGTGATTGGTTGTTTGACATGTCAGTCAAATGGCCTCATGGGCGGGCCTTGGCCAATGAAACTGCATTCCCACTGCAGTTTAGTACCGCTTTAGAGTGGGTGGGATTATTCACATGTCGTTATAGTTGCGCCGCCTCTACTGCCGTGACTCCTGAAAAACTTTTTCATTCCGTGTTGCTGCATCAAGCTCTCTCTGGATCTGCTCCTCGGCTATCAATGAGAGGAACGTCTGTACTTCCTCAACAGACAACGAAACAGCCATTTTTTGGTTGTTAAAAAAGGTGCGCTCATTAAAAACAGTTGTGTTCGATCCTTCGCTGGCTGTGCTGATTTAAATCTAGCGGGTCTGTTGTGTCTTGTGCCGCAAATTCAATGATACAGGCAGTGACGATTTTCTCCGGCCAATCAGTGATCAGCAGAGTTTACACGTCACGTTTTGGTAATGGTACGATTCGCTTGGAACCTGAACCGAGGTGGTACTGAAAAAAGTACCAGGTACTGTACCCAGTGGAAAAATCCCCAAAAGTGAACCGTACCATGCAGTGGAAAAGCGCCAATAGATTCCAGACCTTCAGCTGTCAGTCTGAAGGTCTGGCTACGCGAGTACATAGGCACATAGTCTTAGAGTTGAAACATGACAAACTGGGGCCCAGGTCAGGAAGCAGATAGACTGGGTAAACCAACCGTCTGCTAGCTGTCTCACGTCACAGAAGTCAGATAAATCCCAACACATAGAGACTCTTTCTCAATTTTTCCCCCAAACCCATTTGAGGGTTAATTGATGTTTAATTGATGTTCAACAAATTAAAAAAAAACAGATATAATACTGATGGACAAATGATAAAGCTTGGGTTGCAGAATATTAGATCCCTTTCTTCAAAAGCACTTATTGTAAATGATATTATCACAGACAATAATCTAGATGTGCTCTGTTTGACAGAAACCTGGCTAAAACTAGACGAATTACATTACTTTAAATGAGTTCACGCCTCAAGGTTATTATTATCAACACGAGCTGCGTCTGAAAGGCAAAGGGGGGTTGGTGTTGCTGTAATTTATAGTAATATCTTCAGTATTACTCAAAAGTCTTTCAAATATAATTCTTTCAAAATGATGGTGCTTTATGTAACGTTATGTAATGTAAGTGACAAATCCTGTTTGACATTTGTGCTGGCTACTGTGCACAGGCCACCAGGGCACCATACAGACTTTATCAAATAATTTGCTGACTTTCTATCAGAGTTAGTACTGGCTGCGGATAAAGTCCTTATTGTTGGTGATTTTAATATCCATGTAGATAATGAAAAAGACACATTGGGATTGGCATTTACAGACATTCTAAACTCTATTGGAGTTAGACAACACGTGTCAGGAACCACTCATTGTTGTAATCATACTTTAGGTCTAATATTGTCACATGGAATCGATATTGATGCCATTGAAATTCTGCAGCAGAGCGATGACATCTCAGATCATTATCTAGTCTCGTGTTTAGCCAAGGCTGCAAAACCGCCTCCCTGACACAAATATGGTAGAACTATCACTACCACTAAAGATTGCTTTATTAATAATTTTCCTGATCAGTTTCATCTCATTACCATACCAGATAGCTTAGAAGAACTTGATGCTACAATAGAAACTATTGACTCTCTCTTTTCCAGCACATAGACTCAGTTGCTCCTTTGCTCTTAAAGAAGATTAAGAAAATTAGTCCAACACCATGGTACAACGAGCACACTCGGGCCCTTAAGAGAGCAGCCAGAATAATGGAGCGCAGCTGGAAGAAAACAAAACTAGAGGTTTTTCGCATTTCGTGGAAAGAACACATTTCTACATAAAGAGAGGCCTTAAAAACTGCCAGATCTACTTATTTTTCAAATCTCTTAGAAGAAAACAAACACAACCCTAGGTATTTATTTGATACAGTGGCTAAATTAATGAGAAATAAAGCTTCAACTTCTGATGTTTCCAAACAGCACAGCAGTAATGACTTTATGAACTTCTTTAGTTGCAAGATTGATAATATTACAGAAAAAATTATAACCATGCAACCGTCTACTACAGTATCGCGTCAAACAGTGCATTGTTGTATCCCTGAGGAAAAATTCCATTCATTTGCTTCTATAGGAGAGGAAGAATTGTCTAAACTCGTTATATCATCCAAATCAACAACGAGTATGTTAGACCCTATACTTCTTATTAAAAAAACACAACTTGATCCTAGAGAATAAGTCAATTACAGGCTGATCTCGAATCTAACTTTTCTATCAAAAATACTAGAAAAGGCAGTATCATCACAACTATGTTCCTTTTTAGAAAGAAATGGTATCTGTGAGGATTTCCAGTCAGGATTTAGACCGTACCATAGTACTGAGACTGCTCTCATTTGAGTTACAAATGATTTGCTCTTATCACATCGTAGTTGTATCTCTCTCTTAGTGCAGCATTTGACACTATCGACCACAACATTATTATGAATAGACTCGAAAATTATGTTGGCATAAGTAGAATTGCATTGGCATGGTTCAAATCATACTTATCTGACCATTGTCAGTTTGTAGTATTAAACGAAGAGATGTCATATCGATCACAATTACAGTATGGAGTACCTCAAGGCTCAGTACTAGGACTGTTGCTTTTCACTCTGTATGTGCTACCCTTGAGATAATTCAGAAAAAACAGAGATTCTAATTATTGAACCAAAAACTTATGCACATAATAACCTAGAATATGACAAATGCGAAACAGTTAGTTCATGCGTTCATGACCTCAAGGATAGATTACTGTAATGCTCTAATGGGTGGTTGCCCTGCTCGCTTGATAAACAAACTACAGCTGGTCCAAAACGCAGCAGCTAGATTTCTTACTAGAACCAGGAAGTATGACCATATTAGCCCGGTTCTGTCAACACTGCATTGGCTCCCTATTAAAACATCGTATAGATTTTAAAATCTTGCTAATTACTTAGAAAGCACTAAATGGTTTAGCTCCCCAATACCTGAGCGAGCTCTTAATGCATTATAGTCCTTCATGTCTATTGCGATCTCAGAATTCTGGCCAGTTGATAATACCTAGAATATCAAAATCAACCACAGGCACAATTAGGTGTCAAATAAGATCCTTCTCTTATTTGGCACCTAAACTTTGGAACAGTCTTCCTAGCATTGTTCGGGAAGCAGACACACTCTGTCAGTTTAAATCTAGACTAAAAATCCATTTCTTTAACCTAGCATACACATAACACATTATCAATTTATATTTTCACATCCGTTAAAGGATTGTTAGGCTGCGTAAATTAGGTCAGCCGGAACCAGGAACACTTCCTATAACACCAGATGTACTCGTTACATCAGAAGAAGAATGGCATCTACACTAAAATTAGTCTCTCTGTTTATCCTGAGGTTTACCGTAGTCAGCTGGATCCGGGCCGTATCCAGATCAGATGGAGGACCTGCACCTAGACACGACCACAACGCATCTCTGAAGTGTCAGCAGAGATTGTGTCAACTAGATCATTCCCTGTGAAGGCCTCACCGACACGACACCCAGTGGCACAGACTCCCAACAAACTGTCCCATACCGGCGTGATGAATACAGTCTTCAATTAGATGGAACTGGATTAAATATTTTGACTGTTGCGATCTCAAATCGGACTTATGACCTGTAATGCTGCCTGAATCATAATCATGCACTGTTCGCTGTTCGCTGCCCGACTGAGCCTGGTTTCTCCCAAGGTTTTTTTTCTCCATTTTTTGTCACCTGTTGGAGTTTGGGTTCCTTGCCGCTGTCGCCTTTGACTTGCTTAGTTGGGGACACTAGATATTCAACAATGTTTTTGATCTGCCTGCTTTGACACCATTGTATGCAAACTGAACTGAGATGAACGATGACATGACTGTTTTCTGCAGAGCTGATATATAGATAAATACAGAGTTCTGGCATGAAACTCTAGATGGCGCAGTCCGATAGGTCTAACTAAATTCTGACCTAATGACATCATTATCACATGGCACAGCTGATTGGTTCTCTCCTGTATCAGTAGCCATTGAGCTCGCTGCTCTACCAGGGATGTAGTTTGTGGGGGGATGGCGGGGAGGTAACCCCCCAATAACAAAAACTAGCAAGTACAACCCCCCCAATATTTATGCCACGGTTAATGGAAACCTAGCTATTTATTAATTATTTGAATTGCACCTTCTGCGCTTTTATAAGCGCTAACCTCAAGTACGAACCGAATGGAGCGCTTATCAGCACAACATGACTGAAGCGCCGTTCTTTTAATTGTGCACGAGCGGTGCGAGAATCACCCTATACTCTGCGCATTCACCAGCGCACTTGAGAAGTGTGAGAAGATTTGTGCGAGCCATTCCTATCGCGAAGCTGATGGTAAAATATGTAATCTATTTGAATTCTATTAAGAAACTACCACTTTAAAATGCTATGGAGAAAGTCGAACATTATCATTAAAAAAAAGGCACAAACTAAAAAGACTGATGAAAAGAGGAGAAAACATAATCTTGCACCAGCAGTAACATAATATTAAAATATTTTTAAACTACTCATGACCACCTTTACTTTAATTTATCACGTTTTACTGTAGGCTTATTTATTGTGGTAAATTTTGTCTAACTTGTAGAATTTATAATAGATTATCTGTTAACCCCCTGGGGTCTGAGGTGATTTTGGGACCCTTGAGATGTTTTGACATGCCCTGATATTTGTGCTTATTTCAGCTACTTAAAACATACTATTGACCAACATGTAATTTGTTTGTATTCAACACAAACTGTGCTATAATAATATGTGACCCTGATGGATGTACATGTTTGCATTTTTTAGAAAAAAAAAATATTATGCGTGGTTAGTAAGTTTTGGGGAAAAAAAATAAATAAATGTAGCTGAAATACAGTAAGGCCATAAAACCCACACTAAATAGTTCTGAATAAGACTTTTGAGTAATCAGTCTTGTAGGCTAGAATATTTACTTCAGAATTATGTGATAAATATATTGATTTAAATTTTTAAAGATATGTTTTGTGATTGAAAGCCTATATGCGAGGGAGTGGCAATGGCCCTGAATATTAAGTGATTCTTCCCTGAGAGACAAAGGGCCCTCCCCTAATAGCCCATCAGTGTGACTGTGACGTTGAGGCAGGTAAGACAGAATGTGAGGAGACTGAAAAAATGGGTTGTTTAAATTATTTGTATTTTATTTACAACACAGTATAATCAAAACATACATAATGAAGGTCAAAGACACATTGTGCACACTGATCTTACCACAGAGATGTGAACAGACTTTGAGTCATTCCTGCAACAGATTCTGTCCAACAAGTGAAACAAGTAAACCATACCTGATATTTACGTGTGTTATTTAAGTGTTTCTGCTTCTTTCCATGGATTCAAGAAGAAAAAAACATAATCAGTAGTCAAGGAGCTTGTTTTACCATAGAATATCAGTGTAGTTGAACATCTGATGTTGGTACAGCGCTCTCAGAGGAAAACAGTTTGAAGAAAGTCATCAGGATTCATCTGTGGTTCAGGTATCTGATTCAATAAAATACAAACAACCAAAAAAAAAAAAAAACATTTGTGAGCATGTTAATATCAGGAGCATCTGTAGGTTTTGTAGCCATAGACTCACGCATGCTTTGTATTATCATTAAAAAAAAAAAGACATTTTATATCTGAGAGACTAATTATTATTGTTTAGCATGTTATTAAAATCTATTTCTGAACAGAGTAGGCTATTAATAATAAACATGTTCTAAACATACTCGTAGCATTGATCATGTTACAGTGTACACTCATATTAAATTTTATTGTTTTATATAGAGCATGAAAACATCATCGCGCCATAATAAATTTAAATACAATGAATTGCCTTTCATATTCAAAATGTTTTACTCAATTTCAAACATTGTAATCAGGAATTAGAGTTTGGGAAAAACCCAACTATGATTTTGTTGTCATATAGCCTAGTATGTATGATTTTATAGTAGCCTATGAAATGATTCTGTAGCCATAAGACTCACACATGCTTTGTACTATAAAAAAGGATATTTTACATCTGAGAAACTAATTATTATTGTTTAGCATGTTATTAAAATCTATTTGTGAACAGAGTATTAATAATAAACATGGTCTAAACATTCTTAGATACCTAGCATTCATCATGTTGTAGTTTGGGAACAATCTAACTAGTAAATGTGTTCTTGTTTATGTCACAATAACACGTTAACTAATGCAAAAAAGAAACATTACTTACTCATCATGTTGATCTTCTCTTCCGGATGAAGTATTGTTCTTCTTTTGAGGAAAATCCAGGCTTCTTCTTGCAGAAACGAACAGTAGCCGCGATGAATGATCTCCTCACGCTTTGTTTGTGTTGGGCGTCTCCATGCGCACGTGTCTCACGTGGATATTTACACATGAACGGCGCGAGCCGCGAGGGGGCGGGATTGCATTAAAGATAATGAGTTAGACGGGAAAGACTGAACATCGTGTTGGTTTCATACGGATTACTTTATCACAGAATATTTGTTTTTGACATGACTAACTTCATTGAAAAATAAACACTTTTCTATAGATATAACTCCCATGTCTGTGTGCTGAGTATTTGCTGAGTTACAGTTCATTTTAGTGACGCGTTTCTAAAAGCAGCTCGCGGAGACGGCAAAGACAGAGAGCGCACCCTGTTTGTTTTCTTTATTTTCCAAAACCACAACATTTTGTTTTTATTGTGAATGTACGAAAAAAAATAGATACTTCAAAGTTTCAATTGATGTATAACACTTATCTGTATGACCAAAATCGACGGAGTATTTTTAGTGTCTTTTGCACTGATAAGAAAAAAAAATGAGCTTGTCTCGCCAGCGAGACAGCCGACCCCAGGGTGTTGCGTAACGTGCTGGCGATGGTCGGCCAGGGTCCAGAAGTAGATTAGGATGTCGTCAACGTAGACAATGACAAATTGATGGAGATACTCCCGGAACACCTCATTCATGAAGTCCTGAAATACGGAGGGTGAGTTGGACAGGCCATACGGCATGATCAAATATTCATAGAATCCAGCAGGTGTGATGAATGCCGTTTTCCAGGTCCAACTTGGAGAAGATGCAAGCAACTTGCAGATGTTCCAGGGAAGAAGGGACCAGGGGAAGAGGATATCTATACTTCACCATCTGAGAATTCAGGACTCAATAATCGATACACAGCCTCAAGCCTCCATCCTTTTTCACTACGAAGAAGAAGTTGGAAGCAGCAGGGGAGGTCGATGGTCGGATGAAGCCCTGGGAGAGTGTTTCAGCGATTATACTCCTCCATGGCCTTTTGCTCCGGGGTGGACAGAGGATAAATCCTTCCTTTGGGTAGTACAGCCCCAGGCAGCAGGTCAAATGTGCAGTCCCATGGCCGATGTAGTGGTAGTTGTGTGGCAAGCTGCTTGCTAAAGACGCCCGATACTCATGGGGAATCTCCACTTCCTGATGGGATTCTGGACTCTTGATGGATGTTGAGTTCACGGTGAGGGAGTGTTGTGTCAGTGGAGTTAACTGGAATGGGCATGTGAAGAAGGCAGGTCTGAAAGCACCGATCACTCCATTGTATGATGTCTCCATTGGCCCAAGAGATGATGGGTTGATGTTGTTCCATCTACGGGCGTCCCAGGATGACTTCAGCAGTGGAACCCTCCAGCACCATAATCCTTTCCATATGGAAAGAGCCAATCCTTAGCGTGATGGTCAGAGTGCAGTGGGTGATGATGCCTTTGCCCAGTGGTTTTCCCAGGATGGTGTTGATGTTTAATGGTGGTGAGCAGTGGCTCTTCCTGAGTTGGAGACGTTTGAGGCAGTGGCTGAAGATGAAGTTCCCTGCGGAACCAGAGTCTATGAAGGCCTCCGCTGAAACAGAGTAACGAGTTGTATTAAGAGTAATCTTGGTGCAATTTAGATGAGAAATTTCTGGGTTAATGGTTACGGTACTCACCGTTAGGCGAGGTGGTCATACTGGGCACTCCCGACATGAGATGGCTGCCAGCTCCACAGTGGAGGCAAAGATGTTGACTAATGTGTCGTTGGCGTTCCATACGAGTGAGGTAGTAGGAATCCACTTGCATGGGTTCTTGGATGGGTGCTGGAGGGTTCGCAGCTGGTGTTGTGGCTGGAGGATGCAGCGATGCAATGTTCAATTCAACCGCAGAGAGAGACTGAACTATCCTTACAGATTGGGAGATGAAATTTTCCAGTTTCCATTTGAGCACGAATAGATGGTGATAATCCTTGACGATAAGCAGTGAGTAAGGCTGTCTCATTCCAGCCGCAGCGAGGGTACGAAATCGCAAGGCATAATCTGCTACAGTGGAGGTTCCTTGATGGAGAGTATAAAGTTGATTGTGCACAGAGAGTTCAAAAACTTCTTTAATGTGAGTAAGGAATGCATCTAAAGAGTGAGTGACTGAAGCATCCGATTTCCATAAGGTTCTTGCCCACTGTAGGGCCTTACCGGATAGCAGACATATAATATAGGCAATTTTGGACCTTTCCGTTGGAAATCGTTGTGGTTGCATTTTGAAAAGCAATGAACACTGTAACAGGAAACTGCTGCAATCCTCCACCTTGCCAGAGAACATCGCTGGTTGAGCAATGGGACTCGCAGCACCACCCAGCATCGAAGAAGGTGCAGAGGTGAGTGATGAGTGTGATTGTTGAAGTGTTTGTATAAACTCTGCGAAAAAATCAGAAGATGGATTAGTGGTGGCGTCACTCTCCATATTGCTGTTGTGGGTCTGGCTTTCTTTCACACCACAGAAGAGGAGACTCAGAATTCACAGTTCAAAGGGTTTATTTCCAGAAATGTAGAATCAACAACAGGTAAGACACTTAGCTTGTGGATATATTTTGAACAGAAAGTCTGTTTGTTGAGCGAGCCACGGCAAGAGCTGATGATGAGGAAAACGATCAGAGAAACACAGTCCAGGGTGAGAAGTCGGGTGTCAAGGCGTGGTAACATTGATGAGACCAGACAGTGAGTGTGTGTGAAGTGCTGGTATATAAAGGAAGTCCATGATAAGTGCATACAGGTGTGAGTAAATAGAATTCCAGTGATTGCGATCGTATGGGCGGAGTGATGGAATCTGGTGTTGTGGTGTTGGTTGGTTCTGTGACAATGAGATACTGAGATATCTAGATTTTAAATTGTCATGTACTGTGTTGATTCTACACTTACAGTATCAGACAGCATTGAGACATTGTGTACATTAGTTTCATTTTTTATTTTTTTGCTAACAAAACACAAAGTAATTATTGCAGATTTGCTTAAACAACTTTCTGATGATTCACATGTCTCCATTCACAGCTTTATAATCCAAATAACATTTGAGCACTTAGGTCCACATGTTAAGAGTGAAAGAACTTCTGATCTTTTTCTTCTTCTCCTGCAGCTGTGAATCTGTGAAGGATGATGGCGTCTGTTAAAGAGCTGCTCGTGGACTCACTGAAGGAGCTGGTAGAAGCTGAACTGAAGCAGTTTCATTGGTGCTTAAAGAATGCATATCATAAGTGTATATCAAAGTCTGAAATGGAAAAGGCAGATATATTTGACACAGTGGAAAAGATGGTGGCATGTTTTGGACCAGAAGAAGCTGTGAAGGTCATGGTGGATATCCTGAAAAAGATGAACCAAAATGATCTGGCTAAACAGTTGGAGAATGAACACAAGCAAGGTAACATTTAATGCACTGTGACTGTAATGTAATTAAATATTTACAAGTGTGATGGTTTGACTTAAACCTCTTTTTCTCTTTGCTTTGCTGATGTGATTGTTTGGTAAATGTTTGTTTATGATTAATTCTCTCTTTCTCTCTCTCACAGCTCAGGCTGAGGGCAATATGAACACATCTGTCACTGTTGGAGGTAATTCGCAACATATCTTGAGTAAAAATCAATCACTGTCTGTAAATAAAAACTAGTGAAACTATAACTGTAAGCAGCAATTACAGGGCCAGTGACATCAGCGGCAGATCTTATACAAATATATCGAATAGAACAGTGTGTCCCCAGTGATACTCAGTTCACAATGGTCTACTCTAAAAGCATTAATTAAACATCTTATATTGTGATACAATTGTTTATTAAAGTTGACCAATACTTGGCACTGTCACCAAAGTGATTCAGTATCATCAATCCATGATTACAATCACACACGGAAAGGTTCATTTAAGCAGGTCAAAGCATGTTGTAAATACAGCCTCACATCCTTCTTGATGTGCTAAATAATGTGGAAACCATTCATCAGCTTTTAGTAACATTAGTCAGCATGGCCTAAATATGATCTCAGTCAATACAATAAGTGATCTGAAAAGAACATAAAACATAATCAGAAATTTTAAAGCAAGCGCTTAGGGATGGTCTGTGCTGTTTTCAGCAGCATGAATTTAATCTGTCTGCATCAGTTAATAATGATGATCATTCTGATATGAAAGAAATATGTCAAATTTAATGTTTTTTTTTAGCCAATCTTATTTATTTTATTTTAATTATAGAGCTGCAAAACTTCTTGAAAACTCACAAAAACAACATGAAGAAGAAAGCAAAATATATTTTCGAGGGCAACAAAGAAAACGACACAGATCTCATGGCCGTTTACACAGAACTGTTCATCACAGAGGGAGATATGGAAGATGTCAATCAGGAACATGAGATTCTGAAGATTGATGATGTTTTCAAGAACAAAAAAACACAAGACAAACCAATCAAATGCAATGATATATTTACTGAACTGAGGAAAAACAATGAGGAGAAGATTGTGCTGACCAAGGGAGTCGCTGGCATCGGAAAAACTGTCTCTGTGCACAAGTTCATCCTGGACTGGGCAGAAGGAAACACTAATCAGGACATAGACTGTGTGTTCCTGCTTCCATTCAGAGAGATCAACATGGTTAAAGACAGAGAGGTCAATCTCCATGAGTTTCTGCTGAAATTCTATCCTGAATTGAAGGACATGGATAAATCAAAGTTATATAAGGAATGTAAGCTTGTGTTTATATTTGATGGACTTGATGAGAGTCGACTGCCATTGAACTTCAAAAGTAAAACACTGAACACTGTTGAGGAAAGATCATCTATAGATGTACTGTTTACAAGTCTGGTCAAAGGGACTCTGCTTCCATCAGCTCTTGTCTGGGTGACATCACGACCAGCTGCAGCCAATCAGATCCCTCCTCGGTATGTAGGTTTGTTCACAGAGGTGCGAGGATTCACTGACCAACAGAAGGAGGAGTACTTCAGAAAGAGAATCACAGATGAAAGTGTGGCCTCCAGAATCATCTCACACATTAAGACTTCTCGTAGTCTCTACATCATGTGCCACATTCCTGTGTTCTGCTGGATCACAGCCACAGTACTTCAGGATATTCTAATTAGGAACAATGCAGAGAACATCAGCACAACACTCACTGAAATGTACATTCACTTCTTGCTGATACAGATGAACATGAAGAACCAGAAGTATGATGGAAAAGAACCAAGACAACGTACAAAGCTCTTGCATTCAAATAAAAAAATGATTCTGAAATTAGCCAAGCTAGCATTTAAACAGCTGATGAAGGAAAACATTGTGTTCTATGAGGAAGATCTGAAAGAATGTGGTATTAATGTGAGTAAAGACACTGAGTTCACAGGAATGATCGCTGAGATCTTTAAGAAGGAAGATGGACTTTATAAGACAAAGGTCTTCTGCTTTGTGCATCTGAGTGTTCAAGAGTTCCTCGCTGCAGTGCATGTGTTCATCTGCTACCTGAATAAGAACGTGCAAGAGCTTCAGTTTTTCTTTGAAGATTCACAAACTACAGCCAGAAAAAAGCTTTACTTCTTTAGAAATGTCAAATTTCATGACTTAACAAAGAGGGCCACTGATAAAGCAATTCAGAGTGAGAGAGGACATCTGGACCTGTTCCTGCGGTTTCTGATGGGAATTTCACTGCAATCCAGTCAGAACCTGCTCAAAGGCCTGATCACACACACTCAAGACACGAGTGTGAGCATCAGAAAAATATGTGAACACATTAAAGAATTACAAAAAGAGAAAATCTCAGATGAAACTTCAGTCAACCTATTTTACTGCTTACTTGAGTTGAAAGATAATTCATTATATGAGGAAATCCAGAGTTACCTCAGTTCAGATGAACATCCAGGAAGAAAACTCTCATCTTCAATGTGCACAGTGTTGACCTCGGTACTGCTGATGTCAGAGAAGGTGCTGGATGAGTTGAACCCAAAGAGGTTCACGTCGTCACCTTCAAACTACACAAGACTCATCCCAGCTGTGAGAAGCTGCAGAAAAGCACTGTGAGTAATTTCACTGACTGCTGTTCAATTAAACGTTTTGTTCTACATCACTAAACAATTAAATATCAAAATACTATGTCAAATATTTTCCTGTCCTGATTATGAATGGTACAATAAGTTATTTCAGAATCACTGAACATCAGAAAATAATCTGACTAAACATTCTATTTTGGCAGATTTGACGGCTGTGGTCTTGATGAAACATGCTGTGAAACTGTGTCTTCTGCTCTACAATCGTCAAACTCTCATCTGACAGAGCTGGACCTAAGTAGCAATCACCTGCAGGATTCAGGAGTGAAGCTGCTTTATGATGGATTGAAGAGTCCACATTGTCGACTGAACATACTAAGGTTTGACATTCATATTCACTGAATAGGTGTTTCTTAACTATAGCTAGCAGATATTTTCTCCTGTCTATATTGTAGTATGACTGTATCAGTGACATTTTCTCCAAGAACACAAGACAGGCAATGCCAACTCAAAAAACCTGATAAGAAAACAATCAGGCTTCCCAACCACCCTGGAAAACCTGACATTTTGTAATGCTGTTTTCCAATTATGAGAATGAAATAATGCCTAAATTTCTCAATGACTTCTTTGAACATTGTTTCAGTGAACAGTTTTAAAAAATGTTCCCTTTCCTTATGAATTTGATTATTACAATAGATTTGTTTTCACTTCATCAGTAAAATCCTTTGCTCAGAGTATCATATTACTCTCAGTTCTTGCCTCATTTCAGTAGGACAGATTTAGTGTGATAATAACTTGAAAACCACGGTGACCGGATCATTAAGTCAGTGAGCTGAACTGGATCAGTTTGATTCATGAACGATTTGCTGCAGTGTTGAGCGCAAATGCACATTTGAGTTATGAACAGGAGTTGACCCTGAGGCATTTTTCAGGTCTAGTTGATGTTGTGACATGCCCTGACATTTGTGCATATATAAGTTACTTATAACTTTTTCATGGATAAATCGGTAACACTTTATAATATTTACAAATTATTCGTAAACTATAAGTTTATAGTAAATAGTAATAAATAACAGACTATATACAAACAGTGAGTTCTTAACTGTCACTGTAATTAACAAATTTTTATTGTTTAATTAGCTCTAAAGAGTTAGATAATGCTTTAACAACTTAATCGTAAATAGTTCTCATTTTATATTAGGTCATGGAAAATCTGAAAATATCATTAATTAAGTGCTTTAAACCAACATTTATTGGTCATTAATTGCATTAGTATTAAAAGTTCCGGTAACACTTTATAATAAGTATAGACTAATAAAGTACTTACAAATCATTTACGAACTGTTTACAGTTCATTCATAGTTTATAAATAGTTGTTTCTATGTTGTTAGAAAAAATAGTAAGTTTTTAAATTATTATTACTGTAATCAACAAATTATTGTAGTTTTAAAAGCTCATATGTAAAGACTTACATAATGTTTCTTCAACCTTTATTAATAACTGGGTAATTATACCTAAGTGATGTATTTTACTCCAGTATTAAATGGTTTGTTAATGGTTCATGAAAACAAGACGTTATTAATTAACAGTAAATAAATGCTTATGTATAAAATGAATTGATGTATATTTATTGCTTAATTAGTGTCTTTGTAAACATTTTAGAAACACTTATTATTCATGGAGTTAATGTATAATAAAACTATGGCAATTAAACTATGTAAGTCTTTCCATATAAGCTATTTAAACAGTAATATATTGTTAATTAAAGTAATAATAAATGAAAAACTCACTATTTGTTTATAACTTGTTAATGTGTTAACAACATAGAAACTACAATTTAGAAACTATTAATTAACTGTTAACAGTTTGTAAATTATTTGTAAGTACTTTTAGTCTATACTTATTATAAAGTGTTACCAAAGTTGCTTAAAATGTTTACAAATTCATGAAGTTTATCCCCAAACCTAAACATAACCACTTAAAAAATTAAATGACATAATGCTGACAATGTGAAATATATACAATTACTCATTTGATCACATTGTTAAAATACATCAGTTAGGATTAGAGGTAGAGTTAGGCGACAGAATAAACAGTTTGTACAGTTTGTAAAAAACTGAAAATGAATGCAATTAATGTCCAATAAATGTTGGTTTAAAGCACTTAATAATATTTTCTGATTTTCCATGATCTAGTCTACAGTGAGAAATATTTATGGTTAATAAGTTGTTAATAAAGCATTTTCTAATCCTTTACATATGAGCTAATTAAACAGAAATACTTTATTAATTACTGTGACAATGAATGATGAACTCACTATTTGTATATAGTCTATTAATGTATTAACTACAATTTATAATCTACAAATGAACTTACAATAGTTTTAATAGTTACAAGTGCTTTGTTGTTGTATAATTATTATAAAGTGTTACCAATAAAGCGTAATTACACTGTATTTAGCACAAACATGCACTGCAGATTATAAACTATATAAACTGATAAACTCACATTAATACCGCTTTGTTTTGTTGTTTATACAGGCTATGTGGATGTAATCTCACTGCTCAGTCCTGTGAAAGTTTGTCTTCAGCTCTACAATCCTCAAATTCCCATCTAAATGTGCTGGACCTGAGTAACAATGACCTGCAGGATTCGGGAGTGAAGCTGCTTTCTGAAGGACTGAAGAGTCCAAACTCTAAGCTGGAGATACTGAGGTTTGAGTTTCAAAAACTTGAATAATTCTTTTGCATTGTTTTGCAAGTTAATTACTAAAAACCACACTGTTAAGATTTATTCTGTATGCAGTTACTGTGTTCTTCTTGTTCAGATTGTCCTTATGTAATCTCACTGCTCAGTTTTGTGAGAGTTTATCATCAGTTTTACAATCATCAAACTCCATCTTGAAAGAGCTGGACCTGAGTAACAATGACCTGCAGGATTCAGGAGTGAAGATTCTTTCTGATGGACTGAAGAGTCCAAACTGTCAGCTGGAGATACTGAGGTAAATGGTTTTCCATAAAATAATTAGCAAAATACTACCACAATAAATGGCTGTTGAATTTTGTCAACAAATGTTGACTAAATAACGTGGAATGTCACAGAATTTGCCAAATTTTGGATGAATAAACCAAAACTAGGGCAAAACTAGGTTACACTCAAATCAAAACGCAATATGAACTAGTGTATGTGAAAATTAAGCCGCAAAAATACTATTTAAATATGAATCCTGCATGTTCTGCTTGTCTCTGTGTGAATGAATGGTGTAGACGCACGGTTTTTTACTGAAGTATGCGTGACGTTCGCTGTATTTTCAGCCTCTGACGCATCAATATATGAGTACATGAACACATGAACATGATCTCTAGAACTGCTCTGAGAGTCACTTCATGAGCATTTTACTGTTTCTTTCGAGAAAAACTATCATCATATCATATACAAATGGAAACTTAAAGGTCATCACAGCAACCCATCAAAATAAAAGTTAATTTTAATTTGAAGAAACTTTGACAGAAATTTATTACTTAATGTAATGATAGTAATACTACTAATAATAAAATTATTAAAACATTATTTTAAGGATTATTTACTAGAATTTATTTACCAGAAAAATGACAGTATAAAATGACAGTAAAAACACAGTATATCTGAAAAAATAAAAAATAATACATTAAAAAAAATAGAGATGCTTTTGATTATTAAAATTTAATGAAACGATTAAAATGAAATCCATAAAATTAATGGAAAACACAGAATTTGGTCAAAATAAAACTGAATTTGAGAAAATTATAAAACATTTCATATAAGTTTGTGTCTACCAAACCTAATACACTTTTTATAACTGAGCAAACACAGTGCGACTTACCAACAGTGAGAGACGTAACACTCTGCTGTGGATTATGTAGCACTAACCCAATATATATGAACTATGCAAATATATGCAAATGCACTGGCACAACAGCCAATGGTGAGATCTCCCAATCTTAGCATGAATTTAATAGTAATTTTTAACCCTGTTACATATGTTATATTTTTGTATGTTTTGTTCAATATAAAAATACAATGGGAAAAAAATTAGGTGAATTTTAGGAGAATATACAGAGATAAATAGATACCAGCTATTGGGGGGCATATGCATCCCCAAAATCAAAGAATATATAGAGAAAATCAGAGATTGTGGAACTGCATTGAACAATGTAAACATTTAAGTTTGTAAAATGGATTGACTATAACTCAGTATACAACTTCAGTATTTTTAAATAATTTTCAACCCATCATTCCTGTTCATGTGTCAATATTCCTTTCATTTGTGTACGCAATGAAATGGAACTGATCTACACTAGCCTATAGACTGTAATGTCAAGTTAGCTAATAAAACAGCAAAGTATGAATAAGTGGATAATTCTGATATTTCCTCCAGCAGTTAAATGAGCAGAGACAGCTGAAAGTAAGCATATTCAAAAATCACCTTTAATTCCTTTTGATTTCGGATCCTCTGGCTGCTGACAGCGCCTCATCTGTAACTCAGTCACTGAACCGTTGTAATGTTAAAACAGGGCTGCCAACTTCTGAGTGCAACTTGGAGTGAGGTGTGGGGTGCACAATTAAAGTAAATATATTATAGCTGTAGCAAATTAAGTGAATATGAAAATGAAATGAAAAATGTTGTTTGCGGCATTAAATTTAGATCTGCTCATGTTGCATCATGTTTCTTTTTATGCATTTTTACAGTGTTGAGCATTATATTCAATCACACACGATTCTGTTGAACTTATGAATTCAATTGCCAATCAGAGGAGTGCAGATTAGTCATACCTGAAATCCCAGAATTTTGTTCAGCGTTTGCTCGCTGACTGAATTCTGCACTCTTGTCATTTTATGACATTGTTAACATCGTGATGACTGGTTCTGTGTTTTTATCATAAAATTATGTAAAATAACTGTTGCAATGTTGCAGAGCAAATAAATTTTCACCACAACAAGAATAGCAATGTACAGTGAGAGAATTGCAAGATTTAAAAGTCATTACTCTTTCAAATAGTTGCAACCACATTTCAAAAATATTTTGATAAGAAAAAAATTATAATATTTTTCTATTAATATATTAGTGTTCATTTACATTGCTTAATGCACATCTATTTACATTGCTTGATGCACATTGTTATAGTTATCACTCAAATTCTCAAATTATATTATCAATTATCAAATTCTGAATGGATTATATGTAGCCAGGAAAGCACACAATTAGCACTTCCTTTATAAGCAGTCAATCACTTCAGTTCATTGCGATCTCATAAAATTCTCAGTTATAATCAATGAAGCTCTATACTGCACAATGAATCTCTTATTTACATCATGTCTACACTTTTTTTTTCATAATGAGAGCATTAACAAGTGTGCAGAACTCTAAAAAAAAATCTGAAGTGGTTAGTGGAGACTCAAGAAAGTGTTAAAGAAATCAACAGATATGTCTATAATTGGCTACATTGCTCAAGGTTACAAACATGTTGTACATAGAAGCTTTTGACTCTCTCCAGAGTGCAAACACAATTAAAACTGGGGAGGCTGCCAAATCTGTTTAACCAGTTCCCCTTTCAGGGGATCTCGCCAGAGAGACCAATCCACTTCGAGTGTAACTAAACGAGCCAATGGACATTGGCATGCGATTATTGCATCCAGCTGTTCAGAAAACTGCCAGAAAATCAAACTCAAGAGGAGAGTTTTGAAAAGTCTTGGTAAGTGCCCGTTTCAAGAAGAAAGATTTCTGAGCATGATCAGTCTGAGTTCGGAACTTTTGATAGTTCCTAGCCGCACCCACCTTTTGGGTGGAGTGGCCAATCAGAGGCATGAATTTTGAGCGGGAGAAACTTTCTTTGTCTCATTTATGTCCCATTTTCATTTTTATTGCTGGACGGGAGAGTTGGTGCAGTTTTACTTCAAAGCATAGTAAAAATTGTATGATGCGTTTCACAATCACATATTGTACATCATTGTTTGAGGAATAAAAAGAAGATAATTTTGATACCAAGAAAGACACCTCTAGAAGATATTAAAGCAGAGATACGCTCATACACTTGAATATAGGCATTTAGAGCTTAACTAATACAAAAAATGAGTGGTAACTAGGCTAATATAATAGAGAAACATACAAACAACACATGCATATACCAGATACAATTATAACTGATTAATTATAGTCTAAATAAAGGAAATGTCTCTATGTGTGTGTGTGATGTGTATTGGAATTGTGGAGAAAGGCACCACTGGTCTAGTCAGGCCATTGGTGCCTGGCACGGGGGTCATTTACAACTCTTTGGGAATGTGTTTGAAGTTTGATGGGGAGACCAGAGAGAGCGGATCTGGTTAACCTCTTCTTGATAGTGGTACAACCATTTAAATTTAACACCCATATAAATGTAGACTGTGGGGCCAGATTTGTAATTTATATGCAAATGTAAAAAGGCTAAAAGGGTCTCTTAAGGCATAAAGTGTAAACAGCCATCAATGATCCTAAGCAGATGCTACACTGAATTGAAGAGCTGATGTAAATATATCCACATCATTATGATCAGATGCTTTAACTGCTGTTTTCTCATGCTGTCATTTTTGTTGTGCGTTTATTTTGTTATTGAGAGGAAAGCGTGCAGCTCATATTCCCATATTAATCTAAACACCGATCTCAGCTGTATCAGGATGTTCGCTAAACAGTAAATTGCTGCTTGCATATATTGAACTGTTGAGGTTCATAGTGAAGAATGAAAAATCTTTAAAAAAAACCCTGCTAATTTCAAGACGCTGACGTCACGTCTGGTCAACACGTGGGTCACCTACATTGTAAGACGCTCAAAGCTCAAGACATTTGGATAAACGATAAATTCGATCAGTCGGTCGGTCGTTCAAACATTTAATTTTAGCACAGAGTATGTGCCATATATTTTTCTGTTCACGCTCCACTTCATCTGACAGTGAATTCAACAATCTTATCTCCAGCCGCCATGTTTCGAACGATCCAAACGTAACACGCTTCCGCCAATCCCCGTCTTGAAGCAATGATTGACGGAGGGTGGGCGTGGTCAGCTCGGAATGCATTTTCAAAGCCGCACTGAATTTTGCTACAAATATCCCATGGAGTCATGATGAAAATGCAATCCTAAGTGTCCTAACTGTTAGTCTAAATGCATTTAGGAGAAATAGCATTTAAATGATCATTTTGCTACTATTTCTGCTTGGATATGTTACACATATCAAATCAATTTGGCTTATACGTTTTCATTTTAATTTCGCAACTTAAAGCGTTAAAATTTATATGCAATTTACAAATTAAAGACTACTGTTGGAAATGGCAAATGTAAATGATATAATTTCATTTTCATTTTCCTTTTGCACCAAACGTTGCACATATGGATAATGGTAAATGTAAATTTAAATAAAGAAATGCATTGCCATTTTGAATATTGCATTGCCATTTTGCATATTGCATTTTAAATTGAATTTTGCTACCTATATACTTCCATAAAATATCACATTCACACATGTAAATGGAAGAAATGCAAATCCTCCTTTACTTTATTTCTTCAAAATTTTGTGAGAATATTTCATAGTTTGGTTTTGAACACCATCACATCAAAATAAATAGATAAAGAAATAAGTTAATAAATTTTATGGATTATATTTATAAATTAATTATATTTACAGTGGGGCAAAAAAGTATTTAGTCAGCCACCAATTGTGCAAGTTCTCCCACTTAAAAAGATGAGAGAGGCCTGTAATTTTCATCATATGTATACCTCAACTATGAGAGACAAAATGAGAAAAAAAAATCCAGAAAATCACATTGTAGGATTTTTAAAGAATTTATTGGTAAATTCCTCGGTAAAATAAGTATTTGGTCACCTACAAACAAGCAAGATTTCTGGCTCTCACAGACCTGTAACTTCTTCTTTAAGAGGCTCCTCTGTCCTCTACTCGTTACCTGTATTAATGGAATCTGTTTGAACTCGTTATCAGTATAAAAGACACCGGTCCACAACCTCAAACAGTCCAACTCCAAACTCCACCATGGCCAAGACCAAAGAGCTGTCAAAGGACACCAGAACAAAATTGTAGACCTGCACCAGGCTGGGAAGACTGAATCTGCAATAGATAAGCAGCTTGGTAATCTCCCTCGATCTGGGGCTCCACGCAAGATCTCACCCCGTGGGGTCAAAATGATCACAAGAACTGTGAGCAAAAATCCCAGAACCACACTGCGCCGCCAGGGACTCAAATCCTGCAGTGCCAGACGTGTCCCCCTGCTTAAGCCAGTACATGTCCGGGCCCGACTGAAGTTTGCTAGAGAGCATTTGGATGATCCAGAAGAGGATTGGAAGAATGATGAAACCAAAATAGAACTTTTTGGTAAAAACTCAACTTGTCTTGTTTGGAGGAGAAAGAATGCTGAGTTGCATCCAAAGAACACCATACCTACTGTGAAGCATGGGGGTGGAAACATCATGCTTTGGGGCTGTTTTTCTGCAAAGGGACCAGGACGACTGATCCGTGTAAACGAAAGAATGAATGGGGCCATGTATCGTGAGATTTTGAGTGAAAACCTCCTTCCATCAGCAAGGGCATTGAAGATGAAACATGGCTGGGTCTTTCAGCATGACAATGATCCCAAACACACCGCCCGGGCAATGAAGGAGTGGCTTTGTAAGAAGCATTTCAAGGTCCTGGAGTGGCCTAGCCAGTCTCCAGATCTCAACCCCATCGAAAATCTTTGGAGGGAGTTGAAAGTCCGTGTTGCCCGGCGACAGCCCCAAAACATTACTGCTCTAGAGGCCAAAATACCAGCAACAGTGTGTGAAAACCTTGTGAAGACTTACAGAAAACGTTTGACCTCTGTCATTGCCAACAAAGGGTATATAAAGTATTGAGATTAAATTTTGTTATTGATCAAATACTTATTTTCCACCATAATTTGCAAATAAATTCTTTAAAAATCCTACAATGTGATTTTCCGGAATTTTTTTTTCTCATTTTGTCTCTCATAGTTGAGGTATACCTATGATGAAAATTACAGGCCTCTCTCATCTTTTTAAGTGGGAGAACTTGCACAATTGGTGGCTGACTAAATACTTTTTTGCCCCACTGTATACTATGGGGCTGTTGAATGCTTGAATCTGATTGGCTGACAAAAGGTGTGCAATTATTTTCAGGGAAACGCTCGGCGAACGTAGTTCCAGGTAGGCCTTGACTGCATTACATGTCCATATCACTTCGCCAAATGATTTGTTATTTCAAAGGTCCTTTCAGCCTAAAACAGCAAAATAACCAAAACTCACAACCACACTGGCCAAGCAAATAAACACAGTAAACAATAGGATAAAAACTACAGATTATTTTCATGTTTTTGGCACAAAATTATTTTGTATTATGTACGGAAAGCACTTACTCTATTTCTCCCGCTCTCTCTCTCTAATTACGTATCTTATCACAAACTGTAGCCAATCAGCAAAAAGGAGTATTCATTTTAGTTTTTCTAATGGAAAACAAGAACATGAAAAAAGCATATCATGTCTGAATGTTAGAAGTTATTTTCACAGGAAGTTCAGCAGCTGTGCAACACAAAGCTGAGTGAACACTAATGCCTGGTTTCACAGACAGGGCTTAGCCTAAGCCATAGTTCAATTAGGACATTTAAGTAATTTTTATAAATGCATGGAGCAAGAGGCTAACTGACAGGAAGCTCGGTGGAGAGTGATGCAGCATCAGTTCTCCCTTCTGCAGCGGGAAGTGCATGTGAGAACAACCCCAGATCCAAGGCCTATGGCAGTGGCAGTGGGGCCCAGGATGGCCTTTCATCACAACCAACAGTTCAGCGAATACCCACAGTCTTACAGGGTGCTTCAAGCAGCCAACAGTTGGCATCACCAGCAGCATCGACACTGGAAAGTCAAGGCCAGAGCCAGTCGAGAATTAGGAGGGAGCCACAGCTGCAACGACTGAGTGAGACAGACGATGTAGAGCATTATTTAGCTACATTTGAACGAATAGCTATGGCGTGTTGGTGGCCAACAACCAACTGGGCAGTTAGGTTGGTACCCCTCCTGACATGCAAAGCTAGGGCTCCCTATGTGCAGATGGACATGGTAGATTCACTTGATTATGATAAAGTCAAAGCCGCCATTCTTGCTAAGTATGACATAAACTCAGAGACCTACCGTTTTCAGTTCCGGTCTACAGAGGTGAAGGAGGATGAAACCCCAAAGGAGTTGTATGTCAGACTTAAAGAACATTATTCCAAATGGGTGCAGCCACAGCAACATACTAAGGAGGAGATTGGGGAGATAATTGTTTTGGAGCAGTTTTTACGCATGCTGGCACCTGATTTACAAGTCTGGATTAAGGAACGTGATCCTGGCTCTGCTGCTGAAGCTGCAAGCTTGGCAGACACCTTTGTGGCAGCTCGACGCAAGACTCAGCCATGGACATTCAAGCGGTGGAAGGGGAGTAGAGACTCAAGCAAGCTCCAACACTCTTTTCCAACTACAGTCAGAGCCATCACCGAAGGTAAGTCTGTGAGTGATAAGGTTGGTTCTGACAAACAAAGCCCTGATTTAAAAGTCAGTTTACGTAGGAGTCTTATATGTTATCATTGTGGACAGGAAGGTCACAAATAGTCAAGGTGTCCTAGTAATGCTTCTAACCAGGCCAATGCATGCACAGTTCCAAGACCTAGCTGTTTAACAACTCCGGTTGTATTGCCTTGTGTTGATGTAGCCCTTAATGGGCAAAAGGTTAAGACACTTGTAGACACAGGATGTATGCAATCAATGGTGTGTTCTGATTTGGTACCTGTAGATTTAAGGAGTCATACTACCGTAGTACAGTTTTGTGGTGTTCATGGAGAGAACAAGCAGTACCCCACCACAAGTGTTCAGCTTAATGTACAGGGGCAGGCTTATTTATTGAAAGTAGATGTAGTGGATGGTTTGCCCTATCCAATGATTTTGGGCCAAGATTTACCTGTTTTGGTAGACTTACTCACTGATGACAATGAAACTAGTGGTAAGGGATGCAGTGTAGCTCTTACCCGGGCTAGGGCTCAAAAACAAAATGCAGATGTTCAGTACCTGAGTATGTTACCTTACTTTGGGGCAGATTGAGAAGTGCAGCCAGGAAAGCCTAGGAAACCTGAAAGACAGAAGAGATTAGAGAAACTCTAATCTAACTCTCAGGGGATTGGATTGTTGCAGCAAGAGGATTCAGTGATTGGTCCCTTATATAGGCAGGCTCAAGAAGAAGCACGTGACCATGACCCTGCCACAGGTAGTTCAGGGAGTTTGATGTTTATTAAAGATGGGGTGCTGTATAAGTGGAAGGGACTAGATGCCCAAATAGTGGTCCCCCAGAAGGTAAGAGATATCATGTTTGAGTTGGGTCATTCCATTCCCTGGGCTGGCCATTTGGGAAGGCAAAAGACGTTAGCTCGGATTAGCCGTAATTTTTTTTTGGCCAAATTTGAATAGAGATGTGTCAGAATTTTGTAGAACTTGCCCCCAGTGCCAGAAGACTGCCAGTAGGGGTCCCCCTAGAGCCCCATTAGAACCACTCCCCATAATTGGTGTGCTCTTTGAACAGTTAGGGATGGATGTGATGGGGCCGTTAGAGCAAAGTAAAGCTGGAAATCGGTTTATGCTAGTAGTCACGGATTATGCAATTAGGTATCCTGAGGTCTTTCCGCTCAAGACAGTTAAGGCCAGGACAATTGCAATTTGCCTTATGCAGTTGTTCTCGCGAGTGAATTTTCTTAAAACAATATTGACTGATCAGGGACCAAATTTTATGTCTAAGCTTCTACGACAAGTGTACCGGTTGTTAGGCATTAAGGGCATATGAAATACACCTTATCACCCACAGACTGATGGTCTAATAGAGAGATTTAATCAGACACTAAAACAAATGCTGCGAAAATATGTGAGTGACTCTGGAGCTGACTGGAATCAGTGGATTCCCTATCTATTATTTGCTTATAGGGAGGTTCCTCAGTCTTCAACAGGCTTCTCACCTTTTGAGCTGCTCTATGGCCGGGAGGTGCGAGGTCCTTTGTCCTTATTGAAGGAGAGCTGGATGGCAGGCCAAGAGGCCCCAAAGACTCAGCATGTTCTCACCTATGTCCTTCAGATGTGGGAGAAGTTGAAGAGCATGACTCGGCTAGTCCAGTCCAACCTAGCCCAAGCACAGGGCTATCAGCGCCAATATTATGATCAAAAGGCTAAAGTCAGGAGTTTTGAGACTGGGGAAAAGGTGTTGGTAATGTTACCCAGTGATACTAGCAAGCTGCTCGCTAAATGGCAGGGGCCCTTTGAAGTGGTCCATAAGCTTGGACCTACCACGTATGAGATTGCCAATTCAGGAAAGAGGCGCTTCAGTCAGGTGCTGCATGTTAATTTGCTAAAAAAATGGCATGAGAGATTGCCCCAAGTGTCTGATGTATTTATGATTCGTCAGGTGGAGGATGAAGATGAGGTTGAGGAAAAATACTTACCATTGCCCTTTGCAAACACTATGGACCTTAGTCATCTCTCACCTCTTCAACAATCACAGCTCCAGGAGATTTGTAGCATAGGTGTGTGCCAAGAGCAACCAGGACGCACCACTCTGATTCATCATAATGTCACTTTGCATGAAGGGGCTGTCGCTCGACGTAAGTGCTATCATATTCCTGAACGTCTATTACCAGCATTGAAGGAGGAAGTGAATCAAATGTTTGCCTTGGGTATCATTGAGATGTCTAGCAGTGAGTGGTGTAGCCCAGTAGTCTTGGTACCAAAAAAAGATGGAAGTCTACACTTTTGTGTGGACTTCAGATATCTGAATTCAGTGTCAAAGTTTGACTCTTATCCTACCCCATGAATTGACGATTTGATTGAACGCCTTGGGAGGGCTAGGTGGTTGACCACCCTTGATTTTATGTAAGGGCTACTGGCGAGTCCCATTGAGTGACAAGGCAAAAGAGCTGACAGCTTTTAAAACTCCCTGGGGGCTCTTCCATTTTTATACTATGTCGTTTGGCCTGCACGGGGGACCAGCGACCAGCGACCTTTCAAAGATTAATGGACCAGGTGCTAGTTGGACTGGAAAAGTATGAAGCTGCATACTTAGACGATGTTGTAATTTTGAGTTCCTCTTGGGAAGAACATCGTGAGCATCTCAAAGAGGTGTTCCAGCGTATTCAATCAGCTGGCCTGATGTGATGGTGATTTGGGACCCCTAGTGATCTGGTGGGCCCATATGCCTGGCATACTCTGCACCCCCATAACAGTGCCCCTGACAGCAGCCTGCCACTGGATTAAAAACTATTGGACAAAGAACATTTACAATTAGGTATACCCCTACTAAAAAGCTATTTTAAGAAATTATTATTATTATTATTATTGCATAAATCACGAACTTGGTTCATTTTATTTTACACGTGACTTCCTGTTTGTTGCTGCTGCGTGTTTTGAGTTTGAGCTCCGTCAAGTTAATTCTTTATCGACTATTTTCTAATCCTGAAATCTATTTTACACACCATCATTTTCGTTTCTATAACGTGTGAATATATCCCCTATCGTATTCTACAACAAAAATAATCAAAGCGCCTTGTTATCACTAGTTTTATTTTGATTTCCAGAGTCCGCTATTAGCTTATAGCCCGTTAGCATCGCCAGCGTGGTTGCATTAGCGGCAACCAAGGAAGGTTGCCGCTAATCTCGCTTCCATTGCTAATACTCTATTCACACACATTACCATTGTTTTACTCACTGCTACTTGCTTAAATGGCGGATGTGTGTCTACCTTTGAGTGCAGGCGAGGACATGTTCGAGCTGCATTCGGTGCAGCTGGAGCTGGAGGCCGTGGAGAAGCAGATCCGTGAGCTGGTGGAGAAGCAGGCCCAGCTGAGAGAGCGGAGAGCCGCGCTGGAAACATCCCGGGCTGACGCTCACAAGTCCGGGGTAAGTATACAGCGCGCCGCTAACACTCCCACCACCTCTACTCCGTGTGTTTCTCTGCACAGATCCTGTGCACCCAGGACGCGATCTTCCCAGATGTCCTTCACTCCGGCGCCGGGACACCACGGACCCTGGGTGCAGCAGCAGCGGAAGACGCGAGCCAGGCCCCGGGCGAGGACCTCTCCCCCTCCGCCGCCTCCGGTCTTCGAGATCTCCACCCGGAACCGCTTCGCCCCCCTCCGCGAGACGGAACGCGACGCTGTGATCGTCGGAGACTCCATCGTCCGGCACGTCCGTGCTACGTTAGCTGAAGGTAAAGCACACACTCACTGTTTCCCTGGCGCTCGTGTTCTCGATGTTTCTGCGCAGATACCCGCGATCCTGAAGGACGACGAGAGCATCGGCGCGATCGTGCTGCACGCGGGGGTGAACGACACCAGGCTGCGGCAGACAGAGACACTGAAGAGGGACTTCAGGAGCCTGATCGAGACGGTGCGCAGCGCATCACCCGCGGCGACGATCATCGTGTCTGGACCGCTTCCCACGTATCGACGAGGACACGAAAGGTTCAGTAGACTTTTTGCTTTAAATGAGTGGTTATTGTCATGGTGTAAAGAACAGAAACTGCTCTTTGTTAATAATTGGAATCTTTTCTGGGAGCGTCCTAGGCTTTTCCGCGCTGATGGCCTGCACCCCAGCAGAGTCGGAGCAGAACTCCTGTCGGACAACATCTCCAGGACTCTACGCTCCATCTGACTAGTAAGACCATTCACAAATAACTGCTATGATGACTTTTGTTCTACCCACTTAAATGATAGAAATACTTGTGCTGTCCAAGCTATAAAGACTGTGTCTGTTCCCCGAACAGTGAAGCCAAAATATAAATATAAATTTAATGCAGGATCTAGAAATAATCTAATCGTGATTAAATCAGAAAAATGCAAAACAAATAAACAAAAGCAATTTTTAAAGCTTGGGCTCCTAAACATTAGATCACTCGCACCCAAAGCTGTTATTGTAAATGAAATGATCACAGATAATAGTTTTGATGTGCTCTGCTTGACTGAAACCTGGCTCAAACCAAATGATTATATTGGTCTAAATGAGTCTACTCCACCAAGCTACTGTTATAAGCATGAGCCCCGTCAGACTGGCCGTGGAGGCGGTGTTGCAACAATATATAGTGATATTCTCAATGTTACCCAGAAAACAGGATACAGGTTTAACTCATTTGAATTGCTTCTGCTTAATGTTACACTGTCAGATATGCAAAAGAAATCTCTCCTGTCTCTTGCTCTGGCTACTGTGTATAGACCACCAGGGCCGACTACAGATTTCTTAAAAGAATTTGCAGATTTCCTCTCAGACCTATTGGTTACTGTTGATAAAGCGCTAATTGTTGGAGATTTTAACATTCACGTCGATAATACAAATGATGCGTTAGGACTTGCGTTTACTGACCTAATAAATTCTTTTGGAGTCCAGCAAAACGTCACTGGGCCCACTCATCGTTTTAATCATACGCTAGATTTAATTATATCACATGGAATTGATCTTACTGACATAGATATCGTACCTCAAAGTGATGATGTTACTGACCATTTCCTAGTATCGTGCATGCTGAGTATTACTGATATTAACTATATGGCTCCGCGTTATCGTCCAGGAAGAACTATTGTTCCAACCACTAAAGATAGATTCAAAAATAACCTGCCTGATTTATCTCAACTGCTCTGTGTACCCATAAATACACATGAACTAGATGAAATGACTAGCAACATGGGCACTATCTTCTCTAATACATTAGAAGTTGTTGCGCCCATCAAATTGAAAAAGGTTAGAGAAAAACGTACTGCGCCATGGTACAACAGTAATACCCATTCTCTCAAGAAAGAAACTCGTAAACTTGAGCGCAAATGGAGAAAAACTAACTTGGAAGTTCTTAGAATTGCATGGAAAAACAGTATGTCCAACTATAGACAGGCTTTAAAAGCTTCCAGGGCAGAGCATATCCGCAAACTCATAGAAAATAACCAAAACAATCCAAGGTTTTTATTTAGCACAGTGGCTAGATTAACAAATAAACAGACGCCACCCGATCTAAATATTCCCTCACAATTTAATAGTAATGACTTTATGAATTTCTTCACTGATAAGATAGATAACATCAGAAATACAATAACAAATGTAGATTCTGCAGCGTCTAGTACTTCAGCTCCATTCATTGCACCCAAAGAAAAACTGCAGTGCTTTACAACTATAGGACAGGAAGAGCTAAATAAACTTATCAATGCATCTAAACCAACAACATGCCTATTAGATCCTGTACCCACTAAATTACTGAAAGAGTTGTTACCTGTAGCAGAAGAACCGCTTCTCAATATTATTAACTCATCGATATCTTTAGGTCACGTTCCAAAATCATTCAAGCTGGCGGTTATTAAGCCTCTTATTAAAAAACCACAACTAGATCCTAATGAACTAGCAAATTACAGACCCATTTCTAATCTTCCGTTTATGTCTAAAATTTTAGAAAAAGTTGTATCTGCTCAGTTGTGCTCTTTTTTGCAAAAAAATGATCTCTATGAAGAATTTCAGTCAGGTTTCAGGCCCCACCATAGTACAGAAACTGCACTTGTTAAAATTACAAATGACTTGCTTCTTGCGTCAGACCAAGGCTGCATCTCATTGCTAGTTTTACTTGATCTTAGTGCTGCGTTCGACACTATAGATCATGACATACTCATAGATCGATTACAAAATTATACGGGTATTCAAGGGCAGGCTTTAAGATGGTTTAGATCCTACCTGTCTGATCGCTTCCACTTTGTTTATTTAAACAGGGAGTCATCTCAATTATCACCAGTAAAATATGGAGTACCACAAGGATCTGTCCTAGGTCCTCTGCTATTTTCAATATATATGTTGCCCCTTGGTAATATTATTAGAAAATACGGGATTAGTTTCCATTGTTATGCTGATGATACTCAACTATATATCTCAACAAGACCAGATGAAACTTCTAAATTATCTAAGCTAACAGAGTGTGTTAAAAATGTAAAAGATTGGATGACCAGTAATTTTCTCCTATTAAATTCAGATAAGACAGAAATATTACTTATTGGACCAAAAAAACAGTACACAGAATCTCTTGGATTATAATTTGCAACTAGACAGATGTACTGTTACTTCCTCTACAGTCAAAAATCTGGGTGTTATATTAGACAGCAACTTGTCTTTTGAAAATCATATTTCCCATGTTACAAAAACAGCATTCTTCCATCTTAGAAACATTGCCAAGCTACGAAACATGTTACCTGTTTCTGATGCAGAAAAGCTAGTTCATGCATTCATGACCTCTAGACTGGACTATTGTAATGCACTGCTAGCTGGTTGTCCTGCATCTTCAATAAACAAGCTACAGGTAGTCCAAAATGCAGCGGCTAGAGTCCTTACTAGGTCAAGAAAATATGATCATATTACCCCAATTTTACAGTCTCTGCACTGGCTACCTATTAAGTTCCGCATCAGTTACAAAATATTATTACTTACCTATAAGGCCCTTAATGATTTAGCTCCTGCGTACTTAACTAGTCTTCTACCACGCTACAATCCATCACGCTCCCTAAGGTCGCAAAACTCTGGACTTTTGGTAGTACCTAGGATAGCAAAGTCAACTAAAGGAGGTAGAGCCTTTTCACATTTGGCTCCCAAACTCTGGAATAGCCTTCCTGATAATGTTCAGGGTTCAGACACACTCTCTCTGTTTAAATCTAGATTAAAGACACATCTCTTTAGCCAAGCATTCACATAATGCATCTCATGATCTTGTACTGCAGTTATATCTGATCAAACACACATTATTGTTCTTTAGCTTGGATTGAACAAATAATTGTTGCTTGGTTGGAACAGCAGCTACGCTAATTATGTCTCTATTTGTTTCTCTGTTTCTGCCACGGGATTAACATCCCGTGGTAACTAGGATTTACACAAGCTTCAGTCTGGATCCAGAACACCTGAGAAGAGATGATGCCAACCCCTCAGAGGACCTCAGATGAAGCATACCCTCAGACAACATACAGAACTACCAAATTTCGCCATAAGTTAAATATATTAAGTTTCTACAATATATAAATATATTGTAGAAACTTAATTTCCTGTAAAGCTGCTTTGCAACGATTTGTATTGTGAAAAGCGCTATACAAATAAACTTGAATTGAATTGAATTGAATTGATAATATTTTTTTGTTGTTGTTTTTACTTGTATAGCTGTAGTTTTGTTACACTGCATTGATTGTATTCCATGTGCTTTTGGTAATAGAAAGGTTCTTAATAAATAAAATGTATTGGTATTACTGCTCTGTGTCTTTGTCTGCATATTTGCTGATGGTCTCTCTATGACTTCATCTTTTTTTTTTTGTCTCTATCTCAGTTCTGTTTCCTTTTCAGCAAATACTCTGCTCTGTGCTCAGGTTCAGCATCCCTACACTGTCTGTAAAGTAGATTTGTGCTGAATGTTTTAAACGTAACTTCAATAAAAATATAAATTGATCATTAATGAAAAAAAACTCTTTGAAACTGGAAAAAATAAATCACTGTCATTTTGGCACAAATCTCTCGTGTGGGTGGGGCTAGCAGCAGATTCTCATTGGATAATGAGTTTTTGATTGAAAGCTTCTGGATCTGGAGGTGAAGATTTCAGTGTTGTGTTTACAAGTACGACCCTGAGAATCTGCAAACGGCATCTTATTTCATTTTAGAACATGGAGTTAGAAGTTTTTTTTTATAAATCTTGTCTTTATATTCTTTCTTTCAATACTTTGTTGACATGAGATTTCAGGAGCAGTATTGTGCAACTATTGTTTGCGTAAGAGATCTAACGCCTTTTTTACTTTTGCATTTAATTGCAAGATATATAATACATAATGATTTGGGGGGGAAATTAGCTTTTTTTCCTGATACTGCTAAATAATGTGATATACAGAACAAACAAACTAATGTCATGTTGACTGTTGCTGTATGTTTTTGTAGGTTGTCTGGCTGTATGGTGACAGAGGAAGGCTGTTGTCATGTGTCTTCAATGCTGACTTCAAACCCCTCACACCTAAGAGAGCTGGATCTGAGTTATAATCACCCCGGCAATTCAGGAGTCAAGCTACTCTCTGAAAAACTGGAGGATCCAAACTGCTCACTGGAAAAATTCAAGTATGTCGAGCAGGAAGAGTTTTTACATTTTATTGTTTAAACTTTTCAGTGTCTCTGTGAATATCTATACAACTCTAGGAGTTTCTAGAGGATGCAACAATATTTAGGATTTAAAGAGCAGTAGTCTGAGGAGTAAAATCTTAACTGCTCAGACAAAATTAATGACTCAGACAAATTAACAACAAAACAGTACTTTAACTCACCCCCTAACTGGCCACAAAACAGGAGCAAACAGTGAAAATGCAACAAAATGGCAGCCACCTCCCTACAGCTTCCACAAAAGGTAGAAACAAAAATATTCAAAATGAAATATTCCAAAACATTAACAACTTGTAAATAAAGGAACAAAAAAGCCCTAACTTTAAAAGGGGACATCAGATGCCCATTTTCCACAAGTTGGTATAATTCTTTAGGGTCTTCATGAAATGCCTGCAACATAATTTGGTTAAAATTCCTCAGTGGTTGTGTATTCAGTGGTGTGTTACCATCAAAAACAAAACTAATCCACTGCCGCCTCAGTGGCTCTGATGTCGGGAGAAAATGAAGACTCTAATGTTCACTTTTGCATCCAACTACTAAACACCTACATTGCTTATGAGACATGTCCGTACAGCTGCTCATTCACAGAGAAAATGGCGGACAACATACAATTGCTGAGGGTGGAAATATGCTAATACAGGACTGCCTGGGCGGGGCCTGAGCAGTATAACATCTGTAGAAATTTGTAAATATATAAGTAATATTTACAAGGGAAACAAGTCAATTTAGCTCAAAGGAAATCATTTATGATTTTATAGGGAATTTGAACAGAATCACTGTTTCACGGCTGATCACTGAGTCGGCAGCGAGTCACTGAACGAGCCGTATAACATCAACTCTGCACTGGATATTACAATCCAAAATATAGTGAAAACACTATTAAATAGCACAGTAACAAGATCGGCAGATTAAGACATTAACTTGTAAGCACAAAACACAAGATACTTCTCTTTTCAATATAAATAAGACTTTATTTATATAAACCTAAGACATGTAAACTAATCTAATCTAACACATGAACACACGCATTCACACATTCACACGTTGCAGAAAGAGAGGAAAGGATGAGTTTACAGAATGAAATGTGAAATCCCAAGTTTACAGCAATATGTGCCATTGCCTATAGACCTGAACCATCAATCATTTGACCCTCGCATTGAGTTTCTCAATGAGGCTAAAATTTATATTAAACTGCACCGACTCAGCAAAAGTCTGGAGGTTGTACTTGCTTGTGTTGCCTTAAGGAATTCCCTTGTGTCCTTGTCTCTTTGGAGAAAGGGGTTTCCCGAGGTTGCTGATTGGCTGAGTTCAGTGGTCTTTCGTAGTAAAGTCTTGGGCGTTGGCTCTTGATGCGGAGTTGGTCTGGTTGAAGTTTGGGCGGGTGCAGTCGAAGCTGGACTTTGCGGCAAACTTAACTTAACGAAACTCTCACGGAAAGACAAGAAATTAAAGTAAAAGAATAAAAGAATGTAACGAGACTAGGTGGTTTTTCTTCTCATTGTGTTGGCAGCTGGCACGTAGGCCAGAGCACGCTCAAAGAGCAGCGTCGAAACGCGGTGGCAAAAGAGAAGAGCTCTGAGAAGCAGAGGAAGAGAGCCAAAAAAGAAGAGGTGTCCTGAGTATTTAAACTCGGCTTCTAGACCATCCTATCTGGACGTCTTGACCAATTAGAAATGATCTTGGCTCGTGGTGTTGTATGTTTCTCCTCCCCATTCATAAATCTAACATGTTATCTTATCAGTCATATGGTCCAAGTTTTCCCGCTCTTACAGAGTACAATTTTGGACATGATTTCTCTAACAAGACTATGGTACATTTGACAAAGAATTGATTGGAAGAAACATTTAAAGCATGATTTTTCAAACTCATACATACCACACAAGGATATGAACTCTCAAACTATTCCCTAGTTATTAAAATACATACATAATATGTGATTAAAACATGATCATCAATTGTGTGGGTTACATACATAATATGGAGTTCATTAGTTGCTCATAAGTCCTTTTAAGATGATTTTGGTGCATCTATATGTGAAAAGGCAGTTTCTGTACCGTTCTGTGAACATAAGGACATGTTCTCTGTGAAGACTAGAGAGGTTAAAAGGTCTCTTAAGGAATTTCAGTCTCCGTCTGTCTTCTATGTGGAGAGCTGGGATGACCCACCCAATGAAGTCTCTAGCTCGTGATTTCGATCACAGATTTTCAAGTGACAGCCATATCTTTGACCATCAGTCCTGATTACTTGCTCCAAATATGATCGTCTCCTTCCTGAATTGGAATTATCAATAAGTGTTCTTTTGTTTGAATGTTGCAAGCTGTTCTGTGAAAGAGGCTTGTTGGTTTGCTTTCTTCAGAGGGCTGGAGCTAGGAATCTGATTTATGACGAACATCCTGTTGCAGCCTTGGGATCCTCTCTGGAATTTCGGCTCCTCATGTTTCAATGCTCGGATCGAATCTTAACTTTGTCTGACTCATTCTGATCCTACACATCATACTGCTCAGAAAATCAAAAAGGTTTGATAATTGAGACTAGGGGTGGAACCGGACGGTTCAGCACGTGCTAGGACCGCGGTTCAACTTAAATCTGACAACGCATCTGCAATATGGTTTGTTATAAATAACACGTAAAAAAAAAAAAAAAAAAAAACAGGGTTCGGCTAATATATGCTTCTGTTGATGGATGCGCATTCTGGCTTCCCAATACATTACAACAACAGTGATGGAAAAAAAAAAAGTGGACAAACCATTCACTCTTGTTCAATGTGAGTGCCGTATGCTGGAATATGAACATTTATTCCGTCATCACCCAGGTGCTGATAGCACGCGCACACAGGTGAGACCTGAACAGCACACGATATCTGTGTTTAAACTAAACTCATGTAAGCTTTGACCGTTTAAACATTTAAGAGCCAGAAGATGCGAGCTCGCGCGCGGTGAGAAGATTTGTGTGCGCTCATTAGAAGCACGCAAACCCGCGCCTCAGAATGCGCGCAGATATTAAGCTCTCTCTGAAGTATTGTGTTTGAATGGACAAATTCACACAAAAATTATGTCAAAATGCCCGTCTTGGTAAGTATCCTGTAGCAGACATAGCCGGTGTTCTGTCGATTTGTGCTACCCTGTCAGATTTTGCTACCTCCCATTAAAACAGTAGGTAGCACAATTTGACAACAAAAAATGCTACCTGTCAAATTATGTTTTATTAATGTCTACACCTACCCCAACCCTAATCCTACCCTTACAGTAATGCAGATACATTAAATACTGTTGTTCAGCGTGAGAAAAAGGATACAATATTGATGTGCGCATGCACAGTGAGCCCTGGTAGGAAAATCTGACGGGTAGGATAAAATGTCAGGACACTGGCTGAACGTACAGTATCAGTGCACTCTCTTAAAGTGACAGCACTTTCTTAATATTACTCATACAGCAACAACAAATAAATCACTCACTGCTCTTGATTGAATCGCTTTTGTAACTTTAATAAAGATTAATCTTTAATTTATACAGTCAAATATGCAATGATGTTTTACATTTGATTACGTCGGTACCTAAAAACTAATGCTAGACCTACCTAAAAAAAAACCTGAAAATAACTGTTTATTTTATTTGTATCTTTACTCTATTGTATTTATTTGTGCTGTTGCTTGTAGTTAGATTATTCTTATTTGCTTTATTTTTATTTGACAGTATAGTTTTTCCCTAAACATACCGAACCATAACTCTAAAACCGTGATACAAACCGAACCGTGAAAAAGTTGAACCGTCCCACCCCTAATTGAGACTGTTCAGTTTTTTGGGGGATTACAAAAAAGGAGTGAATGGATTTTTATCATTGTAGGGTGGTTGTGTCCACACACTGCCAAGACACATTTATATTCAAACACCATGTAAAAGTGTATTGTGCATCCGATATCCCCTTTAAGCATTACAATTTACGCATTTGAGTCACTATTACAGTAAATTAGTTAATTTTCAAACAAACTCACACTCAACCATAAGAATACACAACATTTTAAACAAAAAAGCTGGGCAAGACACAGACATCACCTCTGGAAAAATGTTTTTCAGCTTCTGTGATCAGCTTCCTGTCAGAGACTGAGTGGGAGGAGCCAAAGAGGAAAACACAGAGAGAAAAACACAGGGAACACAAATGACTGTACACCGCAAAAGCCAATTCAAGTCACCTTTATTTCTATAGTGCTTTATACAACTCAGTTCAATACCAGTGTTGATGTTGTAGGATGTGATTAAGCTGTAAAGCAGCTCTTCAGAAGATGATAGTGCAGCTTAATTCAGTTCAGCTTTGTTCTCATATGATGGTTTTAGTCATTGCAGTCATCAGGGGCGTCGCTAGTGGGGGGGAAAGGGTGACAGAGTGCATACGGCCAGAGGTCTGTGGGGCCCTTTGTTTTATCCATTGATAAAACTGTGCAACATTCCCAATTGGTCCTGGCATAGCTGGCAATAGGGATCTGTGCCGAGGACTTGTGTAGTCGTAGAGGTCCTTGCTGAGGATCTGTCCCAAGGGCTCATCTCAATGAGGACTTGCTGACCGTGAAGTTTTGTGTTGAGGTGGGTGAAGGTCCACCCTCTCATCTGGATACAGATATGAACCGGAGTCATCTGACTACATTAACCTCGGGATAAGGGTGAGACAGACAAACCAATATAAGCGTAGATGCCATTCTTCTTATAGTGTAACAAGTACATTGCATGTTATGGCAAGTGTTCCCAGTTTCAGTTTATCTAATTAATGCAGCCTAACAATCCTTTAACAGAGTTGAATAATAGAAATGTGATAGTGTGTTATGTGAATGCTAGGTCAGGGGTTTTCAAAGTGTGGGCCGCGCCTCCCCACGGGGTGCAAGAGCTTGTCAGGGGAGGCACACAGAGTGGTTAAAAAAATAAATTAATGATTAATAATTTCAATGGGTACATTATAGTGGAAGAAATACTTTTTACTTTCAACCTCACAATGAGTCTACAAAACATCAAATCAGACATTTGAAACATTGGTTTAAATATGTTAACAGCCTAGGTCTCAAACATTTGCTACATATGATCAGTCTGTTCAAGCACAACCTCCACAGTCGCAGCACAGTCATCATTTTCTGATGACAGCTGGGTCTGAAAGTATGAATCAAGTCCGCTAGTGTTGTTAGCATCACATGCTAGCTGTTTTCTAACTGTAAAAGAGCTGCAAAGAGCTTACAAGACATAAAAAAACATACCAAACTGAGCCACAAGCTCTCAGAGAAACGATTAAACAGCAGTATAACTTACCTGTCATATAATAGTTGCTATAAACAGGTCCATGTCACAGATGTCTTCTCTTACACTTGAGTTTCTATCTGGTCCAAACAGGAAATGAATGTCACTCACTACACCTCTGATTAGACAATATGGATTATAATAAAAATTCGATTTTCAAAATAAATAAAAACACTAAATAATAATATAATTTATCTAAATAACCATCTATGATATAAGCCTACAAGTTAACTGTATGATTATGTTTACAATAATGGCAAGTTAGCTAATGAGCTAACTGTCCGTATAAGTAGCATTTCTCTATGATAACAGATAAACTTACTGATAACAGCTTTCAAGTTATTTTCATACTTTATTATATGATGTTTAAGTAATACATTTAATTGAAGGATTACTATATGTTCATATATTTCATTCACAATTGGTAAATTATAGAAAATAATGTTTGAATAATTAGTAAATTGCATTGCCAGCAGCTATCACTGAAGTTAAGCAGGGTTGAGCTTGGTCAGTTACTGGATGGGAGACCTCGTGAGAAAAGTTGCCACTGTTAGAGGTGTTAGTGAGGCCAGCAGGGGGTGTTTCTGTGGTCTGTGTGGGTCCTAATGCCTCAGAATAGTGACGGGGACATTGTACTGTTAAAAAGCATTGTACTTGGGATGAGACATTAAAAAAAGTCCCGACTCTCTGTGGTCATAAGAAATTCCCGGATGTCTTTCGAAGAGAGTAGAGGTGTGACCTCGGAATCCTGGCCCAATTTACCCATTGCCCTCTGACTATCATTGCCTCCTAACCATCCTCATATCTAATGATTGGCTGCATCACTCTGTCTCCTCTCCACCAATAAGCTGGTGTGTGTTGGGCATTCTGGCGCACTATAGCTACCGTCACAAATTCTGCACACTGGTGGTAAAATGTAAAGCAGTAACTCAGAGAGACCAGGTCCATTTCTAGGCATAGGCAAGCTAGGTGGTTGCCTAGGGCACCACCAGCAGGATGGGGCGCCAATGAGTGCATGCACTGGCACTACATTTTAGCAGGGTTGTGATAAAGAGTGGCATGGCCAACCTGAAATATGATTGCCGCCCCCACTGGATCCCCCAACATCATTGGGCTAGAGTACTGTCAATCTGACGATGCCTGTATGCCATTGGATCAGAGCACTGTCAATTGCTGCTGGATCATTGCATGCAAAGTTTGCATTTGGAGCGCTCAACGCCACAGTTAGATCAATGGGTTCTGTCAGTGTCTGCCAAAGGTAAAGTAACACTTTTTTTTTTTTTTTTTGCCATGCAACAAAGCTAAGTTCAAAGGCCAATTTAAAATATTGGTACAGTAAAAAATGCACGAAATTAGTATTTTGTTAGGGCAGTATTTGTGGCACTCGAGAAATCATGCTGCAAAATTGGCCCAAAAGTTGTGCGTTTTTGTGCCAATGGATTGTTAGAGGTTCAGTGTGTTTTGTAATATTCCCAAATAAAACTTTAACAGGCAATTAAAAAAAAAATTATTGGTATAGTAAAACTCGCTAATTCATTAGATCAATACATCCTTCATTAAACCACTTTGTTGAATTTAAAGGAAAACACCACCGTTTTTCCATATTCAAATATGTTTTTCCCTCAACTTAGACGAGTTGATACGTACCTCTCCTGTCTCAGTGCGTGCACTTAATCGCTCTAGCGCGCGGCGCCACTATGCTAGTGTTTAGCTTAGCACCATTCATTCCTTAGGATCCAAACAGAGATGAATTTAGAAGCTACCAAACGCTTCAATGTTTTCCCTATTTAAAGACGTTTACATGAGTAGTTACACGAGTAACTAGGGTGTAACGAGTAAAGTATGGTGACACAAAATAAACAGTGGTGATTTTCTAAGCGGATAAAAAATGATAACTATAATGTATGGCGGAAGAGTACTTCGCAGGACTTCGACCTCGGCACAGTAATATCATCACTCCTGAAAACTCCCCCTCTCACTCTAACTTCCATCAACAGAACCAATATTACTGCGCCGAGGTCCAAGTGCTGCGAAGTGCTCTTCCGCCATACATTATAGTCATCATTTTTTACCTGCTTAGAAAATTGCCCCGTTTTATTTTGTGTCACTATATTTACTCATGTAACTACTCATGTAACCGTCTTTAAATAGGAAGTGTTTGGTAGCTTCTAAATTCATCCCTGTTTGGATCCTAAGGAATGAATGGTGCTAAGCTAAACGCTAGCATAGTGGCGCCGCGCGCTAGAGCGATTAAGTGCACGCACTGAGACGGGAGAGGTACGATTCAACTCGTCTAAGTTGAGGGAAAAACATATTGGAATATGGAAAAACAGTGGCGCTTTCCTTTAATGCATCCTTACGGAAGTGTTGAGAAGCTGAATTAATTCATTCACTTCTAACAGCACTTAATGGGAGCATTGGGAGATACACAGAGGGCAGAGCGTTGTGTCATTTAAAGGGGAAGTTAATGCGTCAATGAGTAACAAAGGAATAAGTAGCTGGATTCTGATTACTTTTATGTGACTGATCAAGCTTTTTTATGTAGTTTGGGGTAACAGGGTTTTATAGGTTTGACTGAAATAATAATGAAAAAACACACTTTAAATCAATGTTTCAAACAACAACAAAACAATTAAAAAAAAAAAAACAGATGAAGACTAAAAGTTGTCAACTAAAAGTGTCAATATCTAAATGTATCCAAATGTAATGAAATTTAATTTTTCATTTGCCTTTGAAAACAGTTTTCACTGACTAAATCTCACAAATATTGATATTCAGATTAAATGACGAATAGCATAGCCATTTATCAAAAGTGCTGAGAAGAGATTTTGTGATTTTGTGTTATTTATGGTCAAAAGTAAATCATTTTTCTCCATCTTACTGATAGCATTGCTGGTGTTTTAAAGCATGCTTAACATGTTTTATCTTGATAGTCTTGTTTTTAAAAATCATTGAAAGTCAAAATCATAATTAAATTGACTTGAGAAAGCCAGATTACTCAAATGCTATTTAAACTACTACTTCTTCTTAGACTTTTAAAATGTATCTCCTCTTGGAGTTTTCAAGCTACAGTTCATCCACCAAACTCAGTTCAGATCTTCAGACTGTTCTGATTTAATGTGCTATATCTTTTCTAACTGATCAGTCTTAAGGTTTGCATAAAAAAGACGATCAAAACTGGGAAAAATCCCTGACTTACATTGAAAGAATGTTCAAATGAGCCAAGACTATTCAAACTCCAACTGACAAAATTCACATCTAAACACACTGAAGCCCATTAAGGCCAATTCACACTGCATAGACAAACACCAACAAACACCAACAGACAAGTCTGTCAGAGTTTGTTGGATCAGTGTGTTACCCCTGTCGGTGTCTGTTGCCATTGAACAGTTTGTTTTCACCCGACTGAACATGTTCAATCTGCGTTTGTTGGGTCGTGGAATGTCTGAGCAGTGTGATATGATTTTCCAACAAATGACAAAATGACAGATCTGGCCACAAACCATGACAAAGTGGCAAGACTGTGAGTCAAAGTCCTGCACGGTTCCTGTTTGATAAACCCGAACATGCAGAAAATTAACAGAACACCCGACCCGTTATCCAACAGTAACACTGATTTAATTCCATGCCTGACCTGACCAGTTTGACATAAAAACTGTGACCCGAACCGCACCCACATTAAATCTCCTACTTGAGTTGAACAAATCTCATTTATTTTCTCATGTAACACAAGCAATAAAACATTAGGCATTCTGAGTTAATGCATTTAAGAAAAATTACCAGACATGCAGCCCAACATGTTAACAAAAAATAAAAGGAGAGAGAGAGAGCGCGCTATATCCATCATGTAAACAATATAAAACTATTGCATACATCATGTGAACAATCCATTTTTAACAAATTGTACACACTGTAAATTACATCACAGGGCCATGTTGTACAGACGCTTAGAGGTCTAAAAGGCCTAGATTCCATTAAATAATTGCTAAAACTTTTATTCAAATTGTGAACAGATTAAATACAAGCAACGTGTACATACTAATTATCTTTACTTACAGTACCAGCATGGAGTTCACCCAGACACTTATACATCTGCCACAAATATGATTAGAGGATGTCTACTCTGTCTGGTCTCACCGAATACCTTACCGAATACCGATCGCTGAGATTTGCTGCTTGAAATCGATGGAGGAGTTGAAAACGGAGCAGTCGTACTTGCTGATTCCTGCAACTCTTGCGCAGTGTTTGCTGTCTTTATTGCAGTTAGATGAAGTTGGGTAGATATATTTGTCAAATAATAAAATGTTTTAGATTTTTACGTTGTAACAGAAAGCCTTTTTCGTTCAATAATTTATGTACTGCCAAAGACTATAGAGTATTGCTTAATACAGCGCCTGTATGTAAAAGAATAAAGTTCACCATAACAAGCTTGTACTATTTAAATATCAGTAAAATGGGGTCTATATTTTTCTGCTTTATTTTGATAAACATGACACAATATAATTCATAAATAAATAATAAATATATTAAATTTACACAAAAAAGCTTTTACTGTTAAAAGCAGATTTTTGAGCATGTGTAAATAAATATAAAATGCACGTCAGCTGTTTTTTAAGATCACATTGCATATAGCCTATAACGAACATAAAATATGATAAATCATATCAATCAATAATAATTCACAAAGAAAAAGATGGTATACACGTAAAGTCAAATGTAAAGTCAAATTAAATGGGGAATTAAAGTAACTGAAGAGGTCTATAGTTCTGTAGAACTATGGCTTGACGGCAGTCCTTGCATTGTTTCAATATAAAGCCATTTTATTCTTGAACTGGATAACATTGGGTTTCTTTTCAGACCCACTTGCATTTATGGATGTGAAACTTGCCTTAATATGAGAATATTTAATATAAAAATATGACTTGTGTCAATGTAATTTTTCCCATAGTGAAACAAAAAAAAAAAAAAATCACGATGTTTGTCTTTTTTTATTGCAGAACAACTACACTTGCATGTAAATGTACACAGAGAATTTACAGTGTACTCACTATTACAGTCATCACAGCAACAACTGAAATAAATCTGAATAATATTATCCAGGGAATGACATAAACCAAAATAACAAGTGAAATGGTTTTAGAAGTCTCCAGGTGTAAAGGTATAACAGAAGTACAGTTACACTGCTTTGCGGAAAATCAGAAGTTAGCTGAAATCGTGAAAAGGGTCTATAAGGAAAGATTTGCTAAGTGTGTTACTTATTTTTGTCAACCTGGCAACCATGTGCTCGTGCTAGGGTTGCCACCCGTCCCTTAAAATATGGAATCGTCCCGTATTTTACAAAGGCCAACACAGTTGAATCAAGAAATAAGTATTTTCCACTGTTTATAATACTAATAGCAATTGTAATGAAATCAATTTCATAAGAAGTATAAGATAAGCTCATTTGCACGTGATTGCATTTTGGCGTCTTTGTGTCCTTAGCGACGGAGTCTCCAGAACGCGTGCCGTTAAGGCCCTTTCACACGGAACGCAGCATGCGGTAAACCTGCGTGGTGCGCGTCCGCCCTTTGAATACAAGAGGCTCTTCAGACGTAGGGTTGAATGGGAAAGTTATCAATGGGTCTGTCCAGTAACTAATGATGAACGCGCAATTTGCAGAGAAGCATTTCATTCGCTCACAGTGGACTGTCTGACTTAGAGGGATAGTTCACCCAAAAATTGAAATTGTCATCATCGTTTACACACCCACAAGTTGTTCCAAACCTGTAATAATGTCTTTCTTCTGTTGAACATAAAAGAAGATACTTTGAAGAATGTGGGTAACCAAACAGTTTCTGGTCCCCAATGACTCTGATAGTATTTTTTTTATTTTTCTCTGCTATGGAAGTTACTGAGGACCAGCAGCTGTTTAGTTACTCACATTCCTCAAAGTATCTTCTTTTGTGTTCAACAGAAGAAAGAACTTTATCCAGGTTTAGAACAATCTGAGTAAATTTACATTTTTGGGTGAACCATACCTTTAAAGTGACAGACACATATGCGCTTCTAAAGGTATAGGTCTATTGTTTTATTAAAATTTGGATAGTCTGTTAAAATAATATTCCATACAGTATCAGAGCTTGGTAGACATAATTATTATATTTATAGACATTATTAGCCAGATGAATTAATAGATTATAATTAATGTTAGACCCTATTTATTAATTTATCATTTATATTAATCAAATATATACACAGGTGCATCTCAATAAATTAGAATGTCATGGAAAAGTTCATTTGTTTCAGTAATTCAACTGAAATTGTGAAACTCGTGTATTAAATAAATTCAGTGCACACAGACTGAAGTAGTTTAAGTCTTTGGTTCTTTTAATTGTGATGATTTTGGCTCACATTTAACAAAAACCCACCAATTCACTATCTCAACAAATTAGAATATGGTGACATGCCAATCAGCTAATCAACTCAAAACACCTGCAAAGGTTTCCTGAGCCTTCAAAATGGTCTCTCAGTTTGGTTCACTAGGCTACACAATCATGGGGAAGACTGATTGTCTTCTGGACAACTGTCAGATCAGCATTGACACCCTTCACAAGGAGGGTAAGCCACAAACATTCATTGCCAAAGAAGCTGGCTGTTCACAGAGTGCTGTATCCAAGCATGTTAACAGAAAGTTGAGTGGAAGGAAAAAGTGTGGAAGAAAAAGATGCACAACCAACCGAGAGAACCGCAGCCTTATGAGGATTGTCAAGCAGAATCGATTCAAGAATTTGGGTGAACTTCACAAGGAATGGACTGAGGCTGGGGTCAAGGCATCAAGAGCCACCACACACAGACATGTCAAGGAATTTGGCTATAGTTGTCATATTCCTCTTGTTAAGCCATTCCTGAACCACAGACAATGCCAGAGGTGTCTTACCTGGGCTAAGGAGGAGAAGAACTGGACTGTTGCCCAGTGATCCAAAGTCCTCTTTTCAGATGAGAGCAAGTTTTGTATTTCATTTGGAAACCAAGGTCCTAGAGTCTGGAGGAAGGGTGGAGAAGCTCATAGCCCAAGTTGCTTGAAGTCCAGTGTTAAGTTTCCACAGTCTGTGATGATTTGGGGTGCAATGTCATCTGCTGGTGTTGGTCCATTGTGTTTTTTGAAAACCAAAGTCACTGCACCCGTTTACCAAGAAATTTTGGAGCACTTCATGCTTCCTTCTGCTGACCAGCTTTTTAAAGATGCTGATTTCATTTTCCAGCAGGATTTGGCACCTGCCCACACTGCCAAAAGCACCAAAAGTTGGTTAAATGACCATGGTGTTGGTGTGCTTGACTGGCCAGCAAACTTACCAGACCTGAACCCTAAAGAGAATCTATGGGGTATTGTCAAGAGGAAAATGATAAACAAGAGACCAAAAAAATGCAGATGAGCTGAAGGCCACTGTCAAAGAAACCTAGGCTTCCATACCACCTCAGCAGTGCCACAAACTGATCACCTCCATGCCACGCCGAATTGAGGCAGTAATTAAAGCAAAAGGAGCCCCTACCAAGTATTGAGTACATATACAGTAAATGAACATACTTTCCAGAAGGCCAACAATTCACAAAAAAAAAAAAAAATTATTGGTCTTATGAAGTATTCTAATTTGTTGAATGATTGTCTTCTGGACAACTGTCAGATCAGCGGTCTTCCCCATGATTGTGTAGCCTAGTGAACCAAACTGAGAGATCATTTTGAAGGCTCAGGAAACCTTTGCAGGTGTTTTGAGCTGATTAGCTGATTGGCATGTCACCATATTCTAATTTGTTGAGATAGTCAATTGGTGGGTTTTTGTTAAATGTGAGGCAAAATCATCACAATTAAAAAAACCAAAGACTTAAACTACTTCAGTCTGTGTGCATTTAATTTATTTAATACACGAGTTTCACAATTTGAGTTGAATTACTGAAATAAATGAACTTTTCCACGACATTCTAATTTACTGAGATGCACCTGTATGTGGTTTATGTAAATTCACTTTGGTGACATACGTGTGCTTACTGGAGCTTCCTTGTTCGCTATACATAATAAAACGTATTTTTACAGAAAAATCACAAATATACTATACTGTCTAGTGTCTTTAGACCTTCAACAATTGAACAGTTTACTCTACAGTAGCTTAACAAATGCGATTTTAACACAGGGAACCGTGTATTTGATTTATAATACTCACATTTGTAAACACCCTCGTTGCTGTTCTCCGTCACGTTTGATGATGACTCTTTTCTCCTACTATACAGTAAGTAAGTAGGCATATTTGGATACACTTTAAGTAGACGCACGTCCGAGTTTCGCGAGAATTAGTACGTCACCCAGGTAATTCTCGCTTACTCTTTTATGAATACTAAGGATTCGGACATACTTATTCGCTCGCCTACTGCTTTTCCCCTACTATACAGTAGAGAAGTAGGTGGTTTCGGATGGCGAGAGAGAGAGAGAGAGAGCAAAGTATAGTTTGGGACAACAAAACCTTACGGCTCTGGACATAACACTTTGTATAGTAACTGCATATCAACAGCAATTTCTGACTGAATGTGACTCTGTGTGTGTTTTCTAGTGTGGATCATGGAGGAGAATCCAGGATTACAGCAGGGCTAAAGAAATGTACGTCTACAAACACACACTCACTCACACACACACACACACATGCACACACACATCTGTAGTGATTCTTGTTATTAACATCTCTGTTCTTGCGTTCAGATGCCTGTTTTCTCACACTGGATCGAAACACAGCAAACACTCAACTCATTCTGTCTGAGGAGAACAGAAAGGTGACATATGTGGAAGAAAAACAGCCGTATCCTGATCATCCAGACAGATTTGATTATGTGTGTCAGGTGTTGTGTAGAGAGAGTGTGTGTGGACGCTGTTACTGGGAGATTGAGTGGAGTGGAGATATTGTGTTGATATCAGTGTCATATAAGAGCATCAACAGGAAGGGACGTGTTCTATGTGTGTTTGGACGTAATGATCAATCCTGGAGTTTGTTCTGCACTCCTGACAGATACTCATTCTCACACAATGACATACACACTGTTCTCCCTGTGAAGCCCATCAGCAGACGAATAGGAGTGTTTGTGGATCACAGTGCAGGAACTCTGTCCTTCTACAGCGTCTCTGACTCAATGAGACATATACACACAGTCCAGACCACATTCACTCAGCCGCTATATCCTGGGTTTTTTGTCTTCCTCGGATCGGTGAAACTGTGTTGATGAATCAGAATAGATTGACTAGAGATTCTACCCATAATGCTTTGAGCTGCATGATAAATCAGTAACAGTGAGATGTTACAGAGTCTCTTCAGGACATTAATGGACTCTGTGCACAAGCGTAGTGACGAACTTCCACTGATACCAGAAGTCGAGATATCAGCGTAAGGGACACAGGTCAATTTAGCTCAAAGGGAAGTATTTATGATTTTATAGGGAATTTCGACAGAATCACTGTTTTACGGCTGATCACTGAGTCGGCCAGCAATTCACTGAACGGGCCGCATAACATCAACTCTGCAATGGATATTAAAATCCAAAATATAGTGAAAACCCTATTAATTAGTACAGTAACAAGATTGCCAGTTTAAGACATTAACTTGTAAGCACAAAGCACAAGATACTTCTCTTTTCAATATAATTAAGACTTGCGTTTCCTGTGTTAAGTGATTTAATCCATGGATAGAAGAGGTTTGACTCGGAGACACGGCTTTGTGGCAAAACTTAATTCAGAACACGAAACTCTCAATGGAAAAGAAACTTAAGTAAAATAAAGAAAGAAGAAAAGTTTGACGAGACTCGATGGCTTATCTCCTCATGATGGTTGAGGAGCACCTGACATATAAGCCAGAGCACGTTCATAGAGCGTTAAAAACCATACAGCAAAAAGCACTGGCAAAAGGCGGTGACAAATAGGAAAATTTGTTGGTGTCCTAAGTTTTTAAACTCGGCTGTTGGACACATCCCAAATGGTGTCTTGACCAATTATACATTGTCTTAGCTTGGGGTGTTGCTATGTTTCTGCTCCCAATAAATAAATCAACATGTTATCTTAGTTGTCACATGGTCTGAATTTTTCCGCTCTTGCAGGGTATAATTTAGACATGATTTCTATAACAAGAATATGATACAGTTTACAAAGAATTGATTCATAGAAACGTTTTAAGGAAAGATTTTCAAACTCATACATATCAAACATGAATATAAACCTATAAACTATTTAATAGATATTCAAAAAGACATACACAATGAGTGATTAGGACATGATAGTCAAATGTGTGGGTTACATACATGATAAGAAGTTATGCAATGGACTGATATTTGTTTATAAGTCCGTTTAAGATCATTTTGGTGCATATATATGTGTAAAGGCAGTCTCTGTGCTGTTCTGGGAATGTGAGAACGGGTTCTGTGAGGAACAAATGTCAAAAGGTCTAGAAGGAGTTTGAGTCTGGTCTTTGTCCTGAGTGGGGGAAAATCAACCCAATGAAGATTTTAACTTGTGATTTCACTCTTGATGGTCATGATGTGTTATACCTTTGACCATTAATCTTGGTTACTTGCCCCAAATATGACAATCTCCTTATGGAGGTGGAATTATCAATAAATGTTGCAAAAAGTGGTGGAGTCGTGGGGACACATACCACCTGCAAATTACGCCTATTCAATAGGCTAGTACTTTGAGGAAACTATTAAAAATATTCCACAGAATAAATAGTCTTGTTTTATTTGTTGTATGTCATATCCATATACATATGATAAATTGATAATTATTCGCTGAGTTTCAGTTCATCTTTGAGACTGTCTCGCAGAAAAGGCTGAAAGCACAGCCTGTTTTTTATTTTACAAAAGCACAAGATTTCGTTTTTATTGTGAGTGTACACAAATAAAAGTAGACCATTTATAGTTTATAATGATGTCTTGCACTAATCTATATGGCCAAAAATAAAGGAGTAGGCTATTTTAAGTTGTTTCCGCTGTCATGAGCAAAAAATCCATCAGAACGCGCCGGTGCGTTCGTAGGCCAGAGGGTTAAAGAAAGCGTAGCCTATTTAGTTTCATAGGCCTATTTATGTTTAAATATTAGGCAATTATATATATATATATAATCTGTATATAAATATATATATAATTATCTGCATGTCTCATCCATGAGTGGGTCTATGCAATGATGGAGAACAAGATTTTGGGGGTGTTAAGACCCAGAACCAAGCTTACTGAGCAATAAAGCTATAGTGAGCCCTTTTATTAAAATACCTGGAGCCTAGGTAATACAAAAATAATACAAAAATTGTCATTCACTCAGTATTACTTAATGTAATTCACAACTGTCTCAGTTACAATTAAGTACAAATTAATTGTATTCAGCCCAGTGATTAATATCAGTTTATTTCTGAGTATCTCTATCGCTCGGTGGGGGGCAACATGTTTGTGAAGGGGCATTTGATTTACATTTGAGATTTACATTTGAGAGAAACTGAGAAGATTGTAAGCAAGGATACAAACTAGACACTTTTCACTGAAAATTACTGTTGTAAATTTAAAATAGGCCATCTGTGTAATCCAAGTAGATTCAATGAGTTGAAAACTCTTGCTACTTCATACTTCAATTCAAAACAATCCTGAACTTTGACAAAAAAGAGATTTTTAAATGTTATAATAGTGAGTTTATAATGTCTAAATATAAATCCATTAGCAAAACGTGAAAAGAACTATTACAGAGTGGAAATGGTAAAGGAGACAATAAATGATCCTCTGCTGCCATTTAGTGGCCATAGTGGGAATCATAACATTCATTTTAATAGTATTTGTTTTTCTACCAGGTGAAATCTTGGTAGAAATCTTCCACTTAGCATGGCAAATTTTCCATGAATTATCTCTTTAAGTAAAAATGAAAGAAAAAAAAATGCAGATGTTCTTTAGAATAAATTTTACTATATAAAAATGTGCAAGAATATGAATAACTTTTAGGCAAATAAATAATATTATATTATATAACAAGTGAGCAATATTACATGTGTTTGAAAAAAAAAACAAAAAAAAAAGGATAAAAAAGTGTTATACTCTCTGGGGTCTACCATCAGGAGTTAAAGGGGATGTTATGTGACACACTTTTCTTTTCTTTTCTTTTTTTCTTGTTTTTACTTTTTTACTTTTTTCCCTATGGTATTAAAAAAGAGGGAAGGGGGTTCAAACCTTTATCACTTTTTTCACTCCTGATGAGTCTGTATCCTTCCATGCACAAGCTAGTAATGGGCTTTTGGTCACTGACTTGCAGAAAGTTTTTTGCGCAAGTTTGTGTTAGAGGCTACTAGAATATAGGGGGGCGCCAGCACTGATCTTGCATACCCCTCGACAAATGTGCAGTTGCGCCCCTGACAAACGCTTAAAATACAATGCGTATTTCAAAGATTCGGGATAGAACGATGCATCAGTTACTGTAGAGGATTTGTTGCGTCGCGCCACTTCCCGTGTGGACAGTAACAGCATCAATTGATTATAATGGGTTCTCTAGGTGTAGACACGGCCTTAGAAACAATAAAGGCCGTGGAAACATGGTGGGTTCGTTTGTTACAATCCATTCCACAGCCGACGTTCTTGGTTTTCTTCCTATTTATTAAATCCAGACAACTGGTTGATGAAACATTGATTAAAATTAAGATACAATTTATACAAAACGAAATTCATTTCAAAGAAAGGCTTTCTACAAAACAAAACTCAGTGAAGTGGTCAAAATCATGTCTGACCCAATCCATGTCTCCCAACATATTGTGCATCGTCATGCTGTTCACTTTTCATAATCAACATAGATGGGAAAAAAAAAATATATATATATATTATTGCCTAATATTTAAACATAAATAGGCCTATGAAACTAAATAGGCTACTCTTTCTTTAACACCATGTCCTAACTACACACGACGCGACGCTGCGACACACGATAAAAGGTATCTTTTCCATGTTAATCGGAGTTTTTGTCCTAACTAGCCACGACGCTATGCCGCGAAATTTCTAATTTAGAAACGGTTTCTATTTCCGCGACGTCGCGGCTGGAACAACAACATACCAACTAATGACAGTGATAATCTCAGGTACTGATTATGTGCTTTATTCAATGTTAAACGTGTCTAATATGAGTTTTAATATCATTCTGCGTGACAGTTAGCCATACTGAAAGCAACAACAGATAGTTTACCTCAGATCTTGAAAATAAGATGTACGTTAAAACTGCGAACTTCATGTGAACCAACAAGCATATTCCATGACAAAGATGGCATCAGTCACTCAGTATGTACTTTTAATAATGTTAAAAAGGTTTAATATTTATGAATTAGATTATAAACATATCCATTTCTTTGCGAGTGCAGTGTGCTTCCAAGGAGAGCCCGCCCACACACGGTTCTGATTGGCTGTGATATTTGATTGATTCCGTCGCGTCGCATGTAGTGTGGATACCCAAACTGCATTTCGCTGGAATCCTGTCGTGTCGCGTGTAGTTAGGACACGGTGTAACCCTCTGGCCTACGAACGCACCGGCGCGTTCTGATGGATTTTTTGCTCATGACAGCGGAAACAACTTAAAATAGCCTACTCCTTTATTTTTGGCCATACAGATTAGTGCAAGACATCATTATAAACTATAAATGGTCTACTTTTATTTGTGTACACTCACAATAATGACATACAACAAATAAAACAAGACTATTCGTTCTGTGGAATATTTTTAATAGTTTCCTCAAAGTACTAGCCTATTGAATAGACGTAATTTGCAGGTGGGACGTGTCCCCACGACCCCACCACTTTTTGCAACATCTCGCGGTGCCGCACGGATATACCTAAAAGAAAGAAAGATTTCCATTCGATAAGAAATTCGTTGGTGTGTGTTAAATAACAGGCGATCTATCGCTGGAATGTGTTGTTTTTGAAATCATGGCGAGTGCTTGTTGCCACTTTTATGAGTGCACAATGCGCAGTCTTCACACAGACGATCAAGCGCTTCGTTCTGGTAAAAGCACAAAAAACCAAACGTGTCCCAGCTCTTGATATACAATCACTGATGAACACTTCATAGAACACTAGACCATCAAAATTTATGTATTTATTCACTGCTGTGAAGAATCTCGGCACAACTTGCATTGTATTATTAATATTTATATTTATATTAACATAGTCACTTCGTGTGGCTGCACTGCCTGCACTGTCAGTAGTTACGCCACTGACCCGTGATATAAGATTTTGGCCATATTGCCCATCTAAGTCATTCATCACACACTATCAACAGCCGCGTCATGTAGGCTACACTTCTTGTATTTCATTTGGGCACCACAAGGTGTCACTGTGGCCTCAAAGCTTACCCCTCACCTACTCTTGCTTGATTGCTATTCCTGAGGCAAAACACGCCCTCCTCATTACCCTACGGACAAAGAAATGTAGAAATAAATAAAAGTGGAAATAAATAAATGTGGAAAAAAAAATACATAAGCAAATAAAATTATAAACAATTATTTATTTTTGTTTTTTTACTTTTCTTTGTACATTTATTTATATATTTATTTATATTCGCTTTTTTACATTTCTTTGTACATTTATTTATTTATTTATTTATTTATTTCTAATTATGGCAGGATTGGCATTCCATAACAATCGTTTATAATTTAAATAAGAGAACAACACCAATAAACTTCGGATAATCAAAAAAAATTTTTTTTTATTACATTGTAAATCAGATTTTTGTTTTTTTCTGGACACGGACAGACTAGAATAAATAGCAACACAGTAGCAAACAATGAATTATAGAAAAACAAAAATTAAATAATCCAAAGTTTTAACATGAGTGGGCTGAAACATCTAAATGTGAATGTGTGTTGTGTGACTATTTACAGTAGGTTTACACGTTGGTGAAACACAGTTTGGCCAAACATTCATCACTTTGACTGTGCATTTCCCACAGACAGCATTCTGTCACTTCAGGCACTGGCCAAACATTTTATTCAGTGTGCACTGTGCCTTCACCATGCACGCCAAAATCTATTTCAGGCGGTCAGTTATGATATTGTGGTGGGCCGCCACAAATAAATCAATGTATGGGAAACACAAAATAATAATAATAACCTTTGACTGAGTATTGGTGAGCCATCTGGTCGAGCACAGCAACCCCAGCTTTCATTTTTTGATTTTTTTGAGCTGAAACTTCACAGGGACACCTGAGACTTATATTACATCTTGTAAAAAGGGGCATAATAGGTGCCCTTTAAAAACATATAATTTCCCCCTAGGTGTGAAATGAATTCCATCTTTCAAAAATAGCCCAGGACTGTCATGTCTAATGTGAGGGTGCTCAATCATGGCACTATTTAAGCTAGGAAAAAAATGTAGCCCTATAGCCCATTTCGGACTGGATTAGTTTTACAGGGGTAGATGGGGTAATGTAATTTTACCACAGGACGTCTGTAATTAATGGCCGATTCGCACGGGATCTAGAAATCTCAGTAAAACTATCAGAAGTGGGAGGGGTAACTCGATTTACGCACCGCGTGCGTTTTACGTTACTTCCTGAATGACATCACGTGCAAACGCGCAACATGGCGCCAACAAGAAAAACGCGAAATTGGACCAGGGAGGAAACGTTAAGTTTAATTTCGGTTTGGGGAGAGCATCGGCTTCAGAAACAATTTGAGACCATGGTGCATAACCACACCATTTGAGAACAGATTTATCTATTTGTTGTAAGTAAATGTCCAAAAGTCAAGGAAGATTTTGAGGACTGGGGAAAAATGAAAGAGAGAATCGATTACCTGAAAAGAAAGTATAGAGTGCATTAAGCACAACAAACGGACTGGCAATGATCCGAGGAAGTCTCCATATTTTGAAGAAATGGATGCAGTATTGGGTAAGAATAATTTACCCTAATTTTTTGTGGTAGCCATTAGCTTCCTACAACACTATCTGAGTAAACACTCACTTCTTTAGGTTGCCGACCAATAACAGACCCACGCGAGGATCATATGGATAATCGAAGTTCGGAAGATGAAAGCCAGTCTGAATTCCAAGGTAGGCCAAATATTTAATTTGCTTATGCTGCCTAATTTCTGTCTACTGGTATATGCTGCCTACCAGTAGTAGTAGCAGCCCAATTTAAGAAGCTGTTAATAAAATTTAAAAGCAGGGATGTATAAGTGTTAAGTATTAACAAATTCTCGTGGTTCTACTTAATGCATATAAAAAGACATTGTCATGTAGAAGATGTCTGCTACTCTTGTTTAAAGATCATTGTTGTGTGTGTGTGTGTATATATATATATATATATATATATGCTTGCCTTCACAGCACCCAGTAATCCTTCTGACTACCTCGAGCAAGATTCCGCACCTAGCACAACAGAATCTTCACCTGACACTCAAGTGGAGACTGCTGGACCCAATACAACTCCAGCAAGAGATCCACGAGCATCAACATGGGCAGTTCCATCACCAAGCCATGGTAGCTTCATTTACAGTATTTTTTTTTTGTGTGCATATATATACGTATATATATATATATATATTAGTGCTGTCAAAGTTAATAAAGCGTTAACGCAAATTCATTTTAACCGCACTAATTTTATTAACGCGCGATTAACGCAGCGTGCATTTTCTGTTTGATCCATGGCCTAACCCGTACTACTATAGTTGGAGAAATGGAAATGGATGGAGATGCTGACAGTGTTGCCAACTTAGCAGCTTTTCAGACCACTTTAGCAACTGTTATTTTTTTTTTTTTTTTTTTTTTTCAAAAAGCGCCTAGCGACCAGTCTTTATAGGGTTTGCCGAAACCTTATTTAGTTTCTGAGACTCGCTGGTATTGCCGCGCGAGGTCTCTCTCTCTCTCTCTCTCTCTCTCTCTCTCTCTCTCTCTCTCTCTCTCTCTCTCGCTCTCTCTCTCTCTCTCTGCGTCTGCTCTGTTCATCGCACGGATGAGAGGAACAGCGCTTTCAGTTAAAACAGATATTATGTTGCTTCTCTAATATAGAATGCAAGTATAGCCGAAATCACAGCACAGCTATTGTCTTTATCTTATGTATAGCCTATTTGATTTTATCAGACGATGGCTGGATTTGTGCAGATTAACATCTTGGAAGGGAGAGCTGGTTATTTAGTCCTATGGGTCGCGTTTCAGTCACTATTTCATATTTATTCCGTTGTCTGACAACAGAAACAGTAAAATATATAAATAAAAACAGATTTATTGAGAATTTAGCTGCATCAAAATACAGTATGTGGGCACAGAGAAGCAAACAAATGTAATAATAAATAATAAATGTACATTTTGCATGTTCAGAAGAAGTGAGATGTCCGGTCATGCGGAAATGTAAACAAGTTTGTGTCAGTAAATTGCTCAGTGCAAAGAAAGAGAAGTAATGGGAACCTGGTATTTCTTTTTTTATGTGTCTAATAGACATGAGCAAGTTCTTTGAAACACATCTATGATCTTTGAAACATGTCAAGTCTTCAGGCTCTGTTAACTATGGTTTCACTAATAATAAACATATATTGCATAAAGCATCCATATTTGTCATTGCCCATGTTGATTAGAGTATTTAAGACATGAAAAGTATTAATTTAAGGTACACTTAGAACAGATAAAAATGTGCAATTAAATTGTGATTAATCGCGAGTTAACTCATGACAATCATGTGATTAATCGCGATTAAATATTTTAATCGATTGACAGCCCTAACATATATTTATATAAAAAATTTTTTTTCTTTTTTTTAAATGAAATTCCTTTAAGTCACTCTTCTCAAAGAATCATATGTGTATCCCTGTCCGCCAATTACATTGTTTTCATGATAGGGGGACATAAACGTAAAGGGAAGAAGACACAAGTCATGGAAGCTGTGGAAAAGGGCCTTGACCGCATTTTCCAGCACGAATCAACTTCATATGGTGATTACGTGCAGTACGAGAGGGAAAGATTGGAATGGGAGAAGGAAGCTGAGAGGAACCGGATGGATGTTGAGAGGCATCGCCTTGATTTCAAAATGAGGAGGATGGAGTCTGAGGAGCGACGTGTGAGAGATAACAGAGAATTGTTTATGCAGTTATTTCAGTGCCTTAGGCCAATGGCCTTTCCTCCCAACACACCATTCAATTATGGCCCTTACCCAAGCTATCTTGATCCTTCTGAGGTTCAATTTGGCCCCCCTGCTCCAGATGCCACACCTGTGTCTGGCCCAGTGCAGCACCCTCTTTCATAAAGTATATAGCTTTCCATGTTAAGTTGTACAGGGATGATGTTAAGATGTTCAGCGTTGCTTTCCTTTCACTTTATTACAAAGAAGACATTTATTTTTAATTGTGAAGTATTTTTTTAATTATTTGCAAAAAACATTAAGAAGTTTTATTTGAACTAAGCTGTAGTATGTTTTTACTTGAAAGAACATGGATGTTGTATTACAGCTGTGCAGTAACAACCTTTTTCTTTAGAAGTTGAAAATATAGTCTTTTCATTGTGAAGTATTCGTAGTACATTGTACAGTAAAAGTTACTTTAACAAAGGTATAATCTAAGCAATTTTTTTTTCTGTTCCTGGAAGAACTTGATTGAACTGTTCAGTTTTACATGACTGCTGCCCAGTAGCAAAAGTGTAGCAGATGTTTTGTCTTCAGAACTTGGTGAATGTTGTCAGGAGGTATTCCTGAATTGTTTTGGTCACTTTGGCATTTTGTTGTGCTGGATTTCTTGTCAGTGTTCTTATGACAACTGATTAATAAAAACCTCTAAAGCCTTGCGTATGTGTTCTCCCTCATTGACTTCAATGAGTGGAGTTTGAATGGCATCTTCATTTATCTCTTCCTGTGGCTGCTCAGGTATTTCACAACTGTCCGAGTGTGGTGGGGTGTTGTTGAACTGCAGATTGAAGTCTTCGCAGAAGTTGTGTAGCACAATATATGCTGTGACAATGTATTTTATGTTGCTTGTTCTTGAGTCATTCCTTTTCATCAGTGTCCGCCATCTGCCCTTGAGGCGTCCAAATGCATGCTCCACATGGATGCGTGCCTCACTCAGGTGCTCATTGAAGCTGCGCTGCGAAGCAGTTGCTGTGCCTTCAGGGAATGGCTTCGTAACATTCTTGCTTAGACTGTATGCAGAATCAGCCAAAATCAAAACAGGTATGTCAACCCTGTTAATCTTTCTTGTTATTTTTGGAAAGAATGTTCCCTTCTCAAGCTTTTGGGAGAGGTGAGAACATTCAAATACGAAAGCATCATGGCATTTTCCCAGCCAGCCAACATCAAAGTCAAGGAACTTGTAATTACAGTCTACAAGGCCTTGAAGCAGCACACTGTACCAACCTTTACGGTCGTGGTAGTCAGTGTGGTATGCTGAAGGTGCAATAATGGGATATGTGTGCCATCTAGGGCACCCCCACACATTGGGAATCCTGTCTTGTTTTCAAAGCCGTCAATGATAGTTTGCATGTCTGCCTCATTTTTTGGCCTTGTCACATATTTCTTCCTAATTTGGCAAAGTGCCTTGCACACCTCCCAAAATATGTCACATGCTGTGCTGATAACAACTCCAAATAAATTAGCCACATCATGGAACTCCAAATTGCTTGCCAATTTATAGAGAGTGATGGGAACTCTCTTTTCCAGGGGTATTGCATTTTTCATTGCAGTTATTTGGGGGTGAATGACAGGGAAGAGGTCATTGCATAGTTGAAGAAAGGCTGTTTTTGGCATCCTGAAATTGAGGTACCAGCCATCATCATCTAAATTTTGCACATCTACATCCCAGAAATGGCTGTTTCTGGAGAATGTCTTTGGTGGAGCAGGGCATAAAGCATCAACTGAAGGGTAATAATAACAACATAAAAGATTAGAATATTAAATAATGGCCATCAAGTGGATCATTATAATATGACCATTGAATGGATATATATAATTAATTGTTCGATGGCACCTATTTATAACACACACACACACACAAACACACACACACACACACACACACACACATACATATAAAATTTTAAACAAAACGTTGGCAACTGATGTTTGAAATTAATTTAAAAAAATGAAAAGATACTTTAAATGTGAAATTAAAAACGCCAGTAGATGGCAGCAAGTCATTGTTAACAAGTGAGTCATTGCGATCGAACCGAATCATTTAAACGTTTGATTCATTCAGGAACGAAACACCATCATGTTGCTAAGAGATGCAAAACAGTGCTGTGACTGTGTTTGGAATTATTTTTCAGGTATGCTGTCTAATTAACGTCTTGCTTATTGAACTGTTGTAAAAATCATTTGTAATCGTGCTGATGTTTGGAGAGAAAAAAACGGCACTCTTCTTTTCTTCAATATTGATTAACTATATGAAATAATTTAAATATATAAATTTTCTCCCCCCATATCTTGAATTTTGTGATCGTTCTAAATGCATTTTAATAGACTGAATCATGCAGAGAAAGAAAGCATTCTAAATGCACACGCAGGCACTAATCTAACCAAGCATAATATGCTGTAATACGGTTAGTCCAATGAATCATTCGGTTTGTAATGTGTACCGAACCGAAAGCCTCGTACTGAATGGTTCAATACGAATATGTGTATCGTTACACCCCTAATATACACACACACACACAAACAAACAAACATTTAGGTCAGGTCGAACGATTTATTAATTTAATTAATTACATTCTGATGATTACCTAATGCAAGCAGTAGTTTCGTGCCTCTGACAAGTGCTTTAGACCTTTTTTTTTTTAAGGTATGCGTCGTCTTATGTTGAAAAGAGTTGAGGTTTGCCACTGACTTGTCCTACCACCTAGAACGCAATTGAAAGCTTCTTCAAGCACCTCCATCTTTGAAAAACCGCAGAAAATTACAGGAAATTATGGAATCTTTACGTATATTTTTACAGCTGGTCTATTCGCACGGGATTAGTATTACTTGAGGTAATTTCTCCGGACCTTTTTACAGAAGGTAAAAGTCGCCGTAAACTTTACTGACATTGTCCGTAATGATTACTGAGATGGCGCATTCGGACGGGACTAAAATAACACAGGAGCTCTGGTAATAATTACTTTACTCCATCTACCCCTGTAAAACTAATCCAGTCCGAATAGGGCTTAACACTGTTAACAATCTTCCGGGCCTTGTCCAGCTTCACCGGATTGGCACCAGTCTTCCACCGGCACCTCTGGGTCACAGCAGACAACATGATCTTCATGCCAGCGTGACAGTTTAAGTTGGTGCAGGTCCTCTCAGCTGGACGCTGCTGACCTCCTCCATATCATTGCCTCCACAGTGGATGACGAGGACAGGTTTGGACCGACGAGAAATTAATGACAGAATTTCCATTTTTGGGTGAACTATACCTTTAACTCTTTCTTTTAGATGAGGAAGACGCAGAAATGAGCGATCTCATATGTAAGCATATGAAAAATAATGCAATCATCAACAACAGAATATAAATGAAAACTGCCTAATGTTACAGAATGAAAGGTGGATCCAGAAAGTGTTAAAGCCCTGTGCATGCTTTGGGAAACTGATGGAAGCCATCTACTGCATCTTTGCTTTGATCCTCATACTAAATATCATCCAGAAAACAGATTTTTGTATGTTTGTTTGTTTAAAAAGTAGAGGATCTGTTCTTTATTTTGATGTATTGCATGTTCAGATATTCATACAACAAAATATTCTAGGGGCAATGACATTTTATTGAAAATCCTCAAAAATGTTGGTGGTGGCTGGCAACTTCTTTCAAAAACGCTGGCGGGGAAAGAGTTAAGTGTCTGAGAGATGTCGTCTTGTATTTCATTTAACTGGTTATTTGTGTTTGTTATATTTTTTAACTGTTTTATTGTTTTAACACTGTTGTATTATTATGTGCTTTATAAATAAACTTGAACTTAAAAATCCTAATTCACGTACAGTTCACCATCAACAGTTATTTGTCAAATAAGTAAAGACAGAAACAGACACCGGAGAACAGTAAGCTTTTTAATATACAAAAACAATACAGTCAACTATATGACACACTTCTACAAAAACACACAATAGTATTACAGCTACCTGCTTATCAAACTCTTCAGATCGCCATGTCATTTTCTAGTGCTGCTTAATATTTTATACTTTTATAAAGTTCACTTAGTACACCTCTAATATACGCTACTTTAATCATGCACTTAAAATCCGGAGAGCTGATATTAGAGACCTGAGACAAGTGTTTTTAGGGATAGTTTACCCCCAAAAATGTTTTGATCATTGACATAAATTACATTTTCATTTTGAGTGAACTATCCCTTTAATATTGCATTTTTTTCTCTAAAATGAGCACATGAAATGTACAAGCATAAATATCATAATAGCATTAAACTAGAAATTAATTGTTCTTGCCATGTAAAAATTGACACTGACTTCAATTAAATATAGTGCAGTGTTTTTCAGCTCATTTAGCAGTGGGTTAAACTGAACTTCAGGTGTTCAGTGAATGAGATGAAGGATTTTGAGCTGAAATACAGCACACTAAAGCAGTGCAGCTGTTTTGTGGATTCACTACAGTGTGTTCGTCCTGGTTGTGATTCAAACTCTGATGTCTACGACAGCAACGAACAGATTTCATCATATTACGAACATCAGGCCTTATGAACATGTACAGCAAACAGTCAGCAAGTGGATTCACATACAGGGGCAATCGTGCATAGTGGTTAGATTTTATACCAACATATGACAGAAACACCATAATCACATAAGGGAGAATGAGAAATGTGTAAGTCAACAGCACCAGGAACAAACTGCCCAAAATTAATTTGCGCTGAAGAGCAGTCAGTGATATTGAGCGAGAAAGACCTCGCCAAGTGCCAACAAAACAGAGAATGATTATGGGATAGGGAATTGAACACGCTATACACATGGGTAGAGTATTAAAATTAAAACAATGGCGGCATATTATTGCAAAGATCAGAGGCACAAACCAGACGATCACAGAAATAAAACAGGAGAGTTTGAGTGAATGGTGAGATCTGTACCAGATAGGATGAGAAACCAGAAGATATCGTTCAAAAGCCACACATGCCATAAAATACAGACCCACAATCAAAGAATAGTAATATTCAGCAGTCAGATGAAGTGTCGCAGATCTAGTTCCTGCTGCTATTAACAAACAAATGACCTGTATGAGATCTGAAAGTATCAAATTACTAACAAAAACTGAAGCAGCAGGCCGGGATTTGATGAGGAAACACAAGGCGATCAGAGTTAAGATCATGATTGGAATCTCAATGACTGAAAGGACACGGATAAACACAAGTTCTGCATAATCGTTTTCCCATGTCAACTCCCTAATGTGAAGTAAATCATGATCTGATACAGTTGAGTCATTGATGCTGATGTTATGTTGTGCCATTGTTTCACAAATTCCTGAGGAAGCACTAAATAACAAACCAGTAATTAGTTTCAATATGTAAGAAATGCTTCAATTTCTCATTGTAAAACTGTATTATTTGTAAAAACAGATGGCCTGACATGTTTCTTTTGTCTAAATGCTGCCATTCAAATGGGGCATGTGTGATGTTACAGGGATAGTTCACCCAAAAATGAACACTGTGTCATCATTTACTCGCCTGAAAAATTGTTCATCTTCTGAACACAGATGAAGATATTTTAATGAAATCTGAGAGATTTCTGTCCCTCTGCAACGGCCAGTTTGATGCTTCAAAAACTTATTCAACATAAACTAATTCATATGAATGGAGAGGTTTAGTCCAAATTTTCTGAAGAGATTTGATCACTTTATATGATGAACAGATTTAATTTAGGCTTTTATTCACATATTTACACTGATCAGCAAACATAAACAGAACCGCATTGGTTCTTCCGGTGTTGTGCCAAATTCTGACCCCCCGCCAGATTACTACCCCCCTAGTATTGGTAGGTTAAAGGTTAGGTGTGGGGGAGGGGTTAGGATTAGGAGTGGGGTTAGGATTAGGCAATCAGGTAGTGATTTCAACAAGAGGGGGTAATAATTTGTCAGGGGTCGAAAATGGGCACAACACCGGATCTCAAACGTGCTGCGAAACACAAGAATGAACCTCATTGATTCTGACACGACAAGCAAGCGCGCTTGAGCTTCTGTTTGCCATGACTGATGTGTGCTCTGATTCATGTTTATCTGTGAATGAAAGCCTAAATTAAATCTGTTCAGCATATAAAGCAATCGAGTCTCTTCAGAAGATGAAGACTAAACCGCACAATTCATCTGGGTTTCTTCATGAACTCTGCGTTGACTGTCAGTGGAGGGATAGAAATCTCTCCAATTTCATTAAATATATCTTCAGTTGTGTTCTGAATGTGAAGGAAAGTCTTAAGCCCTATTCGGACGGGATTAGTTTTACATGGAGAGGTGGGGTAAAGTAATTTTTACCAGAGCTTCTCAGTGATTTTAGTCCCGTCCGAATGTGCCATCGATGTCAGTAAAAATTAAGGCGACTTTTACCTTCTGTAAAAAGGTCCAGAAGAATTACCTCAGGTAATACTAATCCCGTGCGAATAGACAAGCTGTAAATATGTACGTAAATATTCCGTAATTTCCTATTTAAAAGTAGTTTTCCATGTTTTTTTCCACGCTTGAAGAAGCATTAGTTGAACTATCCTTGTAAACTGCTTAAAATACATTATTCATTAAAACCCATATATTAAAGAACTTTTTAAAAATAAACATTGAAATCCCTCTGGCCACAAAATCTTTTATTTAAACAATATCATAAGTACGTTGTTCTGAATATTCAGTATCACAGCACAACTGCTAGTGTGACATTACTTTAGTAAAATAGTTCAATAAACAAGCAATAAATACTGAACAACTTACATTTATGACAGAACTTGACCAGTCACTTTGTGTTTCTTTTGCCACAGAGTAAGTCAAAGGAGAACGTTCAGCGTCACATCAACTCCACACTGTAAAAACACACTCCAAACGCTGTTGATCTGATGGAGAACATAGTTGAGATATAACCAAAAGTGAGTAAACTTTTAGTTTAACTGTAACATGTCTAATTGAAATAGTGCGTACATGAAGTGTGAGGGTCTAACTCAGACTAGACAAGAGTTCAGCTCCAACACTAATTAAACACTCAAAGGTTCACTCAATGTCTTAAAAATGATTTGTAATGACTGTTAAACTGTAATTAAGGCTGAAAAAAGGTCATGAAAAAGGGTAGTTTAAGTGGAAAACACTAAATTAAAAAATGTTCAGGCACAACTACCCGAGTACACTAAAAATGCTTTCTAGTTGTTGTGTCCTTTTATCTTACACCTTTAACCCTGTGATTATTCAGGTAGGGTAAGGATAGTCGAATCTAGCTTAATCTATAAAGCACTGACCCGGCCGCAGGTTGAAGTCCTTCAGGAATGGCGTAGAAGACTCCCTTGTGGGCTCAGTTTGTAGTTAAAAGTCTCATATTTTAAAAATCTCTTATTTTATTGGTTACAATACAAAGCAGTTTATGCAAAAATTAAACAAAAAATCAGCTAAGTTACAAGTTCTATCAACAAACTCTAAGCAGCAGACCTTTTAAACTACTTTTTGAGTAATTCCAGTTACACATCAGTCATCACATTAGTCAAAATGTCTCGTATGATCCAGTCTTCCTGTTGTAGGTGTATCAGTCTCTTTAACTCGCACTTAAGGGGGTGGTCTTTCCTTTGTCACTTACGTCGCTGTCTGCGTCTCGCACTCTTCCGTTTCTTCTTCATGGCCTTCGTCTGCTTCTCCTCTTGTGGAAACATGCAATTTTTGTGGTTGATTTCGTAGCATTGGCTCATAAGCCTGTCTTTCACAACTGTTGCTTACAGTCATCATTCTAACAAAGCAAGTTTTGCAACTGTGTTCCTGTGGCTCAGTGGAAGAGCATTGCGTTAGCAGCGCAAAAGGTTGTGGGTTAAATTCCCAGCGAACACACATACTGGAAAAAAAAAAAATGTATAGCCTGAACGCGCTGTAAGTCGCTTTGGATAAAAAGCGTGTGATAAATGTAAACTGCAAGCATCTTTATCTCAAAGCATATATGGCATTATCTTAACATAACTTTGAAACAGGTCAATAGCAATGTCGTTTTTCATATCCAAAACATAGTTTATTTTCCACAGTGTGGAAGTTACTTCCTCGGTCAAATAAGAAACCTGCAAACACTACGAGAAAGCATAAATGTCTTAGTAGTGTCTTTCCTGATTCTCTTGCTGCTTTTTTGTGAACTCAGCAGTTTTCTTTAGGAAACAGAAATCTGTCTTTATTCCACTCAGTGCTGATAGTACTGATAGTAAAAATGAAATTGACTTTTAATTAATTAATCAAATTTAGTTTGATTAAATACAAACAATCAGTGATACCAGAGGCTGAACTACAATTATAGTTACTGATATATGAACTCATACATGAGATAACATGATCTGCTATCATAACGACAATTACAAGACAGATGTTTATGAGCTGATCGCCTCATTACTGAACACAACCCCTAAAATGGGAAGTGGCTCAGGCAAGGACCTGAAAGAAAACCATGTACACATGATCTTACCTGAATCAGGCTGTGGCTTGAAGATGTTCATCCGTAGATGATGGTGTCCGTGAGCTGATGGTCGTTCTTTTATAGTCTGAATTCACGAATGGAGAGTGGTTCTGTCAGATAATGAGCAAATGAACAAAGATGCATTAACATAATGAATGCTTAATGCACATGCAACCACAACTTTAAAACGTAAAACCATTACATTTGTGATGTAAAACCATTACATGACATTATAAATAAACCAATGGCGTTTCATTGCATCAGGACATCAGTCCTTGAATCCGCTTCAGCTCCAGCTTTGGTTTAGTCAGACTCTGATTAATCATACAGTCCTGCTCTTCAATGATGTTCTGATAAACTGCACCTCATTCACACTACTGGCGCTTGAAGTAGTAATAAATGTGAAGATGTATTGGATAAAGCGCTATATAAATAAAGGTGACTTGACTTGACTTACTGTATACTTATAAAGAGATACCAAAACATATTCTCTTGTGTCATAAATCAAACTTTAGCTCATATGACACACAAACCTGACAAATACTCAAACTACAAAAACCTGAATCAGGAATCATTTTACAAGTCAATGTCTTTTAGAGTATTTCAGCATGTCAATTACAGTATACAACATAAATATACAGGTGTAGATACAGTAAAATACAACAATGAGCTTTAAGAAAAGTTTTCTTTCATTACACTGCTGTAAAGAGATCTTCAGCAGATGAAAAGCACTAGAAAAGAAAAGTTTAAAATGCCAAAGATTTAAATATGATCACAAAATACAGCATATTTGCGGTAAAAATCAATCAATCAATCAATAAATAAATTCAGCACCCTCAGCCACATTGCATGACAGCATTGATAATGACCATATCTGTCATACTATAGCAGTTTCTTAGTCTTCTGACAAAAGACTTCCTCTTCTGACAAAAGACTTCCTCCCCTAGACAGTCATCTCTCAGATCTGCACAAATACAGTACATGTAAGAAGTGATTGGCATCAAATCAGTTTGACAATGATGAGTCTGAGGGTGTTCAACATGTGCTGCAGTATTCAGAATGTGCATATATACATACATACAGTGCCTTGCGAAAGTATTCTTATCCCTTATTTTTTTTCACGTTTTGTTTTGTTGCTGCCTTATGTTAAACTGCTTTAAATGACTTTTTCCCCACATCAATCTACACTCCATACACCATAACTGTAAAGCAAAAAAACAGGTTTTTAGCATCTTTGTCAATTTATTAAAAATAAAAAACTAAAATGATTCTATTGCATAAGTATTCATACCCTTTTCCGGGACAGTTGAAATTTAGCTCAAGAGCATTCATATTGCTTGTAGATGTTACTACACTTTGAGTGGAGTTAACCTGTGGCATATTCATTTGAATGAGTATGATTTGGAAAGGCACACGTCTTAATAAAAGGTCCAACAGCTGATAATGCATATCAGACCAAAAACTAAGCCCTGAGGTCCAAAGAACTGCCTGTAGAGCTCAGAAACAGGGTTGTGTCAAGCCACACGTCTGGGGAAGAGTTGAGAAAAAAAATCTGCTTCACTGAAGGTTCACAGAAGCATGTAGTCTCTGTTACCCTTAATGGAAGACGTTTGAAACAACCAGAACTCTTCCTAGAGCTGGCCTCCTGGCCAAACTGAACAATTGATAGAGAAGGGCTTTGGTTGGTGTGGTGACCAAGAACCTGATGGTCACTCTAGTTGAGCTCCATGATCATATGTGGAGACAGGAGAAACCTACAGAAGGACTAACATCACTGCAACACTCCACCAATCTGGGCTTTATGGCGGTGTGGCCAAACTCAATCCTCTCCTCAGTGAAGACACATGAAAACACACTTGGAATTTACAAAAAAAAAAAGCACCTAAAGGACCCTCAGACTGTAAGAAACAAGATTCTCTGGTTTGATGAACCTCAATTCCAAGCATCATGTTTGAAGGAAACCAGCTCTGCCCATCACCTTCAGAGTACCATCCCAAAAGTAAAGTGTGCTGGTAGCAGCCTCATGCTGTGGGGATGTTTTTCAGCGGCAGGGACTGAGGGACTCATCAGAGTAGAAGAAAAGCTCAGTGCAGCAAAATATAGAGATAGCCTTAATGAAAACCTAGTTCAGAGCATTCAGAACCTCAGACTGGGCAGAAGGTTCACCTTCCAACAGGACAATGACCCTAAGCACACAGCAAGAGTGGCTTATAGACAAATCTGTGAATGTCCTTGAGTGGCCCAGCCGCAGTCTGGGATTGAACCCAATCAAATATTTCTTTAGTTCAGGGTATGGATACTTACGCAATGTACTTATTTCAGTTTTTTTTTATTTTTAATAAATTTACGAAGTTGTGAATATTCTGTTTTTGCTTTGTCAGGATGGTGTATGGAGTGTAGACTGATGTGGAAAAAAAGTAATTTAAAGCAGTTTAACATAAGGCAGCAAAATAACAAAATGTGAAAAAAAATGAAGGGGTATGAATACTTTTGCAAGTCACTGTATATGACATGGAAACAGAAAGAACTTTTAAATAAGACTAAGAAAAAAGTAGAAAATAAATAATATTAGTAATGTTGTATACATCTGGAACAGAATACTTATACAGATTTGTGCATTATGTACAGTATATACAGCTGTATAAATATGTATAAAAACTTTATAAAAATAATACAGCTGTGTAAATATATGTATTCACATAATATGTAATAATTGTTTCTTTCTCAGGTACTGAGAAATGAATAATAAAAACAGGTGTTAATTTATCTCTTTAAGCTGGAGATGGCATGATGGGGGGAAACTATGCTTATCTGCTACACACTGTCTGGTCTAATCAATGATCTGGATCAGTACATCAGAAATCAACACCTCAATGGAGATTTTCTGGTCAGTATGTCTACAGTGTGTTGTTTGGCCAAGTGTACAGTGTAAATGCAGATATTGGACATGGCTTTTGGCCTGGTCTGAATCGCCCTGACCAAGGACGAGTACAGGTGGGTGCAGTGGTTCCTCTGTATGAAGGACAAGCTGCCAGGTGGGCCTGGTGCAAAATAGTGGTTCTTCACTTCCACTCAGAACCCATGCAAGAACCTCAATAATTGTTTCCAGGATACATGGAAGTCTACGGGCCTGCCCCGCTGCCCCACCTTCATGGATGTGCGGACGTCCATCACCAGCCACGTAAGTAATTCCGCACATGGGCACGTCTTTAAGTAGTTTACTCACAAATGTACTCACTCCAGTGAAAACCGTTCATGTGTCACGACATCCAGGCAGCAGACAAATTCTGTCACCAACCTGTCCGCCCAGCAGCCCATGGAGCACCGCAAGCTGTTTGAATCTGCCTTGGAGGGTCTCCATCAAAAGTGCAAGCGGCATGGAAGCCCAATCAGTCCAAAAAAAACGGCCACAGAAATCTCTTGAGCTAACGTCGAGCAGCATTACTCCAGAGAAGATGGATGTCCAGTGCCAAGAGTCTGGGTAGTCCAGTAATGAGTAAACTTACATCCTGGAACCAGATTGAGCCTACCATGTTAGACTCATTTGCATGATCATGATCGAATCCTCACCATGTTTTTTTTCCCCCTTTGAGAGCTAAAATGAACTCTAGTGCTATTGCTCTGTTAGAGTGAATCATTTGAATAAGTGTGTACAATACCATCCATTCATACCATCCGGAATACATTCCTGTTCACAGTTTTAATCCATCTTTTTTGTCCACTTATGACTACTGTCCTAATTTTAAGTGCATTTAGCCCATCACACAGGATTGTTTTGGATGTTCGTTAAGTTTCCTTGCAAAATATATGTCATCAATACTGTTTTTAATCTTTAGGTTCAGTTTTAAAATGCCAGTGGGAATGCTAAGTGAACCAGTACTACATGTTTCATTTTCTTTTATGGGCCAGACCATAAAAAAGTGACCCCAAACTACAAGTGTGAAAACACCCAATGATCAGCTAAGCTACAAACAACTAATACACTAAGAAATAGTTAAAAACACATACATAATCTGTACTGATCAGTTCTTTTGTATGTGTGTGGTTCTCTGGTTGTCAGCTGTGGGGTTAGTCCGATGGCAATTCCCGTTGTCTTATAGCCTAAAACAACAAAATGAACACATTCAGTAGGGTTATGATTGATTTAATGTGTCTAGGACTACCGTTTATCCATTGAAAAAAGATTTGTAAAGTTGTCGTTGACAATTTGGATTTAGACCAAGCTGTCCGATATTTGTATAATATAATAATAATAAAATTTTATTTAGTATAGCGCCTTTAAAAGAGTACTTTCTCAAAGCGCTTTACACAATCAAAAACAACAATCCAAAATAATACACAAAAATACAAAATAACAATCAGATAAAAGCAAGACTAAAATAAAAAGTTTTCAGACAAGATTTAAAAATGCCTAACGAATTTGCTTCCCTGATGTCAGCCGGGAGAGAATTCCACAATTTGGGGGCGTAAGATGAAAATGCCCGATCACCCCCAGAATGCAGCCATGTTTTAGGAATGACTAAGAGACCACTCTGAGAAGATCGCAAATTGCGACTAGGTGTATAAGGAATTAAAAGCTTGGCCAAGTACTGAGGAGCCAGACCATGCAGGGCTTTGTATGTTAACATGAGAACTTTAAAATCAATACGGTATCTTACCGGAAGCCAATGCAACAATTCCAAAACAGGAGTTATATGATCAACAACCCTGGCCCCTGACAGAATTCTGGCTGCTGAATTTTGTAGATGTTGAAGTTTGTTAATACAAGATTTTGAGACTCCAATAAGAAGGGCGTTACAGTAGTCTAGACGAGAAAAGACAAAAGAATTAATTAACCTTTCAGCAACAGAGAAAGACAGCACAGGTCGTAGCCGTGCAATAGTGAAAGTAAAGGTGAAAGTACGAGGTCTTAACAGTGTTCAGCACGAAAGGCTCAAATGACAGGCTGGGATCAAAAATAACGCCCAGATTTTTTAATTTACTTTGTAATTCTAGAGCAACACCATCAACAGACAAAGTTAAAGATCCAGCAATACGCAATTTATGGGGAGAGCCTAGAAGCATAACTTCTGTTTTGGAACTATTCAAACAAAAGAAATTTTCAGACATCTACAACTTAATCTCAGAGAGACAGTGTGAGAGATGGGAAATAGTCTTGGCCTGGATCAGAGTGAATGTAAATCTGCGTGTCTTCAGCGTAAAAATGATAGTTAAGTTTGAGAGATCTTAACAATTGCCCAAGAGGAAAAATATAAATGCTGAAAAGCAAGGGACCAAGTAATGAGCCCTGAGGGACACCAGTACTAACAGGACCGACCTCTGATTTGTGACCATCCATAAAAACAAAATGACTATGGTTCAGATCCTATTTAACTGATCAATCCAGAGCAATCTTCATCACCCCAAAGACCGATTCAAGTCATCTAAGTAATACCGTATGGTCGACGGTATCAAAAGCAGGACTTAGGTCCAGAAGGATAAGGATTGACACTGATCCAGCATCAGATGCTAATAACAAGCTGTCTCAGTACTGTGCCGTTTCCAAAAACCAGAGCGGTATGGCTCAAAAAGGTTGTTAACAGTCAAATGATTGAGTAATTGAGAAGCAACAACACCCTCTAAAATTTTAGCCAAAAATGGAAGATGTGATATTGGACGAAAATTGTTTAAATTGTTCACATCGGTATTTTGCTTTTTAAAAAAAAAGGGGTGACAGCAGCAGTTTTAAGTGCTGCTGGCACAACACCGGTTGACAATGAATCATTTACGACTGAAAGAACAGTAGAACACAGAACTCCAAAACAACACTGAAATAAACTAGTTGGCAGGGGATCAAGTACGCAAGTGGTAGCTTTCATACTAGATACCTGCACACAGAGGGATTCAGGATGTACTAAAGAAAATCTGGACAGAGGAGTACCAGAAAAACATAAAAAATTGACTGCTGACGTTTGTGGACCAGAGGAACAAATTGCATGTTTACGGACACAAGCAGTTTTAGCACTAAAATGGGTGAGAAAATCATTACACAACTGAACTGATGCAGTCAGAGAATTAGCACTGTCAACTTTAAGAAGACAGTTAATTGTGTGAAAGAGCTGCCTGGGATTATTTTGGTTATATACAATAATCTGAGAAAAACAGGATGATCTTGCTTTTTCAAGTGCTACTTTATATTGACCCAGAGATGCTTTCCAAGCCTGATGAAAAACACTCAAGCCAGAGCAACGCCACTTACGCTCCAGTTTGCGGCAAGCAGCCTTCTTTGAGCGCAGATCATCACTATACCAAGGAGCCGAGTGTACAAAAGAGACCGTGCGTGTTTTTAGAGGAGCAAAAGTGTCCAAATTGACAGTGAGGGCATTATTTAACAATAAAATTTTATCCTCAAGGGGAGCTGTAGATAAACCCTCTAAGGAAGAGTTAATAGATTCGGCAAAAACAGCATGATCAATTGATTGCCATTTACGGAAAGAGATGGTGCGTGGTTCATGCCTAATAGAACATAGACCTTCAAATTTAAAAAAGACAACAGAATGGTCTGAAAGACCCCAACATCAGCAGTGGAAATGTTTGATACAAAGTCATTATTAGCAATGACTAAGTCCAGAGTGTGACCTTTGGAGTGAGTAGCAAAGTGAACAAACAAATTCAAATTAGTCAAATTATAGCAGTCCAGCATAGATAAAAAGTCCTTTGCCAAAACACATGGTTCCTGATCAACATGAATGTTAAAATCCCCCAGGATAAAAACTCTGCTGTATTTAAAACAATGTTGTCAACAGATCAGCAAATTCTGACAAAAATTCTGTGTTAGGTCTTGGAGATCTGTACACTGTAACAATGACAGTTACATGAGGAGTAGATATACTTAAAGCCAGATATTCAAATGTAGTAAAGCGAGGAACAGGCACAGGACATACCTTGAGTAGCAGATTGTAAAGTACCATAATACCCCCAACTCTGCCAGAGAGCCGCGGAGTGTCAAGCAGTCCAAAGCCAGATGAAGTTAGCTGATTATAAAGAAGACCATCATCCTTCTTGTGCCAGGTTTCAGTAAGAAACAGTAAGTCCAATTTGTTGTCTGAGATAATGTCTGTCAGGAGCAGGGCCTTATTGTTCACAGATCGCGCATTAAATAACGCAGCATTTAAAAGGCTAGAAGGCACCGAAGCACTGGAATTCCACTCCACACAGGGCAATGGTAGTAAATTATCAGAGACAACACCAGGGTGATCCAGACTTTTAATCCTCTGTCGGGAATCAAGGATCGGAATGAAAGAAGTTGTTGAATATCTGCTTCCTGAACTCCAGTGAGTGTACCGCTTCGGGCGCAGCAGTCCGGCATGACCATAGCAGTCATAGATGTCTTTGGCCAGAGGAAAGTTCTGTTTCAGGGATAAAAGCTGGTGCGCAGTGTAATGTAAAAGCATGTTCAGCGAAGCTGCATCCGCCGTAGCAGTAACCCCAACAACGCATAAATCCTCAGCACATGGGGAAAGCCTCCAGGCCGACACCAGTAGCAGGAAATGTTCAGCGAACACAAACAAATGCCACCACATTACAACGTGAGATGCAAAAAATTAAAACAACAGAGATAAAATAACAGCCATGCTGCAAAATAAAATGAATTATAAATTAAACAAAGTCGGTGAACGGAGCGGCAGCCAAAGCGCGCCAGCGTACCCATTGAACCGGAAACACAACAGCTATATTTAGCGCAGATATGAAGATAGGCCGTCCCAAATGGGCTTTTTTGCTCATATAGGCCTCTCAGTGTGTATTTTTACCATATGGAAATTCAATATTTAAGTTCAATATCTGTCAATATTATATACGTTTAATCATTCCAGCTTTACATGCTAACGTTACCTTGGAAAGTGTTCACAGCCTAACCAGCAGCCGTACACGACGGACAACTTCAGCAAACGTTTAAAAAGCTAAACTTTTCATAAAATGTAAGCATTACGAGATACACATTGGTTACAGTAGCTAATGTCTACAAATCTAAAAGTATAAATACCTTTTCGACCGACGAAAGCTAAAACTCTAGGCCTTGTCTGAGGAAATCACAGAGGACCGTTAACTGTCACTACGCAGCTGAGCGTTGCCATGGATACATGCTGCGTGCCCAAGCGGGAACCTTCCGCTCTCTCTCGTGAAACCAACACGGAAGTGACTAAAACTGCAATTCATCGACTGGCCGCTAGAGGCTGGCTCCAAAAGGGAGTCAGTCCCACAGACTCAGTCCCTGCGTTCCATTCGGAAGGGCTCATCCCTATGCCCTAATCCCTTCAAAGCATTTACCCTCCGGAGTGAGAGCTTCGAAGGGTTGAAGGGTGTAGGGGACCAAACAACTGTTTCTTGAAGTGCCCTTCTGTGTCATTATGTCATGCCCACACGGAGGCGCCGTCATCATGGAAAGAATCAGCGCAAAGGATCATGGGAGCCCAAAGTGTCCATCAGTTGTACCCTTTGAAATGCTTCATTCCGAAGGGCCCTTTGAAGTGGCCAGTTTTGAGCACTTCGGTTTGGAACGACCCTTCAATATGGCGGCCATGATTGTTTTCAGTCCGAAGTGCCCTTCGGAGGGCGATATATCCCGTTTGGAATGCACCACATGTTAAAATGCCCAACTTTACAGCAGAAAAAAATATGTTGTGAATTTTTTTAGAACTCGTCCATTTAAATTATATTAAGCCTTAAAATTCTGCATAATTAAGAGCGTGGCCACTTGAGTGACAGGTGGATTGCTGCTTCTATCGCCACCATCGATCTAGATGGGCGTGGTTCAGCGAAGCTGCATCTGCCGTAGCAGTAACCCCAGCAATGCATAAATCCTCAGCACATGGGGAAAGCCTCCAGGCCGACACCAGTAGCAGGAAATGTTCAGCGAACACAAACAAATGCCACCGCATTACAACGTGAGATGCAAAAAATTAAAACAACAGAGATAAAATAACACCCATGCTGCAAAATAAAATGAATTATAAATTAAACAAAGTCGGTGAACGGAGCGGCAGCCAAAGCGCGCCAGCGTACCCATTGAACCGGAATTTTTTTAGAACTCGTCCATTTAAATTATATTAAGCCTTAAAATTCTGCATAATTAAGAGCGTGGCCACTTGAATGACAGGTGGATTGCTGCTTCTATCGCCACCATCGATCTAGATGAGCGTTGTTTCAGCAACCAGCTCCCGCCTCTTTGCCCATTTTCGATTATCCGGAAGTGACACGCTGCCAAGATGGCGACTGCCGACTCCGCCCACTTAGAGCTTCAAAAACACTCTTCAGGAACCTACGGGTGACGTCACGGACACTACGTCCATGTTTTTATACAGTCTATGTGCGTGCCCTACAGTGATGTCATTCGATCATGTGCTCATTTGATCGACACTTGCCTGTCTCCCAATGTGGCTATATTACACAATTTTTTTTTTTGAGCTGCACGTGGTATAGCAGTCTTAAATGCAATAACTGAAATAATATTTTTTCTAAATAACTTTTCTTTTCGGCTTACCAACAGTTTAATATGTAAATGGAAAGAATACGTGTTATTTTTCACTTTCTTTTCTTCATGTTTTCCTTGGCTGCATTCATCACTCTATAACATTCTTTTAGAGCTCCTGGGATGCAACCTTATTTTCTTCATGCATGGGGAATGCATAAACCTAATCGTAGCCTATATGTTCAATTATATTATTGAAGGGTATCATCATTTTGATGTTTAAATGCTGAAAACAGACTCCTGATTTGATGACATTTTAAATCACAGAAGTTACTCCTATTTTCTTTTTCAAGAAATTAAAATTATTAATTTAACATTAAAGCTGCAGTCCGTAACTTTTTTTTGGTTAAAAATGTTGCATTCTATTATCACAGTAAAAAAAAAAAAAAAAAAAGAGATTTTATTTTAAGGAATAGGGTGAAGTCAGCTAAAATGGGCCACGTTTTGGTTAAAGACTTACAATAGATGGCTAAGGATGGCTAAAAGATGGCTAAGGATTCAGTTGCTCGGATTTGAGTTGGGCAGGTGATTCCACCAGATGGGAACAGATAATGAAAAAGTCAGTGAAAGTGATTTTGTGCCTTTTTGGGATGGCACAATAATGCGGCGTTCACTTTCAGAACGCAAGTTTCTAGAGGGCACATAGGTCTGAAGTACTGAATTTAGGTAAAGGGGTGCAGAACCAAAGGTGGTTTTGTGGCAAACATTAATGCCTTGGATTTTAATGCGAGCCGCTATTGGTAGCCAGTGCAAATTGATGAACAGAGGTGTGACATGCATTCTTTTCGGCTCATTAAAGATTAATCTTGCAGCGGCATTTTGGATTAATTGTAGAGGTTTGATGGAATTGGCTGGAAGACCTGTCAAGAGAGCATTGCAATAATCAAGTCTGGACAGAACAAGAGCTTGAACAAGGAGTTGTGTTGCATGTTCCGAAAGAAAGGGCCTGATCTTCCTAATATTGTATAAAGCAAATCTGCAGGTCCGGGCAGTTTTAGCAATGTGGTCTGAGAAATTCAGCTTATCATCAATCACAACTCCAAGGTTTCTGGCTGTTTTTGAAGGAGTAATGGTTGATGAACCTAACTGGAAGGTGAAATTGTGATGAAGTGATGGGTTTGCTGAAACTACAAGCAGTTCTGTCTTAACTAGGTTGAGTTGAAGGTGATGGTCCTTCATCCAGCAAGAAATGTCTGTTATACATGATCATCAGGATGGAATGAGAGGTAGAGTTGAGTGTCATCAGCATAGCAGTGATATGAAAAGCCATGTTTCAGAATGACAGAACCTAGTGATGCCATGTAGACAGAGAAGAGAAGTGGTCCAAGGACTGAGCCCTGAGGCACTCCAGTAGCTAGATGTTGCGACATGGATACTTCACCTCTCCAAGATACCTTGAAGGATCTATCTGAGAGGTAAGACTCTAACCACTGGAGTGTGATTCCTGAGATGCCCTTTCTCAATAAGGTTGACAGAGGATCTGGTGGTTGACTGTATCAAAAGCAGCGGATAGATCCAGCAAGATAAGTAATGAAGACTTGGAAGCCGCTCTTGCAAGTCTTCGGGCTTCAACAACTGAAAGCAAGGCAGTTGCGGTCGAATGTCCACTTCTGAAGCCAGATTGGTTGCTGTCCAGGAGGTTGTTCTGTGTGAGAAAGGCAGAGACTTGGTTGAACACAACACGTTCAAGTGTTTTTGCAATGAAAGGTAGAGGGGAAACCAGCCTATAGTTCCCTAAAAGAGTTGGGTTAAGAGTGGGTTTCTTAAGAAGTGGGGTTATACGAGCCTGTTTAAAAGCTGAGGGAAAAACTCCAGTGTGAAGGGATGTGTTAACGATGTGAGTGAGTGCAGGTACAACTGCAGGAGAAATGGCTTGAAGGAGATGGGATGGAATAGGATCAAGCGGACAAGTAGTAGGATGCCTGGAAAGGATGAGTTTTGAGACTTCTGCATCAGAGAGCGGAGAGAAGGATGTGAATGAGCATATGATTGATGGTAAAATGTGTTTGAGAGTTTGTGGTGTGGAGAATTGTGCAGTGAGGTTAGTAATTTTATTAATGAAGAATGTGGCAAAGTCGTCAGCTGTTAAAGTTGATGAAGGAGGGGGAGGAGGAGGACAAAGGAGGGAGGAGAATGTTTTAAAGAGTATGCGAGAGTTAGGCAAATTGTTAATTTTGTCATGATAGTATGTTCTTTTAGCAGTAGAGACATTAGCAGAAAAGTCAGAGAGGAGTGATCGATATAAATTAAAGTCAATAGGATTTTGTGATTTGCGTCATAACCTCTCTGCAGCCCTGAGCTTAGATCGATGTTCGCGGAGAACATCAGATAGCCAAGGGGCAGAAGGGGTGGTACGGGCTGGCCTGGAAGATAAGGGGCAGAAAGTATCTAAACAAGATGTCAAGAGTGGAACAGAAAGTATCAGTAGCACTGTTAGCATCAAGAGATGATAACTGTATAGAGGGAGGAAGCGAAGATGAAACCATAGCAGATAACCAGGAGGGTGAGAGTGAGCATAAGTTACGTCGAAAAGTGACATGTGGAGGGGTATGTGTTGTGTCAGGAATCATGTTGAGGTTAAGAGTGAGGAAGAAGTGATCCGAGATGTGCAGTGGAGTAACCAGCACATGATCAGTGGAGCAGTTGTGTGTAAATAAGGTCCAGTTGGTTGCCTGAGTTATGAGTAGCCATAGTTAACAATCTTGAGATCAAAAGAGGCAAGCAAAGTGTGGAAGTCTGCAGCATGAGGTTTATCGAGGTGGATGTTGAAGTCTCCAAGTATAACTAAGGGAGTACCATCCTCAGGAAAGGTTGAGAGCAACACATCTAATTCTTCCACGAAGTTACGTAGTGGTCCTGGAGGTCGATAAACAACAACAAAATGGATTTCTAGAGGGTACGTAATAGTAACTGAATGTGATTCAGAGGAGCTGTTGATACTCAGAGATGGTAAAAAAGTAAATTTCCAATTATTAGAGATGAGCAGACCAGTACCTCCAACTCTTCCAGTCAAATGGGGGGTGTGGGAAAAGGAGAAATTATTGGAGAGAGCTGCAGGTGTAGCATTGTCCTCTGGTTTGATCCAAGTCTCTGTCAGGGCCATTAGGTTTAGCCTTCAATGACTAGTAATGGAAGTAATGAAATCAGCTTTGTTGACAGTGGACTGACAATTCCAGAGACCAATAGAAAAAGAAAGTAGTGTATTAGCAGACATAGGCAAAGTGCGCAGGTTGTTAGGATTGCGCTGCCTACAGTGTGTGATGCGAGGTTTGTGAGTGGTAGTGATAGTAGTGATGTGAAAACACATAGTAAGAATTAGTTATAAAACAGAAGTGAAACAAATAATAGGAAAGAGAATGAATAAAAAGTGATACTTATATCCCTTGCCGGTGTCCCTGTCCGGTGGAGCTGCACGGTAGAGTCGATGGTCTTTACATTCTTCGGTCTTCACACGACGAGGGCTTCACATATGTATATGTGAATATACATATGTGAAATATATAATATGTATATATGTTTTAAATGCCAAAAAGTATAATTGTTTTTTTTTTTTAATTATGAGAGTTAGAGTATCAGCAAGTTCTTGAGCCACGGCACAACATTCAGGTAAAATGGGCCAGCTGTTCAGTTAAAATGGGCCAATATAAAAAGAGAACAACAAAGGTAATTTCGGCTGAAATCATTTTATTTTTAACAGTAAATTGACACTATTGTCTTTAGTGTGCCATACAGCACCATATGCATTTCATTAAATAGAAAGTTGAATGAATATTTCATTAAAAATGAACTGATCATGTTGTATAGGTGTTTTTTTTTGTGCATTGGTGCCTTTTGTGTGTATGTACACAACCAGTCAAAAGTTTCTGAACAGTAAGATTTTTAATGTTTTTTAAAGAAGTCTCTTCTGCTCACCAAGTCTGCATTTATTTGATTCAAAGTACAGCAAAAACAGTAACATTTTGAAATATTTTTACTATTTACTATCGACTCCAAGCTTTTGAATGGTATATTGTATAATGTTACAAAAACTTTTTATTTCAGATAAACGCTGATCTTTGGATCTTTCCTGAAAAAAAAAAAAAAAAAAAAGACTCAACTGAATAAACAAAAGTTTCTTGAAAAGCAAATCAGAATATTAGAAAGATTTCTGAAGGATCATGTGACTAGAGTAACAATGCTGAAAATTTAGCTTTGATCACAGGAATAAATTACATTTTAAAATATATTAAAATATAAAAGTTATTTTAAATAGCAAAAATATTTCGAAATTGTACTGTTTTTGCTGTACTTTGGATCAAACAAATGCAGGCTTGGTGAACAGAAGAGACTTCTTTAAAAACATTAAAAATCTCAATGTTCAAAAACTTTTGACTGGTAGTTTAAGCGTGTATGTATTTAAAAAAAAAAAAAAACTAGATTTTGTATGCATGCATATCTAGACCTATAAACCTATTTTCACCCTCAATTTCTGTGTAAAAATGTGTGTATGCAGCCCATTTTAGCTGAAAATTGTGGCCCATTTTAGCTTAACCAGCCATTTCTACCTAAAATGACCTTTTTCACAAAAACTGAAGATTCTTTTCTAAATTAAACTTTTTTGAAAGAGCATGTCAAAACATTGTTCATAAACCTTTGCTTTGTTGGTAAGCATACTTATAATTGCTTTAGTAGGCCTACCCTTATTAGTGATGAATGAAATTTACTATGTGGCTCACTTACCTTACAATTTCTCTGACAAGCTTGATGTAACACTCTGCCCTGCCTGCCTTAAGAAACTCAGACCAATCAAAATTATTGTTAAATGTCAACAAGTGTTGAAGCAACAATACAAGATCAGTTATTGTGACTGACTATAAAAATTTTAAGAGATATGACGCTACAACCTTATTTGGCCCATTTTACCTGATAGCCCATTTTAGCTGACTTCACCCAACTCTTTAAAATCCAATATGAGTTTATATTTTAGTTTAATTTTGTCAAATCTCTTTGTCTGAGTTGCAAGGTGACAGGTCTGATAAAAGCTCACGCATGGGCGACTGGATTTTTCAAGTGTTGTAATGGAAATGACAGATGAGGGACGAAACAGGGACGTTCACAAACTGGCTCGGACGAATGTTCTCCAGCGAACATCAAAAAGAAGACCAAATGCGGACGTAAGTGGATGTCCTCAAAACGTCTGCCAGCGAACGTTACACAGCGGACCAAATCCGGACGTCCGCCCGCAATCGTTACAAAGCAGATGTACTGCGGACCTAAACAGACGTTCGGAACGTCCTCTGTTTGCTGGGCATATGATGATAATGGTATATAACGGTCTTAAATTATTCCCTTAATACTGTGGCCTGTATAGTTAAAAACATGAGAATAAACATATTATGCATTAAACAGGTTGTTTTTGAAAATCGGTGCATGAAATAAAGCTGCTCTTAATTTTCATTGATGACAGCAGTGTTAATCATTTTAATTATAGGCCTTTAATTCATTGTATAAATGAATAGACCTGTTTAAAAAATATATGTTTTAAAAAAAATTCAGTGAGGAGTAAGCTAATAACCTAATCTTTTATTATCTTCACAGAGCGGTGATGCACTTTGAAATTATTGCGGGGCGAATTAATTGTAATTTAATAATAACAGTAACCTAATAATAAGCCTAATAATAAGAAGAATGTAACAGGCCTACATTAATTGGAAAAGCTAAATCCTCTTAATATTGCCAATATTTGATGCTTTTGACAATATCTCTGGCAATAGTCGACACATGATACACCGCAACTCAGCATTGGGAGGTTATCACGGGGCCACCCGCAGTGCGTGCCACTCCGCTACGCCACTCAATGGATGGAACGAACTGTCTGACAAGCCGGTCAAAACAGAGCTGTGCATTAAGTGTTGCAGAGTACATTCAGAGTAACAAAACTACAGCAACAACAAGTCTGTGTTGACTGAATAAATTTAGCAGCTTCTACAGTTAAAGATAAAACTTAGAGCACTCTTTTTGAGTCATTTCAATGTTTGAAAAATTTAGTTTTTGAATTAAATCTTAAAAATGTCTACATATTTAATGCATTATTTAATTATAATACCATTAAAATTAAATGACTTGAGACTTTAAACTTTGTGACTTCCTGCTCTGGCTATACTTCATAGTCATTTTGTAATAAATCCAAACGCAACCCCGGGGGTTGGTGCACGTGGGTCAACTTTTTCACCCATGATGAGTTTGCATCCCTGTGTATAACGCTTTCTTAAAATAAATAAACCATTTTTGGTCATGTGGCCCAATAATCGTGTTAAATAATTGTGATTACAATATTGACCAAAATAATCGTGATTATGATTTTTGCCATAATCGAGCAGCCCTACCATCCAGACCTGAAATATCAACAGAAAACAAAACGTTGAAGGATGAGTGCAGAGTTTTTGTGGATCTCATTGTTCAACAAATCCCTGCGACAAGTGCAAAACTGAAACGGACTCAGGAAATGCAGAATGAAGATTTAACCTGCCAACAACTGAAACAGTATACACAAAAAGGCTGGCTAGAACATTGGAAAGCAGTGAAACGGTATACACAAAAAGGCTGGCTAGAACATTGGAAAGCAGTGAAACGGTATACACAAAAAGGCTGGCTAGAACATTGGAAAGCAGTGAAACGGTATACACAAAAAGGCTGGCTAGAACATCGGAAAGCAGTGTCAGAAAATCTCATGCCATAATGGTCTTATAGAGCAGATATCCATGTAGCCGATGGGATTATACTAACAGGAGAATGGATTCTGATTCCAAAACCACCAGGTTAAAATAATATCTCAATCTTTATGCTTGATTTATTTGTAACACATTAACCTCGAAACCTTTTTAGCTTTCTCTTTCTGCAAATTGTACAGTCGTATGGTGTAGTATGGTGATATGACCGCACCCAAAATACTATCAAAACACTCCAACACAGCTACATTCTTTGCGAAAGATGAATAAAAAGGCGCACAGGAAACAAAAACCTCGAAAAATGATATACGACCCACCAAATGCTGGCCAAATCACAGAGATGCCGATTCGCGAGGGACTAATATTATCACAGGACCTCGGTGTTCGGCGAAATATGGTAGGTCATTTGCGAGGGAATTTTTAATTTACAAATTACAGACATGGCTGATTCGCATGGGATTAAGATCACAGACAACCTCCGCGATTATTACAAATGACTAAAGGTCACCAGGCAATACTAATCCCGTGCGAATAGGGCTTTTGTATGTCTCCCTCATCTAGCAGACCTGATTTAACTCATCAGCTCATTAGTAGTGACTGCAATAGGCTTGTTTGAGATGAGCAAAATCTGTGCAGAACTGATCACCACGAGATGCATGCCGGTTAGAAAAGTGTCCGAGTTACGTCCGACTTGCTCTGATGTCATGCTGATGTGTGCCAAAAAACTCTCGCGATGGCGAGGCGGCTGTGTCGGATTGCTCTCCACCGACTGCTCTGATCAAAAGCATGATGGGAAACGACTGACAGACGAAAGCTTAATGCTCATTGGTTCAGACAACCGTGATGTTGCATTCTCTTCTAAAATGTTTTATTTTTTTTAAACTAATTTCATCCGATTATGTATTTAAATTATGCGTGAATATTCCCAAACACTATGATAATGTGATCTCTGTGTGAAATATGTGATTGTTATATTTCTATAAAAATCTAAAATAAATTTTTGCATTGAAGTAAAAATGGATGATAAATACGCCTTTCATATTATGAATAGCAAGTACTCTGAGTGTCTTATTCATCATACTTATTTTCATATAAAAGCAACAGAACTGAAAGTATATCATATTTATTAGCAACACAGCGCATGAGTGTGAATAACGCAATATCCGCCTTTGAACTTGTAGGTATCTGTTCCACTTCAAGAGGTCAGAACTGTCCGTCTTGACTGCGCTTATTTCACTCCTCCCCTCACTGCAGCCGCCTACTCTCGCTTACATTTCAGGCGAGGCACATCTCAGACAAGCCTAATACCTGAATTAGGTGTCTGATAAGGGAGACATACAAAATGTGCAGGGCAGGGGGGCCTCCAGGACAGGTTTGAAATCCCCTGATTTAGAGAGATGAAAGAAGGAAGATTTAGAACAGGGGTGAGGAATGTCTTGTTTTCGTCAGTTAAAACTTGTCGTTGACAAAAATAAAAATATTTTGTTAACAAAATAAACACTACCTGGATTTATGCCTTTTAATGACAGGTAACCTGTCATGAATGTGCATCCAAATGTTGGCCCCACCTGTTAAACAAAGAAAATATTGTTTTTATGCTTTCATGGTATGCATTATGCTGTGTGTGTGTGTGTGTGTGTGTGTGTGTGTTTACTGGTATTCCCAACATTATTGGGTTAGTTTTTTCTAACCCAATATCGATACTCAAAACCATGAGAAGCAATGTAGCGATTTGCAAGCGGCATGACAGTGGAATGACATAATCACGCAGTACATTAAGCCGAGCAAAGATACACCATAAGTGCAAATACGAAAGGAAGACAACCATAATCAGTATTAACAATTAAATTCGCTTTTGCAGGCTGAATGTTTTTTCGTAATGCAGTGCATTCATAACAAATCTTCCCTTATATAACATTAAAAAACATTAATAATAGACTTATAAAAAATAGACTTAAAAAATAAACTTACCTCATTTATAGCGCTGGCCACTGCCAGCTCTAGATGACTATCATTGACGTGGCCACGTCTTTTCACGTTGTGTCCTCTGCAAAATCTGCAAACACTCCTTGCAGAGCATTTTTGTATGGCAATTTGCTATGTTAATCATGTTAATGATCTCATCTTTGTACCCTGTTAAAGATGCCATTGCAATCATTAGCTGTGTCTTGCTTCCCCTACTGTTGACCTTTGCAAATGCTGGTGAGAAAAGGAAGCTCCAGCTTTAAAAACAGAGCTTTTTAAGATTTTCTTTATTTTTTCACAATTTACTTTTAAAAGCTAAGATTGAGAAACAAAATATAGAAAAATGTATCCATTCCTTCTTTTTAACATCAGTCTTAATTTTTCATTATTTTACATTTTATGTTTTTTTCATTTTGAGACGGAAATGATTCATTATAAAACTTTTTTTTTTTTTCATTTTCCGTTTTTTCATTTCAAAACGGATATAGGATGGACGGAAGATACCCTGATTGCCCCACCCTGTCAGACACTTTTTCTTCTGAACATTATAACCAGATCAACACCTCCAAAGAAAACCAACAAATGTTCCATATGTACCTCTAGAAATACTTGACTAACCGGTGCCCAGGTCAAAAAGCAGACAGACTGGCTAAACCGACAGTCTGCTAGCCGCCTCACATCACAGAATTCAGTTAATTCCCAGCACACAGAGACTCTCTCACCTAGATATCATACTATAGAGACTGTGTCTGTTGCCCGAACTAGTAAATACAACAAAAAAAAAAAATTAAGGGTAACATTTTATTTGATGTTCAACAAATAAAGTACAGAGATAATACAGATAAACAAATGAGAAAGCTTAGCTTAATTAGATTAGATTAGATTCAACTTTATTGTCACTGTGCAGAGTACAAGTACACAGCCAATGAAATGCAGTTAGCATCCAACCAGAAGTGCAAATAACAAAGTATATAAATAGATATAAATGTGTGTATATACTTCAAGCTTTATGACATATAGTGCAAGTTATGAGGTAGAAGGGTAGAGACCAGCTCAATGCAGATGACTGTACATACAACATAGGGTATAAGGAAGTATAAACAGAAGGTGCATTATACAGTGAGGCATGCAAGTAGCATACGTTTATTTATGGCCAATGACCATACAGTGCAAATGGCATCCGGAGGTAGAAATGTGCAAAATATCAGAGAAATGTGCAAAAACAGAGGGAATAATAAGAACATTGTGAGTGAGGAGTGCAGACAGGTTATTGTACAGTGCAATTTTTTTTTTTTTTTTTTTTTTAAGCATTAGGTTGTCCATCTAGGATGTGGTATTCAGCGCCTGAGATTGGAGTTCAGTAGGCTGACAGCTGAGGGAAAGAAACTGTTCCTGAGTCTGCTGGTACGACAGCGAAGACTCCTATAACGTCTCCCCGATGGGAGAGGAGTGAACAGTCTGTGGTTGGGGTGAGAGGAGTCTTTGATGATACTTCTCACTCTCCTTAGGCAGCGTTTGTGGTAGGGATGTGCATCTCTATAAGTGAGGCCGATGCGATATGCATCTCGATGCATAGCCAAATGATACAATACATTGAAGATGCATATGAAGCAGCTAGCGATGCGATATGATATGATACAATTCACCCCTATTACGATGCAGTGTGATTCGATTGCGATTCGATTCGATTCGATTCAACGTGTGGGATTACAAATTTATAAAATGGTAAATCTAGCTTCCAATGTAATAGTTCATTGTGTTTTACATTTTGAGGTAAAGATGATGACATTCTAAGAAGATCAAGTCAGGCAGCCCAGGTGTCTGAGACATTAACCTTTTGTCTTTATGCACTTCCTGACCATTGAGTAGAGTCCCAAGTTAAAGGTGAATGCTAAACTCAAGGCACAGCTGTGCCTTTGTCTCTATGATAATGTGAAGGTATGGGCGATACTATCAGGCTGATTGGATTAGCACCTATGCATTTGAATGACCTTGTTATGCTGATGAGATCAGGGCTGGGGAAGTTCAGGTAACGGGCTGATTCCTGTACTGCATTTGCATGCTTTGTTTAGATTGTCTCCACCTCTATGTATCCCTCCCCCTTGAAAGGTATAAACTCTACTGTGCTGAGATATAGTCAGACTTGGATGACTGCAGCGACGCACAGAGAGTTCTCAATAAAGAGAAACTTCTGCTTGAAAGATATCCCAACGTCTCCTGGTCTCTGCTTCGACGAGGAAAAAAAGTTACCTACAAACGCAATGCGATTCGATGCAATAAGACGCAATGGAAAAAATATGATCGCTTTTATTTCTTTGGTTCAGACAGACAGCAAATCATAAATTAACTTATGTGTCTTCTGACTTCTAACGCCTCGAGGCCTGTTTCATAAAACAAGTTTACAAAATAGGCCAGGCTTATTTCAGTTAGTCTGACTCATTGTCAAATGATTTGGTTCCATTTAACAAAGATCAAGCTCAGTCACTGTGGCAACTTATGCTGGAAAGCTAACCTGGTCCAGGGCAGGCAAACTGTAAGGCAAAGCTGAGCTCCTCTAACACTGACCAATAGGAATGCAATGATATTACCACTGACTCTCTCACATACTATCATAGCCATGCCTTTCTCTCTGGTTTAATAACAGCTGTACCTTTTATAGTTAGAACAGATAGCATTAGAACATTACAATCTAACGTTGCTCTTTAAAGCATTAACAATCACTAAACTAAAAGATAAAATCACTAAATTAGCATTTTATTTACCCATTACAATAGTCCCTTTACAGTTACTGCTATCATAAAAATACACCTATATGTAAGTTTAAAATTCTACAAAAGGCACATTTAATGTCCAACAACAAATATTTTAGCAAAATGCATATTTGACTCAGAATTATTGCGCTCTGTCTGTTTAGAGCACGTGTGCAGCAGCGCTCGTTCACTATGACTTGCCTACTCCTGACAGCAAAATGGATATATTTGCATGACTTTCTAACATTTACAGATGAAAAATATACCTGTGACGTCAGTTATTCACTGAGGAAAACACAACGTCTCAGATGCATTAAACAGCACAGATATATTCGCTGTTTGTCATGGTGGATCGATTAGATCCATGATCGACATTAAGGGCTGCTTAAGAATAAGCGTCCACAAATTAGTGAGATTGTGTGAACTTACATTGTCATTTATGGAACTGCTTTGGCCCCGATTGATTTGTTAGGTTATTTCAAGTCAGGTTTTGGACTAAATCCCCGCTTTTCCTCAGGTCTCCGTAGTATTGTTGTGATTCGTCACATTCACGCGCAGCGGTGATGAGAGAATGCGCTTGAGAAACAGTTTCGAGAGGAGAACTCAATCTACATATAAAATATTGTTCACAGATTATTGGTTACTTTCTAAACAATAAAAGTGTAGCGCATCCACTAGTAATTTTATATAAATAAATCGGTTCTTACTGATGCAAATATGTTAGAAGCGATGCATCGCGATACAAATGCCAACTTGTATTCGATGCACACTTTTTAAACCGATGCATCGCATCGTTCACTTTTTTTGCCGATGCACCGAGCGAATTGGGGAATCTTCCCATCCCTAGTTTGTGGTAAATGTCTTTGATGAAGGGTAGCCCAACACCAATGATGTATTGGGCAGTTTTCACCACCCGCTGGAGGGCTTTCTGGTCCGAAACAGTGCAGTTGCCATACCACACTGTGATGCAGTTTGTGAGAATGCTTTCAATAGTGCAACGGTAAAAGTTCAGCAGTATGTGGGGGGACAGGTGAGTTTCCCTTAGTTTCCTAAGGAAGTAAAGGCGCTGTTGTGCCTTTTTGATCATTATGGAGGTATTGAGGGTCCAGGGAAGATCCCCAGAGAGATGGACACCAAGGAACTTGAAGCTCGCCACATGCTCCACTTCAGCCACATCATTGTAGATGGGAGTGTGTGTGTGGTCCTTATGGGATCTAATGATTGTTAGATCCCTTTCTACAAAAGCACTTTTTGTAAATTATATGATCACAGTTCATAACTTAGATGTGCTCTGTTCAACAGAAACCTGGCTAAAACCAGATGATTACTTTATTTTAAATGAGTCTGTCCCCCGAGATTACTGTTATAAACATGGGGGGAGGGGTGTTGCAACAATTTGCATTTCATTACATTTATTCATTTAGCAGACGCTTTTATCCAAAGCAACTTACAATTGAGGAATACAATAAGCGATTCATCATAAAGAGGCAAATAGATGCAGGAAGTGCTTGCAATACAGGCATTGTTCAGATTAGTACAAGCTAGACAGGGATAGATTAATGAAAGAGAGAGCAATTTTTTTTTTTAAGATGAGGTCAAATGGTGATGAAAGAGATGAGTTTTTAGGTGTCGCTTAAAAATTGTCAGGGATTCAGCATTCCAGATAGGGGTGGGAAGATCATTCCACCAGCCAGGAGCGGTGAACGAGAATGTTCTGGAGTGATTTTGAGCCTCTTGTAAGGGTTTTAGCTCTTATTTTAGCTTTGGGGAATCAAATCTTAAAGATTCGGGTTGATTTTATCAACTTAGATGTCCAGCATCTTTGTCGACTTTAGTGTATCTTATCAATTTTGTTTTACTACTCGTGGCCAACGACAATAACACAAAATTGGTATGGGTCAACTTTGAGCAAAGGTAACGTAATCTGGGCAAATGTTTAGACTTGAAAATCCACGACACAAGACAATACTTCTTTATAAATGAAACAAAGTTTATTTGCTAACTGCTAGTCTACAATACATGAACTAAACCTATTGAAACACACATGGAACTAAATCAATGGACACACACATACACGCACACACATGTTCAGGAAATGAGTTATTGCGATTTGAAGAAAGTTCCCACAATTCTAATATCTGCGACTAGATAATTAAATTCAACCTGAGGAAAATCACAAGCAGAGAATTTCTAGCTTATCGTTACGGCTTTAGATTAATTCGACCAGTTCAGCAAAAGATATGGAGATTTTGTTAAAACTTGCGTTTGAGTTGACAGCTGATCTTTTGTTTCCTCCTCTGGCTGAAGTCAGGGGAATCCTGGGTCTGTGGATTGGCTGCTGTGCTGTCGTTGGGTGATGTCTCTCTGGGGGTGCCCTCCGGTGGTTGGCTGTTTTCCTTGTGACGTGAGAGTGACGGGCTGAAAGTTCATCTCAGAGTTCTTTGCGTGGCTTCAGGCTTTTAAAGGTTTCTTCAGAAGTTTGACGAGGTGTTTGAGTCTTGCTCGCGTGATGTTACAGCGTGTGAGCGCTTTGTAGCGCGATCAACGAAGGCGAAGAGCAGCAAATCTGCTCGGACATTGGGGTTTTGACAGAGCTGAGTTTGTCCGTCCAACATTGTGGTCTTCCAATCAGAGGTTGTTGCAGGGCTTTAACCATGCCCCGTACTGTTCCTCTTTGGACACAAATTAAGCTAATAATTAATCTTCCACGTGGGGAATATTTCTGCAAATTTTGTTAAAAATGTCACCTTATATTACATGCACTTTTCATTCATTTCAACATTCTGCATTTAAAATATGCTTCCTTTCAAGACCAAACTTCACATAGTTCATACGCATGTTAATAGATTTCTCTGATAAAATAAAGGTTATACAACATTGATTAGACTTCATTGATTACAATAACATATCAATCATAGAGCATATTATTTGGGAGTATATTGCTCTAATACTTTAAATGATTTTAAATGATTGTCTTTTAAAAATCATCATGCAAGGTTCTGGGTCTTTTGTTGTAAGAGGAAAGAGGGTGAGTTGGGTTTCAGAAGGGCAGGAAGCAGATGGTCCAGAGTCATGGGACGCGTTGTATAGATCCTGATGTCCTGAGGTCAGAAAGTGTCACGGGTGTAGATCTGCTGAACTTCAGCGCTCAGACGTTTCATTGTAAGTCAGTCTTCCTTTTCTGGTGGATGTACTGGTCCATACATTGCCTGATCACGAGGTATCTTGACCATGTGTTGCGTGAATGAACTCCTTAGTTCTTGATACACAAAGAGCTTTGTGTTTTGGATTAGATTAGTTCTTTATCACTCCTCTGAGCAGATAACGATGAGGTGCTGACAGGAATTGACTCAGACCATTGATAGTGTGATTAGCTTAGTTTAGTTCTCCAGGAATATGTTCAATATCTCACGTGGTGGCCTGCTCGAACAACAGAGATCCTACACTCTCTTTGATGGTACCACGAGGCGTCGCTCACTAGCGGATCTAAAACTTCTGGAGGGGATGTAGATTCTCAAAAGTGAGTGGAAGTAGGTGGGTGCTGAGCCTGTGGCTGTTCTATATGCAAGCATCATGCCTTAAACTTTATGCGAGCTGCAACCGGTAGCCAGTGCAGGGAGATAAAGAGAGGTGTGATGTGGCCTTTTGGGCTCGTTGAAAACTAGTCGTGCCACAGCATTCTGAATCATTTGTAAAGCTTTGATTGTGCATGATGGAAGTCCAGCCAGAAGAGCATTGCAGTAGTCCAGCCAAGAAATGACAAGGGCCTGGACAAGAAGTTGTGCAGCATGTTGTGTAAGGAAGGGACTGATCTTTCTGATGTTGTGCAATGCAAACCTGCAAGATCAAGAAGTTTTTACAATGTGGTCTTTGAAAGTCAGCTGGTCATCAAAGATTACACCAAGATTTATGACCAAACATGATGGGGTAATTGTTGATGAACCTAGCTGGATGGTGAAGACATGCTGTAGAGTTGGAGTGGCAGGGAAGACAAGAAGCTCAGTCTTTGCCAGGTTGAGCTGTAGGTGATGTTCTTTCATCCATGCCGAGATGTCCGCCAGGCAGGCTGAGATCCGTGCAGCTACCGTTGGATCATCTGGTTGAAATGAAAGATAGAGCTGTGTGTCATCAGCATAGCAGTGGTAGGAGAAGCCATGTGCCTGTATGATGGGACCCAGTGATGTAGTGTATATGGAGAAGAGGAGGGGTCCAAGAACTGATCCCTGAGGAACCCCAGTGACCAGTTGATGTGCTTTGGAAACCTCCCCTCCCTAGGACACCCTGAAAGACCTACCAGTTAGATAGGATTCAAACCAGCGAAGTGGAATCCCTGTGGTGCCCATTGATGAGAGGGTGGACATGAGGATCTGATGATTGACAGTGTCAAAAGCAGCAGATAAATCCAGCAGAATAAGAACTGATGATTTAGAATCAGCTTTTGCAATCCGCAAGGCTTCATTGACTGACAGTAGTGCAGTCTCGGTTGAATGTCCACTTCTGAAATCTGACTGGTTAGCATCCAGTTGGTTTATAGTAATATTTTCAGTATTTCTCAGAAGTCTGCTTTCAAGTATAATTTGTTTGAAATAATGGTGCTTCATGTACTTTAACATTATCCAGAGAGACAAGTGTCAATGATAAATTCTCTGTGACATTTATACTGGCTACTGTGTACAGGCAACCATACAGATTTTATCAAAGACTTTGCCTTTTTTTCTGGGTTAGTGCTCGCTGCAGATAAAGTCTTAATTGTTGGGGATTTAAATATCCATGTTGATAATGAAAAAGATGCATTGGGATTCTCATTTATAGACATTCTGAACTCCATTGGGGTTAGACAACACGTGTCAAGGCCTGCTTGTTGTAATCATACTTCAGATTTAATACTGCCACATGGATTGATATTAATTATGTTGGCATTAGCGGAATTGCATTGGCATGGTTCACATCATATTTATCTGACCGTCATCAATTTGTCAGTTGACGAAGTCAGTTCTGGGGTCTGAGGGTGTTTTGGGGCCCTGGAGAAGTTTTGACATGGCCTGATATTTGTGTTTTTTTCAGTATCTTAAAAAATACTACTGACTAAAGTCTGATAACACTGTATTCAGCACAAACTGGGCTACAATAATATGTGAGCAGCATGAAAGTACATGTTTGTGTTTTTGAGAAAACAATGTTTATGCATGGTTAGTGAAAACTAAGTTTTTTAAGTCACTGAAATAAGTCCATAAAACACATACAGAATATTTGTTCACAAGACTTTTGAGAATTAGATGTGGTAGACTAGAGTTTTTGCTACAAAATGGTGTGAAAATTATCCTGTTCACTCGTTCACAGAAAACAATATATTGATTTAACATTTATAAACCATTTTTGTTTTGTGATTGAATGCCCTTATGCAAGGGAGTGACAATGGCCATGAATTTTTAGTGATTCACACCTGAGAAACAAAAGGCCTCCCATAATGGGCCATCAATATGAATGTGACTGAGCCGAGGCAGGTAAGAAAGAGTGTGAGGAGAGTAAAATAATGTGGGTTTTTGATTATTATTTTTATTTTATTTACAATACAGTATAATAAAAATATACACAGTGAAGGTCAAGGACGTATGATTGAACATACTGATCTGAACACCGAGACTTGAACAGTAACACATCTTTGTGCCAAATCGATCACAATTGCAGTATGGAGTACCTCAAAGCTCAGTACTAGGGCCGTTTCTTTTCACGCTTTACATGCTACCCTTGGGAGATATCATTAGGGATCACGGTGTTATCATTCACTGTTATGCTGATGATACTCAGCTCTATATTTCTTCGCGGCCCAACAAACATACCAATTTGAAAAACGAACGGAATGCATAGTCGATATAAAAAACTGGATGACGAGTAGTTTCTTACTGCTAAATTCTGAAAAAAACAGAAGTGTTAATTATCGGACCTAAAACTTCCACATGTAATAACCTAGAACACTGTCTAAAACTTGATGGCTGCTCTGTCAATTCTTCATAATCAGTTAGGAACCTAGGCGTGCTATTTGATAGCAATCTCTCTTTCGAAAGCCACGTTTCTAGCATTTGTAAAACTGCATTTTTCCATCTAAAAAATGTATCTAAATTGTGACCTATGCTCTCAATGTCAAATGCAGAAACGTTAATTCATGCATTCATGCCCTCGAGGCTAGATTATTGCACGCTTAATAAACAAACTCCAGCTGGTCCAAAATGCAGCAGCTAGAGTTCTTACTAGAACTAGGAAGTATGAACACATTAGCCCGGTTCTGTCAACGCTGCACTGGCTCCCTATTAAACTTCGTATAGATTTTAAAATCTTGCTAATTAGCTCTTATCGCATTATAGTCCTCCACATCCGCTGCGTTCTCAAAACTCTGGCAATTTGATAATACCTAGAATATCAAAGTCAACTGCGGGCGGCAGATTCTTTTCCTATTTAGTGCCCAAACTCTGGAATAATCTACCTAACACTGTTCGAGAGGCAGACACACTCTGTCAGTTTAAATCTAGATTAAAGACCCATCTCTTTAACCTGGCTTACACATAACACACTAACACATTTCTATTATTCAAATCCGTTAAAGGATTTTTAGGCTGCATTAATTAGGTCAACCGGAAACGGGAACACTTCCCATAACACACGATGTACTTGTTACATCGTAAAAAGAATGGCATCTACGCTAATATTAGTCTGTTTCTTTCTCCTTCCGAGGTCACCGTAACCACCAGATCTAGTCTGTATCCAGATCAGATGGTCACTGCAGTCACCCGGATCCAGTCCGTATCCAGCCCAGATGGTGGATCAGCACCTAGAGACGACCTCTACAGCCCTGAATGTCAGCGGAGATCAGGACACCTAGCTGAGCTCCAGAGACAGATCCCCAGTGAAGACCTTGTCACCTAGAGGGTGCAGTTTGCTGCAGTTGGAATTGAACTGCTGGTTTTGTCTGGCCAGAGGAGAACTGGCCCCCCGACTGAGCCTGGTTTCTCCCAAGGTTTTTTTTCTCCATTCTGTCACCGATGGAGTTTTGGTTCCTTGCCGCTGTCGCCTCTGGATTGCTTAGTTTGGGACATGAACTTGAAAAAACTCATGAAATGAGTTCTTTTTGCATTACCGACACACTATTTTCCTATTTGATACTGTAAAGCTGCTTTGACACAATCTGTATTGTTAAACGCGCTATATAAATAAAGGTGACTCGACTTAACTAGATTGTAGTTGAAGCTTGTGGCTCATAATCACACCTTCAAAGGTTCATTTAATTTGATTCAGCTGATTCTCCTCAGCTTCACTGGTTGTTGGGTTAACAAGGTGATTGCTTCAATTTCCTGATAATTTACTCACCCCCATGTCATCCAAGATGTTCATGTCTTTCTTTCTTCAGTCGCAAAGAAATTGTTTTTTTGAGGAAAACGTTACAGGATTTTTCTCCACATAGCAAACTTTAATGGTGGCCAACGGGTTCATATGTGATAATATGTATCCACAGCGTGGCTTGTTAAATTAACGCCGAAGCAGTGTTAAAGTGAATGAGATGATTAAGTGATTATTTAATGGCAGTCTGCAGGAGTGATGTTCAGTTCTTGAACGAATTGTTCTTTTGAGCCAGTTCTCAGTTCGGATCACAAATTGAACTGAATCGAACTTCAGTTCCGGGTTGATGACACAAGACGCACAGCCGAAGTAGCACGTCCGACTCATGAAAAACTATGCGCAAGTGCACCTAGAGCAAAATCTGCTTTAAACGCAAAGGATGATCACACCAAATGTTAATTTAATTTAGTTAATAGAAGTTAATTGATAAATAAAATCTATTTATGGCATTATTTCTGAAAGCATCCTCATTTTACAGCATTTTTACACAATTGCCTAAAACTTTTAACAGTACTGTAGCTTTGCAGGTAGGTTTCTTGAAGCATCTTGGAGATGTTGCCACAGTTCTTCTGGATTTAGTCTGTCTCAGTTTGTTCTGTTTCTTCATGTCATTCCAGACGGACTGGATGATGATGAGATCAGATCTCTGTGTGGAGCACTTGTTGTTGTCAGACTCCTTGTGCAAACAAAAATCTCACTGGATTATTACAATTAATGACAAAATGAATGTTTGAAAATGTAAACTGATGTTTCCTACTGACAAACTACAGCAAAAGATGGAAATAACTTACTTGAAACCATTTTTTAGCTGGTGAAAATACTAGTGGCCTAAAACTTTTGCGTAGTACTGTGTGTGTGTGTGTGTGTGTGTGTGTGTGTGTATATATATATATATATATATATATATATATATATATATATATATATATATATATATATATATAAAACATTACAATATAACATTTCTATTATATATAACCTACCAGTCTAAAGTTTTTGAACAGTAAGATTTTTAATGTTTTTTTTTTTTTTTTAAAGAAGTCTCTTTTGTTCACCAAGCCTGCATTTATTTGATCCAAATTACAGCAAAAGCAGTAATGTTGTGAAATATTTTTTTAAAATAACTGTTTACTATTTGAATATATTTTAAAATGTAATCTATTCCTGTGATGCAAATCTGTATTTTCAGCATCATTACTCCAGTCTTCAGTGTCACATGATCTTTCAGAAATCATTCTAACATGCTGATTTGCAATTGCAACTTCATGTTCTAATTAGACTGAACCTTTTATCAAAACCTTTTGGTGCTGAATGAATTATATATTTCAATTGTAATTATTAAATAGTACTTGACATTTTTATTGCTTTTACTTAAGAGAGTCAGTAGAAGATAATTAAAAGGTAATCATTTTTAGACACTGTATACCTTTTTCATGTATATTAGACTTAAAAGCTCTTTATCTATTTAATATTAGAAAAATACACTAACTTAGTACACATTTTTACTCACTCTTGTTATTTTGGACAGCAGCGCGTGAACAGGACTTTTATTTTGGCCTGGGGTGTGATGTCATAAGGCTGCGCCGCGCTCCTGAATTTGTTGTGATTCAGCTGCAGAAAGGTTTGTTTTAAATCAAAGTGTTTAAATCGATACAAGCCATTAGGGCAATTAGATTTTTTTTTTCTTTACATGAGATGTAAAATGAATCATTATTGAACTTGACATTGTAATACTTTAACGAACATTAATGTACATTATTTTGTTGTTGTAAATCTCATCCGCACATTAGTAACAGAAGACGCGTCTCATTTCGCTCCCTATATCGTGAATCATTTTAGTACAAACAAGAATCTGGTCACTGGCGAGTAGTGATGGAGAAACCGAGCTTTTAGAAACTCTCGAGTCAATTGAATCAGTTACTTCTCAAACGATTCAGTGATTCGACTCTCTCGAAGCTCCGCTCGCTGACGGCATCTGCTGCTCAAAACCAGTGCTGCCAACTTAGCAATTTTGTTGCTAAATATAGCAACTTTTCAGACTACCCTAGCAACTTTTTCTTCCAAAAGCACCTAGCAACAAATTTAGCAATTTTTAAAATGTATTTGGTAACTTTTAGCAACTTTTGATTAAGTGACTCTGATAAAAAGGCACACATTTTCCATCCAAATTACACAAAAAGAGGAAACCAAAGATGCCTAGCAGTACACACATCACGTGAATCGAGTTAGCTGCTATTTGCAATTGTTCAATTTATTATTAATAATAATAATAATAATAATTGTTCATTTATGATACACTTTGTTAGTAGCTTGTACCTGCGATTGTTGATCAGTTAGTACTCTGTAAGAAAAATAGAAAAGATACTAGTCATTTTCCAGGACATTATCCATTATCCATTGTAACCCTCTAACCCGAAAAAAACAATACAGAATATTCTTTCATATTAAGATAGTAGATTGTGCCCTATTTTTACAGACTTTTCTTGGAGTGTAGCATACTAACTAACTACTAATACACTGCGTGAACCATAATTGTTGAGAATGTGTAGTATTACTAGTTTACTAGCTATTTAAAAAAAAAAACTTCAATTGTAATCATTCAAAAATGTGTTAGTTCAATAATGCAATGTATTTAAAAATAGTTATTTATATTTTAACATTATGCATATTATTTTACGAACAAATCTAAATGAACACACACACTGCAAAAAATGATTTTCTTTCTTAGTATTTTTGTCTTTTTTACTAGTATAAATATCTAAAAATTCTTGAATCAAGATTCATTTACTTGACAAGTAAAATGACCGATATTTTGTCTTGTTTTCTGAAAATATTATCCAAATTTTGTTAAAACAAGCAAAAATATCTGCCAATGGGGTAAGAAAAATAATCTTAATTCAAAGGCTAAACAAGATTATTTTGCTTACCCCATTGGCAAATATTTTTGCTTGTTTTAATACAAGACAAAATATTTTACTTGTCAAGTAAATGCATCTTAATTCTAGAATTTGTAGATATTTATACTAAAAAACAAGACAAAAATACTAAGCAAGAAAATCATTTTTTGCAGTGTAAAATATAGTTTTTTGCTGCGATTTGATGTTTTGACACAATTTTGCGTTGTGATTACGCAATGACATCATAACGTCTTTTAGCAACAAATCGACCTTCCTTTAGCAACTTTCTCTGAAAATTAGTTGACAACACTGGTAGAAAAGTAAATTGTAACGAGTGTATAATTTGCATTGTTGTTAATTTTATACTGCTAGTTTTGATTTTTCCCCGAACATTTATGTAATAAGTATTGTGTTATTTTACTTTATATTATGATATTTACTGAATATGATATTATCTTAAAGTATGATGTATGATCATGAAAGCAATCAATATACTGATTAATATGCTGAATTATTCCAATACTAGATGTCTTAATACAGATTATGATATACAGTCGGGTCCATAAATATTGGGACATCGACACAATTCTAACATTTTTGGCTCTATACACCACCACAATGGATTTCAAATGAAACGAACAAGATGTGCTTTAACTGTCAGCTTTAATTTGAGGGTATTTACATCCAAATCAGGTGAACGGTGTAGGAATTACAACAGTTTGCATATGTGCCTCCCACTTGTTAAGGGACCAAAAGTAATGGGACAATTGGCTTCTCAGCTGTTCCATGGCCAGGTGTGTGTTATTCCCTCATTATCCCAATTACAATGAGCAGATAAAAGGTCCAGAGTTCATTTCAAGTGTGCTATTTGCATTTGGAATCTGTTGCTGTCAACTGTCAAGATGAGCTCCAAAGAGCTATCAGTGAAGCAAGCCATCATTAGGCTGAAAAAACAAAACACACCCATCAGAGAGATAGCAAAAACATTAGGCGTGGCCAAAACAACTGTTTGGAACATTCTTAAAAAGAAGGAACGACCGGTGAGCTCAGCAACACCAAAAGACCCGGAAGACCACGGAAAACAACTGTGGTGGATGACCGAAGAATTCTTTCCCTGGTGAAGAAAACACCCTTCACAACAGTTGGCCAGATCAAGAACACTCTCCAGGAGGCAGGTGTATGTGTGTCAAAGTCAACAATCAAGAGAAGACTTCACCAGAGTGAATACAGACGGTTCACCACAAGATGTAAACCATTGGTGAGCCTCAAAAACAGGAAGGCTAGATTAGAGTTTGCCAAACGACTTCACAGTTCTGGAACAACATCCTATGGACAGATGAGACCAAGATCAACTTGTACCAGAGTGATGGGAAGAGAAGAGTATGGAGAAGGAAAGAAACTGCTCATGATCCTAAGCATACCACCTCATCAGTGAAGCGTGGTGGTAGTGTCATGGCGTGGGCATGTATGGCTGCCAGTGGAACTGGTTCTCTTGTATTTATTGATGATGTGACTGCTGACAAAAGCAGCAGGATGAATTCTGAAGTGTTTCGGGCAATATTATCTGCTCATATTCAGCCAAATGCTTCAGAACTCATTGGACGGCGCTTCACAGTGCAGATGGACAATGACCCAAAGCATACTGCAAAAGCAACCAAAGAGTTTTTGAAGGGAAAGAAGTGGACTGTTATGCAATGGCCAAGTCAATCACCTGACCTGAATCCGATTGAGCATGCATTTCACTTGCTGAAGACAAAACTGAAGGGAAAATGCCCCAAGAACAAGCAGGAACTGAAGACGGTTGCAGTAGAGGCCTGGCAGAGCATCACCAGGGATGAAACCCAGCGTCTGGTGATGTCTATGCGTTCCAGACTTCAGGCTGTAATTGACTGCAAAGGATTTGCAACCAAGTATTAAAAAGTGAAAGTTTGATTTATGATTATTATTCTGTCCCATTACTTTTGGTCCCTTAGCAAGTGGGAGGCACATATGCAAACTGTTGTAATTCCTACACCGTTCACCTGATTTGGATATAAATACCCTCAAATTAAAGCTGACAGTCTGCAGTTAAAGCACATCTTGTTCGTTTCATTTGAAATCCATTGTGGTGCTGTATAGAGCCAAAAACGTTAGAATTGTGTCGATGTCCCAATATTTATGGACCTGACTGTATAAGAAGCCATCCACTGGGGATGGGAATGGAATTTAAGGAGGATACTTTTAAGGTTGTAATTGATACAAAATAACACCACTCTCTCTTTGGAAGGTACAGAGAGTCTATTGTATTGACTTTTGAATACTGGTGTTTTTCCATTGGATTGTACTAAAATAACCCTATGAGTAAACAGATTTTGAATTAACCATTTTGATGTAACCATTCTTAAAAAATGCTGGATCTGGTCAAATTCCACCATTAAAAAATGGGCCAAGTGGGCTGGTAATTAATTGTGGCAAAACCAGACAAGAGTAACCAATAAAAAACTGGTACTACCAAATTTGGTTAGTAAAAGGTATAAAAAGGATGTGTGGACAGACAAAGACTTAGAAGCAGTGGATGTGGCGGCTGTCTTCTCGGCTTTGTTACTTTGTCTAATAAAGTCTTGATTTTGGCACCTGGAACTCTGCTTTTTGAGCTTCTTTGACTGCGCCGAAGAGATCTCCCTCTCTCGGGCCATGACATAAGTCCATTAACTCTCAGTCTGACTGACTCCCTTAACAGTGTGCTGACTACTGAACTAGGGAGCTCATTGAGACGCACCCAGAGATTTAGTTTGCATTTATTTTTCTTTCTGGTAATTATTCTCATCTTAAAAACAGAGAAACAATCCTGGTGGAGCCGCTGAGATCCACGAAACACTGTTATAAAGATGGCGTTTATTAAAGAGGAGAGTGAAGACATGAGGATTGAAGAAACATTCAGAGTCGAACATGAAGATACTGAGACACAAACAGGTTAGATTTCATTCTCAAAGCTGAACTCACTCATTTGATCCTTATTAAAATCTCCAGCTCTACAGAAATGAATGATATTTTTGAAGAATGTCATAATGTCACGGCACAGTGTATGTAGTTCTCAAGTTTCAGGCATGTCTCCTGAGGAGTCGCAGCCTATTAATCTTTAATGAGCTGAAAAGAACGCACGTCACACCTCTGTTCATCAATTTGCACTGGCTACCAATAGCTGCTCGTATAAAATTCAAGGCATTAATGTTTGCCTACAAAACCACCCCTGGCTCTGCACCCCTTTTACCTAAATTCATTACTTCAGACCTATCTGCCCTCTAGAAGCTTGCGTTCTGCAAGTGAACGACGCATTATTGTGCCATCCCAAAGAGGCACAAAATCACTTTCACTCACTTTTTCATTAACTGTTCCCATCTGGTGGAATGACCTGACCCAACTCAATCTGAGGAGCTGAATCCTTAGCCATCTTCAAGAAACGGCTAAAAACACATCTCTTCCATCTTTATTTGACCCTCTAACTCTAGCACTCTCTATTCTAATTCTATTTTATCTATCTGTCTTCTTTTTATTTAAAAAAACACACTTGACCCTCTATCAATTGTTTATTTTTTCTCTAACTGCTAGCTTTTCTTGAAAAACTAACACTAGCTTTCTTTTCTAGCTTGCTTTCTTATCTACTTGTTTAAAAAAAAAACAAAAAAAAAACCTTGCTATGTGTTCTGTTAGGCTAACCGAGACTTGTCATAGCACTAGCATGTTGTTGCTCTTTTGTTGGTTTTGATTGCTTCTATTGTCCTCATTTGTAAGTCGCTTTGGATAAAAGCATCTGCTAAATGTAAACGTAAATGTATTCCTCCTCAGTAGATCTCTCAAGCTCCTCCAGATGTGTTGGTAGATATAGAGCTCATGGACTTAAATGACGTTATACATCTCAGGTAAGCACATGTCTGAGAAGTAACGTCTACTAGGCATGGTGTAACGGGGCTCAATATAGTCCACAAGCCTGCGAAATCCAATGTCCTCTACAACCGAGAATGGTTCATCATCCAAGGCAATGAATTATCTTTTTAGTAATGCCTTTAGCCTTGGCACTGTCACTGGCAAACTTTTTTGTCTTTTCTAAAAAGTCAGCGACAGATGGAGTGGGTGTGCTGGGACTGGGAGGAGAAACTTTGCTTTTCACTGACGCCGTGTCTTTCTTGTACTCTGCATGCTGTTCGGGGTGTCTTGATTTTAAGTGATAAATTAAACTTGTAGTGCTGTACGTTTTTGCAGATGAACCCCCTCTAGATAATTCTGCAGAACAGTGTCTGCAAACGGCCAATTTTGTGTCTTTCTCAGATACTTTAAAATGCTTCCACACCGCCGACATGTTTGCTGCATTTATAAAGCACATGCCTCTCACTCTCTAAGCTGGCTGCTATTTGACCGCGTCATCAAAAACGTCATTGTTCGGTAAAAATTGTTGCGAATTAGCTTAAAAGGGAATTGTATATAAATAATTACAATTAATTATGATAAATTACAATTATTTATATCAGCTGACAGTAATAACTGTAGCAGAATTAAATTGCCATCAACTGATCTGTCCGTCCAGCGAACATTCAGTGCAAGTTCATATCAACTCTAAGAAAGGATATTTCCTTGGCCACAGAAAATACTTTCCTGAGTATTTATACATTAGAGCATGTAGTAAGGATCAAAAATCATAAAGGGACATTAATTTGCAAAGCAGAATCAGAAACTCATGTAATTTGTGCACGAGAGTTTTATTAACTAAACACTAACGCAAACTAGTCTAACTAACAAACAAACAAACAAACACAAACATACAATCGCTCATACATGGGGAAAGGGCTAATGAGAGTTGTTGGATGAAACCATCAGGAAAACCAGAGAATGCAGTTATGGAAAGAGTCAGTTTAACCACCTGAGTAAAACCATCAGCGCCGTTTATAATGGGGTCTATAACTTATACTAAATCTCTGTTTCGTTTAGTTAAATGTACTATACTTGCACTGCCTTGATCGTTGATGAATGTCCAGAAGGCAGTCTCGGTTGAAACTCTTGATGGTTTCAAGGTTTTGGACTTGCAATCACGTTCTTCCTGGTTTGAAGAGTGATGAATTCGAAAGATGTTCTGACTCGATGGTGATTGGGAGTTAAAGTGAAGAAGAGTTAAGAGACATCAGCTAAGATCCAAGAATCTTTGTTTGAATGGAAAGACAAGGCCGCGAGGCCTGGCACAAAAACTTAAATCCTCTTAGGATCTAAGAGAACTGCAGACTGGGTCTTTGTGGACAAGAGTCATCTCCCAGGCTGGGGAGATCACCCACGGTTCTATGTTGGGGGCCCGCCGGGCGTGCCCGCACCAGTTCGGGCTCTCCGTCAGAAGATAGCAGAAGAGCTTTTTTTTTTTTTTTGTAGAAGAAGGTTTTGCAGAAGAGAGAGAGCTGGACCTGAGTGTGAGAGCTTTATCTGCTATAGAGGTCACACCTCAGGGGAGTAAAAGAGCCAATGGGCTCCAGTCTCTTTGGAGGAAAGGTTTTACGACTCTTTGTCTCTGAGCATGGTAATTTGCATGGGGTTGGATTGGAAGTTGATATACAAACTATTAAAGATTCTTAGAACACTTATATGTTGCATGGGTAGCAACATATACACTCAATTAGATAATCCGAAGACGAATTGATTGAGATCAAACATGATATAAGTGAGGTAATATTAACTAGTGATCTATCATAAGCATGCATAAAACAAGATATAGTACAAAAGACAATATACAAGAACAGTAACAATATACACAATGACCTGAGGATGTGTGTGTTCATTCAAAGAAAGGTTCTACCAATGAATTAATTAGAGAAGAGTCCATTCTTATGTGCCTTAATGTCTCTTTCCTAAGGGAAAATGAGGTAAGTGTTGCTCGACCCGCATTCCTTAGAGCAATAAAACTAGTGTTATCAGATTGGTTGCTATGGAACCGGGGGCCTGGAGTCATCCACAGACATACCTCTGTGATTATTTGTTAATCTAATAACTAATTTGATTTGTTAAATCTGATGAACAAATGTGTCTGATTGGTCCAAATGCTACATAATTCCCCCCTTTCAAACGTTGTTGTCCATCCAATAGACAACAGCGAGCGATTGTTAAAGATGCAGAACAATCAGACACGCACCTGCCACTCATGGCTGGGAGACAGTGGTGGCTCTCGGGCTGTTTGGTTGCCTCCAGGAGTGGTTGTGGTGCTGTGGTGATGCAAGCTGTAGCAAGATGCGGGTCCTCGAGCTTGTGCAACAGGTGTCGAGGCAGTGTCACCTGTCGTCCTGAAGTGAGTTGGTAGGTGGATCATGAAGGAGGGATGACAGGTGGATCCTGATGGTCAGATGGCCGGTGGATCAGAGAGGATGACAGGTGGTTTCTAATTTTCCTGAGCCTTTGGATCCTCAGCTTGGGTGTGAACCTTGGTCCGATTCAGAATTGTCTCCGCCTGGGTCCCTCTTCTCTGGTGGTTCCGTTTGAAGGTCCGAGGAAGTGCAGCCGTGCACCTGTTCATGGACCTTTGCACCACATTGACTCTCAGGACTGGATGAGTGTCTGAGGAGGTATAATCTGTCTCTGTCAGTCGCGTGAGCTTCCACTTCTGGATACTGTAGCGTTCGGTCAAACTGGGTGATGTTTTAGCCAGTTTGTCAAGGTCTTTGAGAGTCATCTCCTGTGCAGTTTCGGGGTCTGCATGGATGGGCTTTCTGCTTTTGTTAGAAGGGAAGAGTTCTGTGGTGAAGGCTGGCGATGCTTTGGTTTGCGGCCATTCACTTCTTCCATCGTATAGCAATTCTTGGATAGGGGACTCCATTCTGCTCAGCGGTGGTGATGCTGATGAGGGCTCCGCTTTTCTTGGATCTAATTCCTTTTCAGGTGGTCTTGTGGGTGAGGCTATCTGTAATGCCTCTTATCCAGGTGTTCACGTCTCTTCCTTGGGCAGTGGGGTTTGCAGTCTGTGACACGCTGGCAGACTGGAAAGTGAGGACTGACACAGATCTGTATGGTGTTATAGGCCCATATGTGGTGAGACCGCTAAGTGTCATTGCAAACGCAAAGTGGAGTGTGTTGTCGTGGGGCTTTGTGGTTCAGGTTTGCTGTTTGGAATTGACAGCAACCTGACATGCTCTGACACATTCCGCCACATCTTGCTTTATGCCAGCCCCGTATGCCATTTGTTTTAGTGTCTCATAAGTGTCTCTGGTACTGTGGTGTCCAGCACAAGATGCGTTGTGGGCATGTATTAACATGACTCCACCCCCCCCTTTTGTCACTGTGGCACCACAAGCTTTTTTTGCGCAGTGAGGTCATCAGGGACATACTGCCATGTCATGGGTGGGTGGGTGGGTGGGTCTTGGTTGAGACCATAGCTCACCATGCAATGCTCATGTGATGTTGTTGCATGCCTGGGACAGGTGTTGATGCTTGACTGGCTTCTTGTTCATTGTGGCAAACTCATCTTTTTCATAGCCAAGGAGGTGGCGTGTGAAGCTGAGCTTGGCATAATTTGAGTCTGTGTAAATGAGGAGTTCTCTGATGCAGTTCTTGTGAGCCGATGCGATTTAAAGGGTGATCAGGATGGCTGTCACTTGTACTGTGATGACTGGGAGTCCAGCTTGAAGTGTTGCTGTGGGAGAGGTTTGCTGTTAACCCACAAAACACCCGTTCTGGGCACACCGTGCCTCAACATTGCATCCTTAAAAGGCCATCGACCATGTGGCTTTGGGTGCGTTGGTCCTCTGTACGGATGCTTTGGCTATTGAGGGCCATTACAGGTTGGTAGCACGTCTCTGTGATCACTTTCCGTGTTCCATTGTAAATGGAGAATCGCTGGATGGTTCATGAAGTGCAGAGCAGGGCTCTTTTGTCATCTGAGTAGTTAGTGCTCCGGTGGGAGCAGTGTTCTGCTGAAGTGGCAACCCCCCTTTAGTTCTGGCCGTGTTGTTGGTGTAGACCAGGACTAAGGCAGTAGTTGGTGAATCCAGCTGTCAGATGAAACTCCTTGGGATGAGAGTAAATCAGGCATGGTGTAGAATGCAGATGCCATTTGAGTTTGAGGATTTAATGTGGTCTTGAGTGAGTCCACGTAGTTGACATTAGCTCTGCATCATTGCCTCTTGTGAAGAGCAGCTTTGGGACTGGCAGTTGTCGGCAGGTGCAGGATGTCTCTTAGAAAAGGGGGTGTGGCTCAGAGTGGGGCCAGGTTCCCTCCATTCCCTGAAAGGTGTGGGGTTGAGGGTTTGGCCACGCTGTCTGTGTGTCACACTGTCGCTGTCTGTTCCCCTTTGGTGTATGCTGGTACTGCAGTCTCATATTTTCACCAGAGTAAACGACTGGTATGATCTTGCAGGAAGTTCCTGCACTTGACAGGGCTTCCCCAGGGGGTTGCAAGGTCTCATAGGGAAACTCGTGCACTTGTTTGTGAAGGCAGGACTGGTGTGTGCTCGGTGAGTGCTTTGAAGTGTGTGAGGCTTCAGGCCATGTCCTCATGGCTGGCTGTGAGATTTTCCCGTGACCTCGGCGACCTGACAGTCTGTCGGGGTGACCTGTCTGGCTGGAGTGGCAGGGGTTCTCGCACTTCAGCCCGGAGTTTCGCTGGTTGGAAAGGTGAACGTTCCCGCACTTGAGTCCAATTCTATGAATGCTTAAAGTCCTTTGGGACTCAAAACAATACAGCAGGTCTATGTTGGTGAAAAGAGGACCTGTGTCCATTTGTGTTGTGTACACGGGGTGTACAGTCTCATGGAGCTGATGGTCAGGTGCAGGGGAGTTGGCCGTGTATGTATTTTGGCCTGTCATGGGTGGTCAGCCGTCTGCTGAAGTGCTGTCTGGGTGCCATGACCATCTGGCGTTAGGATGGATGTCTCTGCAGTGAGAGACTGTTGGCCGAGATCTGGGCGTTTCTCTGAGTAGGAGGGCATTCTGGTAGGTTGTTGGTTTCTCATGCCACTCGTAGTTAAAAGGAGTCTGATAGGCTGATACATCCTGCACGTCCGGCCGGTGAGGCCGCTCTCAGGATCAGTTCCTTTAATGTCCTCAAGATCTCTGTTGCTGGCCCGTGTGCTCTCCAGAATCAGTTTTGGGTACTGTGCAGAGATAGGCAGGATTTTAACAGTCTCTATGTAGGCAGCGCTGTGTGCTTTGTAGGCCATATGGGCTGAGTTCCGCAGATGTCAGGTGGTCATTGTGCGGGGGAAGGCCATGGCGCTTGGGTGGTGACTCATAAGATTTCAGGAGGAGAGAAGGTCCTGGAGTTGAAGCCTTCCTCCCTTGTGGCCTGTTCTGTCATCTGCCGTAGATTCAGAGCTGGCTGTAGCAGGCTTCTTGTAGTTTTTGTAATCCGCTTTGACAGGTTCAGACTGCTGGTACAGGATGTTGGGTGCCTCAAGGCCAGCGGTGATCCAGAGCAGACAGTCTGTCTTGCGTGGTCACATTGGGCAGAGCTCAAGCATAAAGGTCTATGTTTTGCAGGTGGGCAAGTGTTGTGGCCCTCTGCAGTATTTAGGTTGACAGTTGTATTGTCTCTGGCCAGCTTGTTGGGGTCTGTGGGGCCACACGGTGTGTGCATCTGCAGTGATCCTCTGGAAGGGTCCCTGCCCCACCCCCCTGTAGTTGCTGGCTGGTGAAGTGTGAACAGTGGGCTCTCGCCCCCCCCCCCCCCAGGTTCGGACTCTTGGCTAAGGGGGCCTGGGCCTGCTTTTCAGGGGAAATTCTGTGTTGTGTTTTCCCTGTCTGTTCACCTTGTGGTCTGCAAGCATATTTCAGTTCATTTGTGACATTGAGTTCACCTTGGCTTCGTTTGACTTTACCCGATTGGTGTTCGGAGTTGTCTCATTGCTGTGTTGCATCAGGTAAGGAGTCAGAAGTTCGTCTTTCCCAGTACTCCTCAGTTGAGTTTTGTTCAAGGAGCTCTTTTGCTAGTGTCAGCAACTCCTGTAACTCAGAAGTAGGCGTGTCCAGCTGTCCTTGTGTAGCACCCGTTTGGCACCTGTGTGAAAGGTGTGAAGGAGGATGTTGTGGTGGACTATCATTGGACATGCCGTGGTGTTTGCAGGATGAGGATGGCCTTTTCCATGGTCTCTGCTAGTTGTTGGTCTGGGGCTTAGGTCTGTTGCCACGGTGACGGTTCTGTCCTCCGCTGGCTAGTGGCTTCCTGTAGAAGGGCCTTGCATTGTGGCAATGCTGGGTGCTTTCTGACGCCTGCTTTGGATTCTGGGTTGTGCATTTCAGAATCAGTGGGGTCTTACAAACACCTTTGGTAGAGGCCTTGTGCTTGTTAAAGGCCTTCTGTGTCAGGTCATGGAGTTGTTGAATAGGCAGTGTGTGGCAGGCCATAATGCCGAGATGGTGACTTACAATGGGGTGGAGGTTTCGGAGGAAAAGGCTCTTAAAGCTGGGGTCCTCCTCCATCCCAGGTTCACTGCGAGCTCCAAAGTAAGCTCGTCGAAGTCTGTGGTAGTAATCACGGGGAGTTTCATGACGGCCCTGTTCGATGGCTAGGGCAGCGATCAGTCCGTGTTCAAATTCTGGGTCTGAGAAATCCTTTATGATAGCTTGTTTAAGCTGCTGGTAGTCCGATTGGATGTGTTCTGGCTGTCGAGCCAGGAAGCGTTGCACTTCTGGGCCAGCGGTGATCCAGAGCAGATAGAGTCTATCTTGGTGTTTCACACTGGTCCAAGACTGTAGGTGAAAGTCAATCTCTCTTAAGCATAAACATCATTCTCTCCTGCAAGTTCTGGTGTGAATGCAGGGATGTTTCTGGCCATTCGGTTGAGGTCTTTGAGTGTCACTCCACGTGCTGTTTCAGGGCTTGCCGGAATAACTCCCTTTCCTTCTGCAGCTGCAGAGGTTTTCAGGAAGCTGACTTGTGAAGTGTCAAACAGAAGACTTTGGCTCCCCCCTTCATATCTGTGTACAGGTGCATCTCAATAAATTAGAATGTCGTGGAAAAGTTCATTTATTTCAGTAATTCAACTCAAATTGTGAAACTCGTGTATTAAATAAATTCAGTGCACACAGACTGAAGTAGTTTAAGTCTTTGGTTCTTTTAATTGTGATAATTTTGGCTCACATTTCACAAAAACTCACCAATTCACTTCACGAGGGAAGATGGTGATGGTCAAATAACTAAAATAAGGTAAAGGCAAAATGAAAATGTTCTAATAGCTTTAGGAAACTAAAAGGAATAAAAAACAACTAATTGATCTAATTAAATCTCAGATTTAACTGAAATCAACTAAGCTGAATCTGTACATTCAAGCTAAAAAGTAAATGAATGAAATGAAATCAAAGAGAGGTAGAAGAAAGTCAAAATAAAAATAACACAAATAGAACCAACGTATGTGAGGAGAGGCCAACCTGAATCTAAACAGAAGGTGATAGCACAAACAGGAAGTGAAACCAAGAGTGAGGGAGAGAGAGAGGAGTGGCTACACTTTACACTCACAAGTATCTTAAGTGTTAGTCGGATGCTAACAGTTAACAGTTGAGGTAAACGGCTTAGTTTAAATGCCTGTGCGGCAGCTAAGAGAGTTAGCTTAGGCTACACAGTTGTTTGTTTACACAAGGGTCTGTGACGTGTTTGCTGTTATCAGATTGAACCAGAAGAGGCTGCTCTCCACTTCCGGGGTCAGACGTTGCTAAGAGACCGATTGCGAGCTTACAACACGCGCAAGTGGAGCAGAAACTGCGCTGCTGTAAACATGCATGGGAACTCACGCGGTGCATAACAGTCAGTTATGACGTGTCGCATACAACTTCATTCACAAATCAAAACAGCACATTCACTTCACAGACCATGGCGAATTATTAGTTAGCTAGGCTAGAATTACACCATTAATTCGCTATTCAGTTGCATCACTTCAATGACTACAATGATACGCGAAGGTTACAAGAAGGCCTTAACTCTGGGAGATGAGGAACATCGCTCAAATCACCAATTATTTAAATATCCTGTAGCGAGTTTTCTTCGTCGCTCAGTTTTGATATCACTGCAAGTGGGTTTTCTTCGCCACGCAGATTAATTTGTGCCGCTAATCCGAGATTTCCTTGTCAGAGAAGACTTACACATTTAAAGCTGAAATGGGGTTTTCTTCGCCCAAAATCAGATTAATTCATTCTGGTAGCATCTATATGGGCTGCTAATCTGGGATTTTTCGTCAGAGAAGTCTTATGCTCTACTAACAACAGAAAGTAGGACTTCTTCACTAATATCAGGTTAGTTCCTCATCGTACGATTTAAACGTATTATAGTATTTATAAACTTCTACTGCTTGTAGTAAGGTGCATTCAAGCTATAGTCTATCTGATTTTATCAGAAACTGCATGTGTAAGACATTAATAAAATTTATGAGACAAACACACAAGTTTGATACTGAGTCTGCTTGCAAATAATGTTTAAATGATTGCCTGCGTTCTCCACCATAAAATGTTGTGAATTAGCTTAAAAGGGAATTGTATATAAATAGTTACAATTAATTATGATTAATTACAATTATTTATATCGGCTGACAGTAATAACTGTAGCAGAATTAAATTGCCATCAACTGATCTGTCCGTCCAGTGAACATTCAGTGCAAGTTCATATCAACTCTAAGAAAGGATATTTCCTTGGCCACAGAAAATACTTTCCTAAGTTTTAATACATTAAACCATGTAGTAAGGATCAAAAATCGTAAAGGGACATTAATTTGCAAGGCAGAATCAGAAACTCATGTAATTTGTGCACAAGTGTTTTATTAACTAAACACTAACGCAAACTAGTCTAACAAACAAACATACAATCGCTCATACATGGGGAAAGGGCTAATGAGAGCTGATGGATGAAACCATCAGGAAAACCGGAGAATGCAGTTATGGAAAGAGTCAGTTAACCACCTGAGTAAAACCCATCAGCGCCGTTTATAACGGGGTCTATAACTTATACTAAATCTCTGTTTCGTTTAGTTAAATGTACTATACTTGCACTGCCTTGATCGTTGACGAGTGTCCAGAAGGCAGTCTCGGTAGAAAGTCTTGATGGTTTCAAGGTTTTGGACTTGCAATCACGTTCTTTCTGGTTTGAAGAGTGATGAATTCCAAAGATGTTCTGACTCGATGGTGATTGGGAGTTAAAGTGAAGAAGAGTTAAGAGACATCAGCTAAGATCCAAGAATCTTTGTTTGAATGGAAAGACAAGGCCACGAGGCCTGGCACAAAAACTTAATGGTCCAGAAGAGTTCTAGCTCACATCCTCTTAGGATCTAACAGAACCGCAGACTGGGTCTTTGTGGACAAGAGTCATCTCCCAGGCTGGGGAGATCACCCACGGATCTATGTTGGGGGCCCGCCGACACCTGTTCGGGCTCTCCGTCAGAAGATAGCAGAAGAGCTTTTTTTTTTTTTTGCAGAAGGTGGTTTTGCAGAAGAGAGAGAGTGAGTCACCTGAGTGTGAGCGCTTTATCTGGTATAGAGGTCACACCTCTGGGGAGTCAAAGAGCCAATGGGCTCCAGTCTCTTTGGAGGGAAGGTTTTACGTCTCTTTGTCTCTGAGCATGGTAATTTGAATGGGATTGGATTGGAAGTTGATATACAAACTATTAAAGATTCTTAGAACACTTATATGTTGCATAGGTAGCAACATATAATATACACTCTCAATTAGATCATCCGAAGACGAATTGATAGAGATGAAACATAAGTGAGGTAATATTAACTAGTGATCTATCATAAGCATGCATAAAACAGGATACAGAACAGTAACAATATACACAATGACCTGAGGATGTGTGTTCATTCAAAGAAAGGTTTTTCAATGAATTAATTAGAGAAGAGTCCATTCTTATGTGCCTTAATGTCTCTTTCCTAAGGGAAAATGAGGTGAGTGTTGCTCGACCCGCATTTCTTAGAGCAATAAAACTAGTGTTATCAGGTTGGTTGCTATGGAACCGGGGGCCTGGAGTCATCCACAGACATACCGGCACCCAGAATGTGTGTCGGGTGAGGGGTCTGTGATTATTTGTTAATCTAATAACTAATTTGATTTGTTAAATCTGATGAACAAGTGTGTGTCTGATTGGTCCAAATGCTACAAAATTATTCAGTCTTTTCACTTGTTCGGCCGAACACCGAAAGTGAATTATTATTTTTATTTTTTTTCCGGCCTGATAATTTCGGTAGCCGAACATTCGGTGCATCCTTACTTTCAAACACTTTGTATACTTGAAACTTATCTCAGTTAAAAAAAGTAATTAAAACTATAACCATCAATTTAACAATATTTGTTGTAGATAACTGCTAGCTAACAACAGCACACATGCATGTAGTAATGTTATTAATAAATGGGTTATCACTGTGTGACGGAGCGGTGCAATTTTTGAGACCCAAGCCCAAACTTTTACCAGTAAGAAAATCCGACTACGCCACCCTAGGAATTACCCCCAGGGAAAATACTCAAACAACCCAAAAATTGGGTGATAAAGCACACAGGTTCGGTTCCCTCATAAAAGTAGTTAGGCAGGAGACGTGGATAAAGTATAAAAAGACAAATGTTTATTAATCAGGGATGTGATTTTTCCGTACAAATACGGATTTCCGTATTTTCCAACCTCTGAGGGACGACTCATGTGATTGGCACAGATACGATTTTTATTTATTTATTTTTTTTGTATGGTTGGTTACTGCATGATGATTGAAATCGTGCAAATGGCCTTAAGCTATTACCTAAATAAACTGCAAAAAGATTGTTTTCTGAAACATCATGGACTGAATGGTCCTGAGAGCACTGCACAAGCTCGCGGCACCATCTACAGGACAGTTAAGTGTTCAGATGATTCAAAGCACCAAATGCGAATAGAATCGGCGCTGAAACGTGTTACTCGACCCGGTGACTTTTTATGAATAGCGGTGAGAATTTGAGATTGATAGTGCTGTCATAAAATTGGCAACGGTTGTGATGTAATTGTATAATAGGCTGTAGTCTGACGTGCTACATGTCTGCTGTTACAATACTGTTTTTAGTTTTGATTCACTGTTCCTGCTAGCTGTGCAGCGCTTGGTTTGAGCCACTTTAATTTGCATTTGGGAACGCAACATTCGTCATTAGAAACGTTTATAAATCTGTTGTTGTTTACAAAGAGAAGTTTCAGTGTCACATAATCCTTCAGAAATCATTGTAATTGAAACATTTCTGATTATTATCAATGTTAAAAACAGTTTTGCTGCTTAATATTTTTGTGGAAACGATTCCACTCAAACATTTGTATAAGATTTAAAAAATTAATAATAATATTATTATCATCATGCATGAAAGTGATAAAAAGTGAGTGAAGACATTTTAAATGATTTCTATTTAATAAATGCATTAACAAATTTAATTAATATGTTTGATACATGCAAATAAATGCTGTTCATTAAACTTTATATTTATCAAAAAAATCCTGAAAAATAAAGTGTATCACCATTTCCACAAAATATGAAGCAGCAAAATTGTTTTCAATATTGATAATCAGAAATGTTTCTTGAGTCAAATAAATTGTAATGATTTCTAAAAGATCATGTGACTCTGAAAGCTGGAGTAATGATGAAGAAAATTCTGCTTTGCATCACAGGAATAACATTACATTTTATAACATATTTAAATTGAGAACTTTTTTTAAATTTGTAGTAATTGCACTATTGCTTTTTTTTTTTTTTTTTTTACTTTATTTTGATCAAATAAATTCAGCCTTGATGAGATGAAGATATTTATTTCAAAATCATTAATAATTGTAATGTTTCCAGACTTTTGGCAGATACTTTAATAATAATAACAACCCTATATGCTTTACTATAATATATTATAGTACTTTATTATAATATATTGTATTATGTTATCATGATTATTATATGCTGCTTTTTTATTTTCTACAGGACAATAGTATGTATTATTACAATATAAGATATATCTTTTAATGTGCTAAAATATTTTTAATAATAAGTGCTGGGGGTGTGGCTTGTGGGTGTGACTTGGAGCGTGGTCAGATTTTCCTTCTTTTTTTGTCTCTAGCTGATCATATGCCTGATTAATACAAAAGGTTTTAAAATACTAGACACTAAAATCAACAGAAACAACTGGAAACCCCCCTTCAAACAAATGAAAGCAAGTTACAAACAGAGAAAAAGATAGTTCAGTCATGACAACTCGGAACATTTTAGCATGGTGATGGATATGACAGTGTTAATGTATTTGGTCTTGGCGGAATAGATCTGCTACACTGTTGCTGAATTGCTGATGCTGTTGGTTATTGCTGTAGTTGTAGACTGCTGCAAGCAAGTACAGGAACTTGCTACTGCCAATGCATATGGTGATATGGTGCCATGAGTATTTAAGACATACTGCTGCTGCACAATACAGCATATAAAATAACCCGTTGCAGATCTATACAGGTGGAGCTGGGGAAGGTGGAGGGTTTCAGAGAAACTCTGAAAGCGCGCTGCAGGAATCTCAGGTGAATGCTAGCCAGCCTTATAAATGCGAGGCAGTAAGCTCATTGGCTGCATATGCAGCATGAACCAATCAGCTTGTGCCAAGTTGTTTAACTCTCTGAATATCATCCGTTACATTAACAACCCGTCAGCCTGCGCCATCTAGAGTTTTATGGCTGAACTATACATTTCAGTCATGACAACTCTCGGAACATTTTAGCATGGTGATGGATATGACAATGTTAATGTATTTGGTCTTGGCGGAATAGATCTGCTACGCTGTTGCTGAATTGCTGCTGCTGTTGGTTATTGCTGTAGTTGTAGATTGCTGCTGCTGCAAGCAAGTACAGGAACTTGCTACTGCCAATGCATATGGCGATATGGTGCCGTGAGTATTTAAGACATACTGCTGCTGCACAATGCAGCATATAAAATAACCCCCCCAACAAAGCTGGAAGAGAAAACAAAACAATTAAATATGCATGCTGCTGCTGCTATACAATAATATGCTTAAAATCATCCCTATAAGCAGAAGGAATAAAGATAAAACCCCCAGAACAAGCAGATCTATTGCCAAGACATATGTACTACTGCTGCTGCTCCAGAGAGCCATGAGACCGTGTGTTTGCTATCTATGTGAGCCTGGGCCGGCTTTGCCAAATGGCTTAACGCTAGTGAATTATTGCTGTGTGTACCTGATCGTTTGACCAGATAGCTAAAACTAGTGACCTGAGTTAAATGTGTTTCTGGGCTAATGGACTCAGATAAATTAACTAGTGGCTTAACATGAACCTGGGTGCTGTACCCTTAGATTTATTTAACTAATGACCTAAATAACTCTGGGTGTCTGAGCCAATAGCTCAAACGTAACTAAGTAGAAATGCGCACTGTGTGTGTCATTAACAACCAGGAATCACGCTGCAGGCTGATAGATGAAGTAACCCCCAGCAACCACCTGACTCAGGCTCGGGTGGCCTGAGCAAATAGTTTTTATAAATTTGTCATTCAAGATATTTTTTTTTTTTTTTTTAAATTTTAACATTCATCAACGTTACTGCAATGGAAATACTTACCTTTAACTTATTAACAAGCTAACAAAATATTTCACAAAAGAGTAAAACACTGTACACTCTGTAGTTGCGGTGTCATATGCCCAGAACTAATTCTGCCTCAAAAGTTGCTGCTCATTTATTTTGATAATTTAAAATATTTATATTGCATATTAAGAACAATAACGTTTGCATTGTATGAACACATCATGCTAAATGCATGGCTCGTTCCGAGATGGTCTTGAGCAAGACACTACAGTGAATTTATTTAAAAGCAGACAACTGCATTTTGCAATTTGTGTCCAAATTAAATTTGCAACATAGAAATGCTGTGCATGCTGCTGCTGAGAAAATCTCGATGACGGAATGCCTATGCAAGCTGCTGCTACTGCACAAGAGACTAAACTGCTGAGAGCTCCATTAATTAGGTATATAAGTAGCTAGGCGAATGCCTTTTTACTCTAACATGGTGTCTATGCCAGACGCGCCCGGCACAACAAGACAAAGTCAATAGACCCGTTACGATATGTAAGCTGTCTGCAATGTACAGTGGGTACGGAAAGTATTCAGAGCCCCTTAAATTTTTCACTCTGTTATATTCCAGCCATTTGGTAAAATCATTTGTTCATTTTTTTCCCTCATTAATGTACACACAGCACCCCATATTGACAGAAAAACACAGAATTGTTGACATTTTTGCAGATTTATTAAAAAAGAAAAACTGAAAAATCACATGGTCCTAAGTATTCAGACCCTTTGCTCAGTATTTAGTAGAAGCACCCTTTTGATCTAATACAGCCATGAGTCTTTTTGGGAAAGATGCAACAAGTTTTTCACACCTGGATTTGGGGATCCTCTGCCATTCCTCCTTGCAGATCCTCTCCAGTTCTGTCAGGTTGGATGGTAAACGTTGGTGGACAGCCATTTTTAGGTCTCTCCAGAGATGCTCAATTGGGTTTAAGTCAGGGCTCTGGCTGGGCCATTCAAGAACAGTCACGTTGTTGTGAAGCCACTCCTTCGTTATTTTAGCTGTGTGCTTAGGGTCATTGTCTTGTTGGAAGGTAAACCTTCGGCCCAGTCTGAGGTCCTGAGCACTCTGGAGAAGGTTTTCGTCCAGGATATCCCTGTACTTGGCCGCATTCATCTTTCCCTCGATTGCAACCAGTCGTCCTGTCCCTGCAGCTGAAAAACACCCCCACAGCATGATGCTGCCACCACCATGCTTCACTGTTGGGACTGTATTGGACAGGTGATGAGCAGTGCCTGGTTTTCTCCACACATACCGCTTAGAATTAAGGCCAAAAAGTTCTATCTTGGTCTCATTAGACCAGAGAATCTTATTTCTCACCATCTTGGAGTCCTTCAGGTGTTTTTTAGCAAACTCCATGCAGGCTTTCATGTGTCTTGCACTGAGGAGAGGCTTCCGTCGGGCCACTCTGCCATAAAGCCCCGACTGGTGGAGGGCTGCAGTGATGGTTGACTTTCTACAACTTTCTCCCATCTCCCGACTGCATCTCTGGAGCTCAGCCACAGTGATCTTTGGGTTCTTCTTTACCTCTCTCACCAAGGCTCTTCTCCCCCGATAGCTCAGTTTGGCCGGACGGCCAGCTCTAGGAAGGGTTCTGGTCGTCCCAAACGTCTTCCATTTAAGGATTATGGAGGCCACTGTGCTCTTAGGAACCTTAAGTGCAGCAGAAATTTTTTTGTAACCTTGGCCAGATCTGTGCCTTGCCACAATTCTGTCTCTGAGCTCTTCAGGCAGTTCCTTTGACCTCATGATTCTCATTTGCTCTGACATGCACTGTGAGTTGTAAGGTCTTATATAGACAGGTGTGTGGCTTTCCTAATCAAGTCCAATCATATATAATCAAACACAGCTGGACTCAAATGAAGGTGTAGAACCATCTCAAGGATGATCAGAAGAAATGGACAGCACCTGAGTTAAATATATGAGTGTCACAACAAAGGGTCTGAATACTTAGGACCACGTGATATTTCAGTTTTTCTTTTTTAATAAATCTGCAAAAATGTCAACAATTCTGTGTTTTTCTGTCAATATGGGGTGCTGTGTGTACATTGAGGAAAAAAAATGAACAAATGATTTTAGCAAATGGCTGCAATATAACAGAGTGAAAAATTTAAGGGGGTCTGAATACTTTCCGTACCCACTGTATGCAGTGTGATTCGGCCAACGCAACAAAACTGCTACTGCTGCTACTTATAATATTCACTACATTTCAATACTGAGTTGAAATACATGCTGTTGCTGTTAGTGATATTCACAATGTTGTAGTAGGAATTTACTGTGCAAACTGTTGCGGTTGTAATATTTAATCAAAATTTGCGAAGCATAATCTACTGCTGCTGCACGAAACCTGCTGTAAGCCCTGTTGAATAGTGAAGTAATAATGCCTATTGTACTTTAAAGAGTTAGTTTACCCTCCATGAGTTATCACTAAAATTGCATGCAACTAAAGCGCTTTCTGCTGCCGCTGCTATATTTGCAACAATATGACTTGCTATGCATGCCTCTGCTAATATTATTTCTAACCTTGCATCTGAATTTGCTATGCATGCTATAAAATTTGCAAACATTGCGATCTGAATAGTTATGCATAATGCTGCACAAAAGTATTGCCCCCTTTACTGAATAACCAAACACCCAAATAATGCTTATTTCTCTTTGAAGAGTTCTATAAACCCTGTTGAAATGAATGGCAAAGTAATAAAATGCCTATTTCACCTAAAAAGTTCACTACCATCCAAATATTATCTTATCACTGAAATTTCATGCAACTAAATGTACTTTCTGTGGCCGCTACTATTAGCAACATAATTGAATTGCTATGCAGACTACTATTAAAATTTAATAAAGTAGCAATCTGAATAGCTATGCATACTGCTGCTATGCTGCACAAAGTACTTAGAATTGCTATAAGCATCTTTATGAACAAGCAAACGCAATCGAATAATGCCTATTTCGTTTTGAAGAGTTCACAGATCTACTGTAAGCCCTGTTAAGGGAGCAAAGAAATAAAATGGCTATTTCACTTTAAAGAGTTACGTACCCCATGCGTTATCACTGAAATTTCAAGCAACTAAAGTACTTTCTGCTGCCGCTGCTATATTAGCAACAATAATTTGACTTCCTGCTGCTAATATTATTTCTAACATTGCATTTGAATTTGCTATGCATGCTGCTATTAGACTATTAGATTCGCTACATATGATCTGAATAACTATGCATAGTGCTGATACAGCTGCGCGAAGAAATTGCTTAGAATAGCTATAAGTCCCTTTTAAATAAAGAAAACGCAAATGATCCCTATTTGCTTGAGTTCACATACCATCCATTTTTAGTCACTGAAACTTCAGCAAATGTAGTCGCTTTGGATAAAAACATCTGCAAAATGAATAAATATAAATATAAATGTAAACAATGGTCTACCTACTGCTGCCGCAACTAAATGCATAATTTGATTTGCTATGCATACTGCTATTAATATTTCGCTAATAATGCATTCTGAAATTCTATGGATACTGCTGTTACACTCCATGAAATTACTAGAATTGCTGTAAGACCATCCATGCATAATCACCGAAATTTCATGCAACTAAATGTACTTTTTGCTGCCCCTGCTATCTTGGCAATAATGATTGGTTGCTATGCAGACTGCTGCTAATATTATTTCTAACATTGCATCTGAATTGCTATGCCATTCTGCTGCTATTAAATTCGCTAAAAATTGCGATCTGAATAGGTATGCATACTGCTGCTACAGTTGCACTAAAATACTTTTATCATTTATTATATAGAATTACTATAAGCATCTTTATTTAAACAATGAAACAAACACATAATGCCTATTTCGCTTTGAAGAGTGCACAAAATCTCTGTACGCCTTGTTAAACGAAGTAACAAAAGCCTATTTAAATTTTAAAGAGCTACTTACCCCATATGTTATTGTTGAAATTCATGCAACCTGCTACCGCTGCTATAAACAACAGTAATAATTTGACTTGATTTGCTATGCATACTGCTATTAACAATTCGCTAATAACGTGATCTGATTTCGATGATACTGCTGCTACACTCCATGAAGAACTATAATTGCTGTAAGCCCGACTGAGTACGCAAATAGTAAATTCCGGTTTAAGAGTGTCCTATTAGCTACATTGTACATGGGTTACTGATTGGAAATGATTTATCAGTAGTATCTTTATATTTTAACAAATTCATGATTAATTATCTTTAAACTATCACTAAACATGACTTTCATAATAAACTCTTCTCTATCGTTGAACCAAGGTAACGCATGAAATAAAGATGTGACCCCTTTAAGAATGAGCGCTCCCTCTTCTGAACTGCATTGCAATGCACCACGAGTACACCTAGGAGTGGGTATATTATTTTCTGTTGCTCGCTAAGTTGTTATGGTTAAATAGGTAAGGCTGTTGACAATATGGTGTTTACGAAAGACAGTTCTACGCGTTCACCTTGACTTAAATCTGTGAACAACTGTGAAACACCAACTGCAAACCGACCCCACTAGTGAGATGTGCATCTGAAAGTGATCCGTTCACGGTTGACATAGAAATGAATGCCTACAGGAGAAGATATTAAAGCATTGAAGACTTCAGCAATAAGGTAATCCCCAATTCACTTTACTGTTCTAAAATCCGCGACGCTTCACGATGTATTCTCACATACGTGAACTAGGAAAGCTGCTTGCTGCTGCTGCTAATGCTGTTGTATGAACAAGACTTGCTTAGTAATTACTCCTCATGCAAATAACCTGCACGTAGTTTTACAACTTGTATGTCTCTTAGTTTAAAAATGTAAATCTGACGAACGCAATAATGCACTGAAAGAGTGAAGACCGTTTACTTATCTAGCTGTTGCGTTTCAGAGAAACTCTGAAAGCGCACTGCAGGAATCTCAGGTGAATGATAGCCAGCCTTATAAATGCGAGGCAGTAAGCTCATTGGCTGCATATGCAGCATGAACCAAATCAGCTTGTGCAAAGTCATTTAACTCTCTGAATATCATCAGTTACGTTAACAACCCGTCAGCCTGCGCCATCTAGAGTTTCATGGTTGAACTATACATTAATACAAACCAACTATATAACTAACAACTACATGTAAAACAAAACAAAAATGAAATAATACCAGCAGGGCTGAGGCTCCCAACGGCAGGAAACAATGTAGAGTTTGGTGTTACAGGGGCACACTCTGATCACACTATCAAACACTCAAAGTGTAACACATCACACGATAAAGAAGAACCACCACCACAAGGAGGAAGATCAGTCCACATGTGGGACCCCAGCTCCTGCAATAAATCAAAAAGAAATTAATAAACTATAAAAAAAAAAATGGGCATCAATACCAAACAGAAATAAGGAGGAAGAAACAATGAAACGTTAGAGGAATCAAATAGTTAGTCACATGAGACTATCACAAAGCAACTTGGAATCAGATGTAAAGTGTCACATGAAAGTCAAGTTGCATTAATAAATGACTGACCACATGCAAATAACTACAAACACAAAACAAATTAACAACTGGAATAAAGAAAAAAACTAACAAACTTTTCTGCAGAATTAAAGGCAAAAGAGGGGGGAAAAAAAAGTTTTATGTATCATAGAAAAAGGAGACAGAGCACAGATTTTATCTCTCGTAAAGATGAAAAGAGATGGTCATATCTTTCATAACAGGGTACAGATGTGAAGTGGGGCACTAAGATGGCACGGTAAGAAACAGGCACAAGCAATCCCCCTTAAAGGGTCATTCCACCCCAAAATGAAAATGTTGTCATTAATCACTTACCCCCATGTCGTTCCAAACCCGTAAAAGCTTTGTTCGTCTTTGAAACACAATTTAAGATATTTTGGATGAAAACAGGGAGGCTTGTGACTATCCCATTGACTGCCAAACAATTAACACCATGAAGGCCCAGAAAAGTATGAAAGACATCGTCAATTGCATACTCTCCAAAATGGCACTACGGTGACGCGGAGGAGACAAATTGTAGAAAAGTCGTTATTTTTGTTTTTATGCAGAAAAAGTGTTCTTGTCGCTTCATAACATTCAGATTGAACCACTGATGGCAGATGGACTATTTTGATGATGTCTCTCATACTTTTCTGTGCCTCGACAATGTTAATTGTTTGGCAGTGGAGTATTCTGGGGTGGAGTAACCCTTTAAATGATGGTGATGACGCATCTACGCAGCAGTATAAACAGCAGCACTTCAGCAGCGCAAAGACAGCAGCAAACAATCACGGCATAGAACGAGAGGGAGAATCCTACAGCGAATACAAAAGGAGACATTACTAATCATCATGTTGTCCCCCACTCCCATATAATTACATTTAACACTTACCGTTAGGATATCACGTAGCTAGAACATTTTACAGGTACAGGTTTGTCAGAGTCGTGCCCACCGATAGCACAATGGAATACAGGAAATCATGCCTATTTTGCATGCGACAAAATGTTAACCCCATATAAACGAAAATACTAGCCCAATACAGCGAGCTCTTAAAAATACACATACCTGAAAGGTGAACAGTCATCAAATCCACTAAGCAGCACCAAAAGGGCACCAGAGCAGAAAAATGTGCTATAATCAACAAAAATGCTTGAAGTTATACACACCCAACCAGTTTTAAAAATAACCGCCTGTTAAGCACAGCGCGCTTACCTGCAACGACCGTCAACATAGACAAAAAGGGGGAAGTCGGACGTGACGCATCCCAGGCAACAGCCAATCAGCCTTTAAATAGAAGGTACTACTCACTGATAGGCAAACGCTGCTGTCAATCACCTAGTCCCGTTACAACTGCACTAGCAACTTTGCAGTTATGGCTTTTTAAAGCAACATAGTGTCAGTGTTCTTCGGTCCATCCTCGACTTAAACCACAGGCTCTAGTCTGCAGCACAGTGGTAAACCTGCAAAGCTCAAACATAAGAGAAACCATTCAAAATCCCAACATAAAAAAACGTTAAACACTAACAGGTCTCCCCTATATTCATCTTGTGTAAAAACACATGAAATAACATCATTATCTCCTTGTACGGTCCAAAGCAAAGCATGCTGCGATCTAGAAATCTGCTCTAACATTCAGTTTCAAGTTCTGCTTAAAAGTTATGTGAACTGAGTGACATTAACTCACATCATTTAGTAAATATGGCTGTTAGGTTTTACAGTTCATTGTTGGATTTTTAATAAAAGCCAGTCATGTTGGCCACGTACACACTGCAGCTAAATTTAGTTGTCGATTCACTTTTTAGTCAAGTCACCTTTATTTATATAATGCTTTATACAATATAGATTGTTTCAAAGCAGCTTTAAAGTGCTAAACAAGAAAATAATGATTCAGCGATGCAAACAGAATTCAATTCAGTGCTGTAAAGCAGCTCTAAAAAACAACGTTATTGTTCAGCTGAGGTCAGTTCATTGTTGATTCAGTTCAATAACTGTGTAGAATCCATCAATTATGGACTGAGTTCAGTTCATCTATGAATCAGCTATGGAAAAAACAGTGATGTCATCATTCAGCTCAGTTCTCTTTCAGTAGTGTCCGTGCAGTCAAGTCAATAACATTGCCAAATATTAAGTGTCCCCAACTAAGCAAGATGAAGGCGACAGTGGCAAGGAACCCAAACTCCATCTGGAGGCCAGTTCTCCTCTGGCCAGATGAACCAGCATGGTGTGGTTTAATTCCAGGCTGTATCGGAGTGTGGATTGATATCATTCAGAATATTCATCCAGTTCCTTCCACCTCCACCTATTGAATACATCACATGGTGAAGGAGGTTAAACTGGCCACAAGGGCTGTGCATTTGTATGGTTATTGTGGTCTTTGCTGAGGATTTGTGCCAATGGCCATCTAGTTGATGAGGTCTTCGCAGGGGATCTGTCCCTAGGGCTCATCTAGTTGTCGGAGTCAAACCATTTAGACCTTTGTAAGTAATTAGCAAGATTTTAAATGTATTCAATGTTTGATAGGGAGCCAGTGCAGTATTGACAGAACCGGGCTAATGTGGTTATACTTCCTGGTTCTAGTAAGAACTCTAGCTGCTGCATTTTGGACCATCTGGAGTTTCTTTATTAAGCGTACAGAACAACCACCCAATAAAGCATTACAATAATCTAGCCTCGAGGTCATAAACGGATGAATTACTGTTTCTGCATTTGACATTGAGAGCATAGGTCGCAATTTAGATATATTTTTGAGATGGAAAAAAGTAGTTTTACAAATGCTATAGCACACCTAGGTTCCTAACTGATGACGAAGAATTTACAGAGCAGCTATCAAGTGTTAGACAGTGTTCCAGGTCACTGCGTGTTTTGTTAGTTTTTTGGTCCCAGGGATGCAAACCTGTCATGGTGAAATTCACCGTTTTGAATTCAAAATGGGTCATTTGTGTGATTCATGTAGATCCGGTGAGTTTTTAAATTTGGTGGTGGGGGGTCTTTTTACAGTACCATAAGTACCAATTCAGTTCTGTACTCACTTGTAGTCAACCGCTTTTAAATGCTCCAGTGTGTTTTTGCATGCACACTCTTTTTTCGAATTACAAAACCACACGTTTTTACAATGTGTTTTTGCAGCGGTGAGTATAGCCAATCACAGGCATCTCTGTTAAAAGCAATGGCCAGTCAGAGGTGTTTTCTGTAGGTTAGTCAGAATTCCCTCTGAACTAACATTTGTTTTCGCAAGTTTATGGAATTCTACATGCTCGCAGAGCGACCTATAATAATGAGAAAGAGAAAAAAAGCATACACATGGTGTAAATAAGAGGTTGACTGTGTAGTTAGTCATTGATTATATTTAGAGGTTTTCGCTTGAGTAAGCTCAGTCAGTTGCGCTGTAAGAGGAGCCCTTTGCTCGGTTTCTTTAAGAAAAGTTTTTTGTTTTTTTTTTTCTAAGAGGACCGAATGTCCACATAAACTGCTTCAGGAGTAACGAATGCAAGTGTAAAAAATTACTCGAGTGAATCTGGTAAATTGTTCCGCAAATCATTGCTATGACTGAAAGCGATAATAACTGTAGCCCTGGGCGGAACATACAGCAATCTGATGTCAAAAATAGAGCTGTTCATTAAGTGATGCAGAGTAAATTCAGAGTAACAAAACTACAACAGAATATATTTAGCAGCTTCTACAGTTAAAGATAACACTTAAAGAAACTCTTTTTGATGTGTCCTTTTCAAGGCAATGTTTAAAACAAGGTCGTTTTTAAATTAAATCTGAAAATATTTAATGCATTATTACTCAATTATATTTGCTATACTAAAGTACAGTACTAAAATTTGTTATAATAGTCATTTTATAATAAATTCAAAATCAAGATGTGAACTAGGGAGTGGAAATGGCAGATCAGCCAATGAGTGATCCTCTGCTGCCATCTGCTGGATATAATGGTTATTTCATGTATTTTTTTGCGTGTCTTTGTCACCTTTTTCACCCATGATGAGTTTGCATCCCTGTGGTCCAATAATTAAAACTTAAAATTAAATTTTTTCTTAGAATTTTTTTGTAGGAAATTACTGTCCATCCAATTTTATATCAACTATGTATTTCATTAGTTTTGTGGATTTGTATGTTTTTTTCAGGCCACAAATAAATAAAAAGCTGAATATCATGAGCTTAAAAGTGAAAACGCAATGTTTTCTAATGATAACTCCCAATGGTAGCATGTACAGGGTGAAAAGCAACGGTCCAAGTACTGAGGCTTGTGGTACTCCATACTGCACTGTACTGTACCTGTTCTGTGTACACAGTTCTGTAATTTATGGGAGTGACAACCACATTCTGCAACCAAATTAACTCCTGAAAAATGCAGGTAGTGACAACTGCATTTACATAAATTCTACGCAGTGTGTATTGAACCAAACTGAACAACGGGACGCAAATGACATTTAAATGTGCATCAAGGACACATCTCTCTTCTTGTGTTTACTTCAGTTTGTCAGGTATTGTGGATACATTTTTTTTGTCTCTCTTCACCTCTCTATTTGGATTAACTTGTAGATTTATTAAACATGTTAGATTATCTTTCTCTTTTTCTGAGACATGTTCTGTACATACAGAACAATAATTTAGGATTCACTCACTTTCAGGGGTGTTTGGGTTGATGTGTGGACTGTATAATCACTGATCGGTATTCATTTAACATTGGAGATTTTGCTGTGTAGAGTATATTTTCTGTATTCATGCTCTGCCATTTAATCTAAATCACCACCAAAATGCAACACTATTCACAGTATATATTGAAATAAAATACTTCCCAGAATGCATTGTTTTTTATAGAATAATACAGTTTTAATGGAAAACTGTATGTTATTGTCAATTTTACAGTGTGGGTTTAACAAGTATTTGTCTTTTTAACTGTAGACCTGATGTCACTGAAAGAGGAGAGTCAAGAACTGAATGAAATCGAGGAGAAGGATCACTATGAGGAACATCATAATTTCATAACTGGAAAAATATCCATAAAGACTGAAAAGACGTCCTCACGAAAAAGAGCCCAGAAGACCAAATCTAAGACCTGCCATCAATGTGGAAAATGCTTCAGTAATCATCGAAACCTTAAAGTCCACATGAGAGTCCACACTGGAGAGAAGCCTTTCACATGCCAACAGTGTGGAAAGAGTTTTAATCAAACAGGGAACCTTAAAAGCCACATGAGAATTCACACTGGAGAGAGGCCTTTCACGTGCCCTCAATGTGGACAGAGTTTTAAACAAAAAAAAGCCCTTCAATGCCACGTGAGAATACACACCGGAGAGAAGCCTTTCACATGTGATCAGTGTGGAAAGAATTTTACGCATAAAAACACCCTTAATTCCCACATGAGAATTCACTCAAGAGAGGATTGTTTTATATGTCATCAGTGTGGAAGAAGTTTCGCTCATAAAGTAAGCTTCAAGACTCACATGCTAGTTCACACTGGAGAGAAGCCTTACACATGCTCTCAGTGTGGAATGAGTTTTAGACATAAACAATCTCTTGATTCCCATATGACTAGTCACACTGGAGAAAACCCCCATACCTGCAAACTGTGTGGGAAGAGCTTCTCACGAAAAGGATCTCTTAAGACTCACATGGACATTCACACTGGAGAGAAACCATTTACATGTGATCAGTGTGGAAAGAGTTTCAGACGTCAAGTGACCCTTAATTACCACACAAGAATTCACTCAAGAAAGAAACAATATTAGATGTTACAAATAAAACAGTGAATCCTTGTGCTAATTAAGGGTTATTTTACATTTAAAAATGATTTTTTTTTTTTTGTTGTTGCAGAATTAACATGAGACCATAAAAAAAGCATGTTGTGGCCAATTATGAAATTTGGCTTACGATTGTCTAAGAAATTAATTGTGATTGATTATTATTTTCTGATTCAGGGTTTTGTCATACAGAGTTTTTTTTTTTTTGAAAATGGGTCTAATATTCAACAATCTGGACATGGAGCCTTATTGAAATACCCATATCTCTGCTACTGAATGGTACAAGACCTTGAAAATTAAGATTCCTAAAGAAAAGTTTATTAACTAGAATCTAAAATCAAATATAATACAATACAAATTTTATTTCTATAGCACATTTAAAACAACTGCCGTTGATCAAAGTGCTTACCAGCAACAATTACATACAGTCACAAAAAACAGAATTCAACAACAATTCAACAAAATTCAACATAAAAAAAAAAAAAAAAGGTAAAACCTGATCCCTCTAATCGACTCCAAAAGCTCTACTAAAAAGGTACGATTTCAATCTAGACTTAAAAGCATCCACAGATGGGGAAGATTTAATATGCATTGGGAGAGGGTTCCATAAACGGGGAGCAGCCACTGAAAAGGCCCTATCACCCTTAGATTTTAACCTCGTTTTAGGAACATGAAGAATCATCTGATTCGAAGATCTCAAGTTTCTTGAATTTTGATAAGGAATTAAAAGGTCAGCAATATATTTTGGAGAAATGCCATGCAACGCTTTAAAAACCATCAACAAAACCTTGAATTCAATTCTAAATTCTACGGGCAACCAGTGTAAAGAAACCAAAACAGGAGTAATTCTCTCTCTCTTATTTGTATGAGTCAAAAGTCTGGCAGCAGCATTTTGTACTAATTGAAGACGAGATAACTGACCCTGTGAGATACCTATATATACAGAATTACAGTAATCGATGCATGATGACACAAAAGCATGAATAAGAGTCTCCAGATCCTTAAAAGAAAGAATAGATTTCAGTTTAGAGATAATTCTAAGTTGATAAATGGCAGCCTTCACAACACTAGAAACTTGTTTATCTAAAACTAAAGCTGAATCCATAGTAACACCCAAGTTCTTAACATGATCTGAAACACTTATCTTCATAGAGGCCAACCTACTTATAATTTCCTTGGAAGCAGAGGAAGGTCCAAAAACTACACACTCAGTCTTATTAGTATTAAGATGAAGAAAATTGCTTGCCAACCAGGCTCTTATCTCACCTAAACACTGAGCAAGTCCCTCAAAAGACTGAGATCCCCTTTGCTCTATTGGGATATATAACTGAGTATCATCTGCATATAAATGATACATAATATTATATTTACGAAAAATTGAGCCCAAAGGGCCCATATATAGTGAAAATAAAATAGGCCCAAGAATAGACCCCTGTGGCACACCACTACGTAATTTAGCTGATGTCGAACACAAATCTCCAAGGCAAACCGAGAAAGATCTATCTTTTAAGTATGATTTGAACCACTCTAAGGCAGTACCCCAACACCAACATCTTCCAAACGCTGCAATAAAATACCATAATCAAGAGTATCAAAAGCAGCTGTGAGATCAAGTAAAATAAGAATAACTACCTTTCCAGAATCAACTGCCAAAAAAATATTAAAAACCTTAAGAAGGGCGGATTCTGTACTATGAAGAGACCTAAAACCTGACTGGAACATATCTATAGCAGCATTCATATCTAAATATGATGCAAGCTGGGACAGAATAACCATCTCTAAAATTTTCGACAAGAAAGGAACTTTCGATATAGGTCGGTAATTACTTAAAACAGTACAGTCTAAATTTGATTTCTTAAGAAGTGGCTGCACTACTGCATGTTTAAAACAAACAGGGACATGTCCATTAATTAAACTACTATTAAGAAGAGATTGAATAGTTTTACCTAAAAGATCAAACAAATTCAACAACAGCCGAGAAGGAAGAGGATCAAATGGATGTGCAGCCGGCTTAGTGTGCCTTAATATATGCTCCAACTGAGGTAAAGAAATAGGTTCAAAACTACAAAATGAACTTTGATAATTTAACTCCGCATGAAAGGTTGTTCCCGAGCTAATCTGTAACCAAAGATTATCGATTTTGTTTACAAAGAATTGCAAAAAATCCTCACAAATTTTTTGAGTAGGCTCTAGACAATTAGTAGGTGCAGGAAAAATCACTTTATTAATTGTACTAAATAAGACATTAGGCTTGTTTGAGTTCTTATTAATTATATTTGAAAAATATTTTGCTTTTGCAACCTTCACAATAGACTGAAAATTTGCCAAAGCTTCTCTTAATATATCAAATGATACTTGCAGCCTATCTTTCTTCCATTTTCGTTCAGCCCTTCTGCAAATTTTCCTTGATGTACGAATTTCATCATTCATCCACGGCTGTGATTGTTTTTTTGATTCCCTATATTTTAAGGGTGCTATCTCATCTAAAATTTCTGTACAAACCAAATTAAAAGAATTAAAATACCCTTCCACACTAAGGTTCTGAGAAGAAAACTCTAAATCATGACAGAATGAAGAGGCAAAAAAGGCCTCTGAAAATTTATCAACAGTTGAAGTATTTATAAGACGAATAGAGTGGCCAGACCTATTGCTTACTGAATTCAGCGAAGGAAATGCAGCAGAAAAACAAGCATCATTTACCACAACATTAGTAACAGAGAGACCCAAGGACAATACAAGATCAAGAGTATGGCCAGCTCTATGAGTAGATCCTGACATAAACTGAGTAAAATTAAATAAATCGATCAACTGCAAAAATTCACTAGGCAATGGCTTAGAGGGACAGCACACATGTATATTAAAATCACCAAGTATAAGAAAATTATCACAAGTAGGAACTGTGACAGACAAAAACTCAGAAAATTCATCAATAAAATCCTTATTATACCCTGGAGGCCTATAAATAAGTGCACATAGCAATGAAGAAACAGAATCAACCCTAAATAATTGTATTTCAAAACTAGTATATTTCCTGGACGGCAGTTGACTACATTTAAAATGACTTTTGTACACTGTTGCAATACCTCCACCCCTACCAGAAGTTCTAGGTGAATTCAAAAATAAATAATTAAAAGGACAAAATTCAGACAAAGGACTTAAGTCCAACGCATCAAGCCAAGTTTCAGTCACAAAAAGGAAGTCCAAATTATTTGATGAACAGTAATCATTTAAAATGAAAGTTTTATTCACCGTGGAGCTTGCATTTATTAACGCCATCTTAACTGAGATGGTGTTATCAATTTGTGGAAAATTCATGCACTTATCTTGTTTGAGCGATCGAAGATTGCTGACATTTACTTTAATTATACTTCAATATCTTTAATTCTTCTTGAGTTATAGGCACGCCAATTTTGGAAAAAGTATATTTATGACTCTCAGACAGGTATGTTCAATGCAGTTGTTTTGACAGAAGGAGACAAGATACATCTCTAGTTTCTACATTATTTGTTCTTCAGACATTCCGCTTTATAAGACTAAGAAGTATCATATTTTTGTAAAGTGACCTACATCTGGTTTTTGACCCCTGAAAATGTATACAATTTAACAATTTACCCTTGGAGCCATATTGAGATCCCAATATCTCTGGAACCAAACTATATAGGGCCTTAAAAATGAAGATGCCAAAAGGAAAATCAATCAACCCAATATCTAAAAGGGCATTAAGATATCATTAATACTTCTTGAATTACAGACATGCAAACTTTGAAGAAAAAACTTGAAAAGTGCTGTTTCCCCATGTTTGAATGGTCACCATTGGCACATAATGCAACAAAGATTGCTAAAGTGAACAGATTTAACTAACAGACCTATCAATCTCTGTGTAAAAGTAACATTATGATGTTGCCATCTTTCTGAAGTCATTTTTACCCCCCTGTAATTTAGCTCTGAATCTCAGGTTAAAATTGCCATTTTGACCCCCCTTTACAAAAAAGTGGATTACTCAGTAAATATTCATTCATGATATTTAATATGTTTGTCTTTCTTGAGAAAAAAAATATTAGCAAAATCAAAAAAAATTGAAGTTTCTGAAATATGGTTGATTTGACAGAATGACCCAGCAATCATTTTGTACAGCTTGAGTTTATTCACTTTGCTTATGCTTTGTGACAATACAAAAACATCAAATGTTGAAATGTGAAAAAATGAAATATAAAATAAAGTTCATATTTATCTAAAGCATTTCTCTTTCTTTTTATACATTTCAATTTACTATCTTTATACGTTACATTAGGCTTACAATCTTTTACAGGCTGATCAGCCGAATTATATTGCTTCGGATGAGACGAGCCGCCACATCCTCTTCTGCGACTTGTTCCATAATGTTTTTGACCTCTCCCTCCACTGGTCCCAAATTCTCTGCAGGAAGAAGCACTCTCTTGTCTATGCAAATGTTGTGCAACACAGCTGGTGCACATTTAATGGTGCATGTCCTCTCTGGCTCCATCCTGATTTCACTATGCAGGCAGTGGAATCTACAGGGGAAAACATGCAGTAGCTATCCCATAATATTTCTCCTACTGGGGTAAAATCTCCATTATTACTCTTTATTAACCAATGCCAGTTTAAGGTAGCTAAAATAAATAAGGGCTGGCATGTTTCATATTTAAACTAAACTTGAGCAACACACCTGCGCTTGAGCACTCCCATGCAGCGCTCAATGATCGACATCGTCTGTGAGTGCACATAGCATTTGCACTTGACCGATGAAGTGGAGCTGCAAGTTCTGCTATTTCACTAGCTCTGGGTATCGTTCAAAAATTTTCGATACCAGTACCTGAACGATACTTTTTTCGATACCAATTTTATGAAATCAGTTTTAACAAGATTACATTATCTCAAAAAACTTTGGTTTTATTTTTTCAGCTTGTTGACATTTATACAGACTCAAAGCCTCATTTCCTGAGCCACTGCACAAAGGACCAAAATATATCCAACACAATAAATCAGTGCAAATAAATTTAAATAATGCAATTTAAATAAAGTTCAAATAGTTTTCAGTTTACACATCTATTAGGCTATTTTTACACTAGTGCATGTTCATTTTAAAATGCATAGCTCAGACAGAATCATCATTTCTATTCATTTTCCACAGATTTACTGATGAACATTAGCAGCTTCCAGCGGTCTGCCTGTATTTTCTCTTCTACGATCGCAGTTCTGACTCAGGAGATAGCATTCAGCAACATTACATGACCAAAACACACATTAGACGGCAATCGGAAGTTATTACAAACACTCGATGGTGGTTTGAAATGAGTTTTGAGTAAAAGAAGAATATAAATTCTTATTTATTGTCTTATGTAGCATGATGCTACAGTGTGTATGAATGGTCACGTAACGCATGCTTTCGGTCGTGACATGGATGGAGACCTTTTCTGAAACGCAGTGGAAATGCCAGTATGGACGAGGATCATTTTCATTTTAAAACAAAAACACACCAGTGTAAACGTAGCCTTAAGGGTGTTGCAGACCTGCCAACCTGTACGCATTTTGACCTCAAAGTACACTGGTATGATTTGTCACTCTAAACTACGCAAAAACCTGGTTGCGCCTCTGTCCACACGCAGTACTCAAATCAAGCAACAGAAAAAGAGTTCGACCAATCAGAGTGTTGTTTTTATTTCGGTTTTGCATTTAAATAATTTCCGTGCATTTTATTTCTCTCTAAACTGGCTCTGGTTGTGTGTGTCCGTGAGTCTACGCGTTGAGATGAGAAAACTCCTCCCGCTTAATGTGCATTTGAAAAAGCAACATGTGAAACATATTCCCCTGTAATGACTTGTAATGAGAAGCGTTTCTAAACCTGTTGTCCAACAAAAGAGAACGTTATAACATACTAAACAACATCAGTCGAAAGTTAGAAATAACTTTTGTGATCTTATGGGACTTCTTATTACAGAATGAGGCAGAAATATATATTCTATAGCAGGGTTCCTCAATTAGTTTTCACCAAGGGCCAAATTCTGCCAACTATACAAAGCCAAGGGCCACCGACCACAATGTTATGACTACAATGTTTACTCTGCTATTGTTATTGTTGTTGTTGTTTTTTTGTTTTTGGTTTTTTTTATGCTCAATATACAGTATCTCACAAAAGTGAGTACACCCCTCACATTTTAGCAACATTTTTAGTATATCTTCTCAAGGGACAATACTACAGAAATGAAACTTGGATATATTTTAGAGTAGACAATGTGCAACTTGTATAGCAGTAAAGATTTACTGTCCTCTGAAAATAACTCAACATATGGCCATTATTGTCAAAAAAGCTGGCAATAAAAGTGAGTACACCCTAAGCGATAACAGCTATATGTCGTTTAACCATGCAAAGCCACGTCCTATTCATCATGTTCATGTTTTTGTCTGCTTGACAGGACTATACAAATTTGTGTATCTTGTATTAGAGCAGTTAAAATTTGGTGCTTTGAGTACAATTCTCTCATACTGACCACTGGATGTTCAACACGGCACCTCATGGCAAAGAACTCTCTGAGAATTTGAGAATTAGAATTGTTGCTCTCCACAAAGATGGCCTAGGCTATATGAAGATCAGTAACACCCTGAAACTGAGTTACAGTACAGTGGCCAGTGTCACACAGAGGTTTTCCAAGACGGGTTCCACTTGGAACAGGCCTCGCAATGGTCGATCAAAGAAGTTAGGTCCTCGTGCTGTGCGTCAGGTGCAGAAGCTGGCTTCAAAAAACAGATGCATGAGTGCTGCCAGCATTGCTTTAGAGGTTGCAGAAGTGGAAGGTCAGCTTGTCATTGCTCAGACCATACGCTGCACACTGCAACAAGTTGGTTTGCATGGCCATCGTTCCAGAAGGAAGCCTCCTCTGAAGCTGGCTCACAAAAAAGCCTCCAAACAGTTTGCTGAAGACAACTTGTCCAAGAGCATGGATTACTGGAACCATGCCCTGTGGTCTGATGAGACTAAGATAAACTTGTTTGGCTCAGATGGTATCCAGCATGTGTGGCGACACCCTGGTGAGGAGTATCAAGAAAATTGTGTCTTGCCTACAGTCAAGCATGGTGGTAGTAGCATAATGGTCTGGGGCTGCATGAGTGCTGCTGGTACTGAGGAGCTGCGGTTCATTGAGGGAAACATGGATTCCAACATGTACTGTGACATTCTGAAGCAGAACATGATGCCCTCCCTTCAGAAACTGGGCCGAACGGCAGGTTTCCAACATAATAACAACCCCAAACACACCGCCAAGATGTGATGATGAAGCTGAAGGTGAAGGTGATGGAGTGGCTAAGTATGTCTCCAAACCTGAACCCTATTGAGCACATGTGGGGCATCCTCAAGCGGAAGGTGGAGAAGCACCAGGTGTCTAACATCCAGCAGCTCCGTGATGTCATTATGGAGGAGTGGAAGAGGATCCCAGCAACAACCTGTGCAGTTCTGGTCAATTCCAAGCCCAGTAGAATTAAGGCCGTGCTAGATAACAGTGCTGCTCACACAAAATATTGACACTTTGGACACAGTTTTGACATGTTCACTTAGGGTGTACTCATTTTTGTTGCCAGTTATTTGGACAATAATGGCTATATGTTGAGTTATTTTTAGAGGACAGTAAATTTGTACTTCTATACAAGCTGCACGTTGACTACTCTAATATATATCCCAGTTTCATTTGTGCAGTATTGTCCCTTGAGAAGTATGATACTTTTGTGAGATACTGTAAATACTCATATTTCTTTCTCAGTAGTCTGTTTTATTCAAACAATTATGAACATTTTGTATTCAGATACTAAAGAACTTTGCCTGTTGAGTATTATAAACAAATGAACAAACAAAAAAACTAAACAAACAAATAATGGATCTCTATGTCTGCCTCCAAGTCAACTGTTCTTGCTCACTTCCAGACTGGATCTCTTCTCTTCACTTTCCCTAATTGCAGATTCAATTATTAGACTTATCAGAATAATTTTTTTTTTATTCTTCTTAGATTTTTTCAAAGTGTAACAGCGTTAATTGACGTACTCACAATTCAATGAGAGAAGTGACAGCGACTGGCTGAAGCAGTACCTCGGAAGTTGGGGCTATATTCTGTTGTAGCAATCCTGAGACACTGATCAAGATGCACACTGGACAGTCTGTTTCTATCCTGGTTCTTGATGATGTTCATTATAGAAAACGATGACTCACAGATGTAAGTAGAGGAGAACATCGAAAGTAGGAACATTGCAATGATTCTGCTGTTCTTGAATTTAGCTTGAGAGACCACTTTTGTCCAAAAGTCGCTCACACTAGCCTGCTTGTGTTGTTTTCTGAGCAAAAAAGACTTTGACATTTCCAAAATCTCCAGCTGCAAAGATGCTTCATCTAAGGTTGAAACCAGGCGTTTGGCCTCAGCAGTCCATTGCCCATCTGCTGGGACTGAAAATGGCTGTCTTAGGAAGAGAAGGAGTTAACTTGATAGGTTAAAGCTCTCAAATCGCTCCTCGAAATTCTTGGCCAGTCCGGTGACGAAGTCGCGCATTAGCGGGTCCTCTCGGATCTGGTGTTTCTCGCAATGCTGTTGCAAATGTGGAAAGTATAGCTTTCTCCCTTGAAGATCACGTTCAAAAAGTGTCAGCTTTAAATGAAAAGCTTCAACGGCTTCGTACATGTCTGCAATAGTGTGGTTCTTGCCTTGCAATTGCAAATTAAGCTGATTTAGGTGAGATGTGTAGGAATTTCATATATAGAGACTATCCCACAATGAGATATCAAACAAATTCACTCTAAGAAGAATCTCAAATCTTCCCCCTCTCCGAACCATCACGAGTGCTAAGTAATTATCACTACCACTGACGTCAATATTCTGAGTAGTTTCCTGTCAGCATTTTCTTCTTCTACTCAGAATGGTGATAATGACTAACTCAATCAACAAAACACAAAGCTCTTTGTGTATCAAGAACTAAGGAGTTCATTCACGCAACACGTGGTCAAGATACCTCCTGATCGGGAAATGTATGGAACTATAGAGTGTCCACCAGAAAAGAACAATTCACTGATACCCTCAGGCAATGCAACCACCGGACATCATACAACGTGACTGTCCCATGGCTCTGACCCCTGCTTGCTTGCAACTTCAACTCTTTTTCTTACAGACAAAAAATTACAGAGCTCACAATAAACGGTTTTAAGAGACAATCAGAGCAACTACATCCACAAATGTTGTATTTTAGGCTGTTTATATGCTTGATGTGTTTTATATAATCGGTGGTATTTTAATCTATGCATTATCCACATTTTGGTAGATAAAGTTAGTAAGTGTACGCTGCATGTGCAGGATATCTGATATTTGATGTTGAATGAAAGCTTGTCTTAATTGCAGAACAATGAAATGGATGAAAAGTCGCTATTATGAACTGTTAGTTGTACATTTTATAGAAGTTATTAACAAAACTTGCAGAGATGATCTCACATGATGGATGAAGCATTATGTTAATGTATGCATGGAAAAGGAACCGTGCGGGGCGTGGTTAGAGCTCTGCAACAGCTCTGATTGGGAGACCAGGACGTGGGACGAACTTAGGTGGCCCGCTTAAAACTCTGTCATGAACTGAATCTTTGCTCGGTCGCTCGCTTGCTTTTTTGCCATGGTTTGAAACTGCTCTTCGCCTTCGTTGATCGCGCTACAAAGCGCTCACACGCTGTAACATCATGTGAGCGAGACGTCAGACTAAAAACACTTCGCTGGAACTTCATAACTCTGCGGAAATCCTCAAACCCTAAAACCGCGCAAGCAGACTCTCAGAAGAACTTCAAAGCGTCATCCGCAGTCAAGGCAACCGAGTTCCAAGGCTCTCACCTAACCAGGCAACCAACCAATCACGACAAGGGCTATCCTAAACGTCACCTAAACGACAGCCAATCCGAGCCGGGATTCCTCTTTCAGCTTAACAGGAGCCAAGGAGACTAGCCCCAATCAGCTGAGCAGCCAACTCAAATCGCAAGTAGCCAAACAAGGTTTCCATCTTTTGCTGAGAATTTGGTGCAAAGTCGTTATCAAGTGATAAAGATAAAATTAAGCTCTGCTTTTTGGTGACTCTCCGAGAGCCAGTAACTGAAGTTGAGATTTTCTCATAACTCTCTCATAATTCCATCAAACGCTGTCAATTCTCATCCCTGCAACTGTTTGTGTGTGTGTGTGTGAGAGAGTGTGTGTGTGTTTTAGTTTAGTTTTAGTCTCATGTAATCTTAGAAGTAGTTCAATAAACTTGTTTCACTGTACAGAGCAGTGTCTGTGTTTTGTATTTGATCAGTTACTGCCTTGAGGTGTTGACCCTTTGCTACCTTGCTCAAAATTGATAAATTACTATTTTGTTTGTTTTTATCGTTGGCCACAAAGCAAGATAAACAAAATTGTTAAGAGATACAGATTTCAACGTTCGCTGGATGAACCATGAATAAGATATAAATTATAAGATTTGAATTAAGATCAATTTAATCAAATAAATATCGAATCCTTATAATCGATTCCCCAAAGCTGAAATAATCGCACAAAAAATGCACGTATGCCATCTCTGTGCTGTTGTTCAAAAACTTCAAAAATTTCTCTGCCTTTTGGCTATGAAGGCTGCTTAAAAATGAACAAAGTTCATTTTGAAGTTCACACACTCTCTCCAGCACACAGCCCTTGCTCAGCCATTGGATATCATTGTGCAGCAAAAGATTGTTTTGTTCTGCTGACATTTCCTCCAGCAAGGCACGGAAAAGGCGATGTTGCAGACCAGAACTCGCGCAAATAAAGTTTACCAGCCTCATCACAGTATCCATTGCCTCTTTCATTTTTCTACACAGTTTGGCGCACAATACCGATTTATGAATTATGCAGTGAAATGCTATGAGTGCTGGGTTAACAGCAGCAAGCCTGCTAATCAAGCCTCTGTGATGTCCAACCATTGAAGGAGCCCCATCAGTGACAACTGACACAACTTTGCTTAAATCCAATCCATTCTTTTCAAAGAACTGCATCAGTTCATTAAAAATGATTTCTCCTGTTGCGTGCCCCTGTATTGGCAGCAAACAAAGCAGCTCTTCACGGAAAACCTTCCCATCAAAAAATCTGACGAACACTGACGGCTGTTTAATGTCGGTTCAGTCGCAAGACAAGTCTATTGCAAGTGACATGACTTCAGCTTTCTTTATGTCGGATAAAAGATTGGACAGACACTCACCCACCAATGTCTCTGCTCTTCTTGTTGCTGTGCAATCGGATAATGGCACCTTCTGTAATAGCTCCACGACCATTTTCTTCGTTTTGTCATCGTGATTTAAAACTCCCTCCACCATGTCAATTGCATAGTTTTTAATTAATTCGGCATCCGTGAATGGCTTTTTGGCCTTTGCCAGGTTCCAAGCCACACGTAAGGATGCTGCAGAGGCATTCTCCTGTATGGATGTGGTTTTGTGAATAATAGCAACTGATTGCTTGTAAGCTGCCACCAATTGTGTTAACTTCTGTTTGCGGCTCTCAGAATATTCTGGATAATTGTTGTTAAAATTGCTGTGCAAAGAATTGAAACGGCGTTTCATGTTATCAGCCTTACAGACTGCCACAGTCTGCGTGCATAACAAGCACGTTGGCTTTGCGTTGTGGTGGTCAGGCAAAATAAAACAAAATTGTTCAGTTCATTCAGATTTGAATCGCCTATTTTCTGTATCAACCTTTCTTTTCTTCACACTCGCCATGTTTTTGCTGTCAGACTAAGTTGTCAATGATGCTGCGTTTGAATTTTCGTCCCAGTGACGTGCTTACACTGACGTTACCTTGACAGAACTATTTGAAATTAACGCGGGCCAAATATTTTTCTCTTGCGGGCCGCCTATTGAGGAACCCTGTTCTATAGGCTACTGTAAAAAAGGCTATGTTGATTAGCAATGGATTATAAATATACTTAATTATTATGAAAATATCCAAGGTGGTTTTAAGGACACAGACAAACATTGTCACAGTCAAGTGTTTATTGGCTTAATATTTCATTATTCAAAGGCAAATCTTCTTTTACTCAGTTACACCAAGTAACTTTTTTGCTTTTGTCCATATTAGGATTTCCTGGAGAGGCATCAGTTCTTTTGCTTGTGTGACCCATATGTGGACTTATATAAGTATATATATATATATATATATATATATATATATATATATACACACACACACACACACACATTTTATATATATATATATATATATATATATATATATATATTTACAGTGCCCTCCAAAAGTATTGGAACAGTAAAGACAAAATTGCTCTGTTGGTTGTAGAGTCAAGACATTTGCAAATATGATTAAAAGATGAATATGAGACAAAACTCATAAATGAGTCTACCCCCCAAGATTACTGCTATAAAAATGAGCCACGTCCAAAAGGTAAAGGGGGAGGTGTTGCTACAATTTCTAGCAATATTCTCAGTAGTTCTCAGAGGGCAGGCTTTAAGTATAACTCGTTTGAAGTTATGGTGCTGCATATAACATTATCTAGAGAAACACGTGTTAGTGATAAATCCCCTGTGATGTTTGTATTGGCTACTGTGTACAGGCCACCAGGGCACCACACAGACTTTATTAAAGAATTTTCTGATTTTCTATCTGAGTTAGTACTGACTGCAGATAAAGTCTTAATTGTTGGTGATTTTAATATCCATGTCGATAATGAAAAAGATGCATTAGGATCAGCATTCATAGACATTCTGAACTCTATTGGGGTTAGACAACATGTTTCAGGACCTACTCATTGTCGAAATCATACTCTAGATTTAATACTGTCACATGGAATTGATGTTAGTGGTGTTGAAATTCTGCAGCAAAGCGATGATATCTCAGATCATTATCTAGTCTTGTGTAAACTCCATATAGCTAAAACTGTAATTTCTACTCCTTGTTACAAGTATGGTAGAATCATCACTTCTACCACAAAAGACTGCTTTGTAAGTAATCTTCCTGATTTATCTCAATTCCTCAGCATATCCAACAGCGCAGAAAAACTTGATGATGTAACAGAAACTATGGACTCTCTCTTTTCTAGCACTTTAGATACAGTTGCTCCTTTATGCTTAAGAAAGATCAAAGAAAACAGTTTGACTCCGTGGTATAATGAGCACACTCGCACCCTAAAGAGAGCAGCCCGGAAAATGGAGCGCAGCTGGAGGAAAACAAAACTAGAGGTATTTCGTATAGCTTGGCGGGAAAGTACCCTATCCTACAGAAAAGCATTAAAAACGTCTAGATCTGATTACTTTTCGTCTCTTCTAGAAGAAAACAAACATAACCCCTGGTATTTATTCAATACAGTCACTAATTTAACGAAAAATAAAGCATCAACAGGTGTTGGCATTTCCCAAGAGCACAGCTGTAATGACTTTATGAACTACTTTACTTCCAAGATCGATACTATCAGAGATAAAATTGTAACCATGCAGCCGTCAGCTACAGTATCGCATCAGTGCACTATAGATCCCCCTATTCCATCTAAACTACTAAAAGAGCTGCTTCCAGAAGTCATAGATCCTCTTTTGGCTATTATTAATTCATCATTGTCATTAGGATATGTCCCCAAAACCTTCAAATTGGCTGTTATTAAGCCTTTCATTAAAAAACTTGATCCCAAAGATCTAGTTAATTACAGACCGATCTCAAATCTCCCTTTTCTGTCAAAGATACTAGAAAAGGTAGTATCCTCACAATTATATTCCTTCTTAGAGAAAAATGGTATCTGTGAGGAATTCCAGTCAGGATTTAGACATAGTACTGAGACTGCTCTCATTAGAGTTACAAATGACCTGCTTCTATCATCTGATCATGGTTGTATCTCTTTATTAGTTCTACTGGATCTTAGCGCTGCGTTCGACACTATCGACCACAACATTCTTTTGAATAGACTAGAAAACTTTGTTGGCATTAGTGGAAGTGCCTTAGCATGGTTCAAATCGTACTTATCTGACCGCCATCAGTTCGTAGCAGTAAATGAAGAGGTATCATATCGATCACAAGTGCAGTATGGAGTACCTCAAGGCTCAGTACTAGGGTCGTTACTTTTCACGCTTTACATGTTACCCTTGGGAGATATTATCAGGAGACATGGTGTTAGCTTTCACTGTTATGCTGATGATACTCAGCTCTATATTTCTTCACGGGCCAGTGAAACACACCAAATTGAGAAACTAACGGAATGTATAGTCGATATAAAAAACTGGATGACTAGTAACTTCTTACTGCTAAATTCTGAAAAAACGGTGTTAATTATCGGACCTAAAAACCCCACATGTAATAACCTAGAACACTATCTAACACTTGACGGCTGCTCTGTCAATTCTTCTTCATCAGTTAGGAACCTAGGTGTGCTGTTTGATAGCAATCTTTCATTTGAAAGCCATGTTTCTAGTGTCTGTAAAACTGCGTTTTTCCATCTCAAAAACATATCTAAATTGCGACCTATGCTCTCAACGTCAAATGCAGAAATGCTAATTCATGCGTTTATGACCTCAAGGTTAGACTATTGTAATGCTTTACTGGGTGGTTGTTCTGCACGCTTGATCAATAAACTACAGTTGGTCCAAAATGCAGCAGCTAGAGTCCTTACTAGAACCAGGAAGTATGACCATATTAGCCCGGTTCTGTCAACACTGCACTGGCTCCCTATCAAACATCGGATAGATTTTAAAATCTTGTTAATTACTTATAAAGCCCTGAATGGCTTAGCTCCTCAGTACTTGAGCGAGCTCTTATTACATTATAGTCCTCCACGTCTGCTGCGTTCTCAAAACTCTGGCCATTTGATAATACCTAGAATATCAAAATCGACTGCGGGCGGCAGATCCTTTTCCTATTTAGCGCCCAAACTCTGGAACAATCTACCTAACACTGTTCGGGAGGCAGACACACTCTGTCAGTTTAAATCTAGATTAAAGACACATTTATTTAACCTGGCTTACACATAACACACTAATACACTTCTATTATTCAAATCCGTTAAAGGATTGTTAGGCTGCATTAATTAGATCAACCGGAACCGGGAACACTCCTCATAACACACGATGTACTCGTTACATCGTAAGAAGAATGGCATCTACGCTAATATTTGTCTGTTTCTTTATTATTCTGTTTCTCAGTCCGTGTCCGGATCAGATGGTGGATCGGCGCTGGGAGATGATGTCTGCGACCCTGATCGTCAGCGGAGGCCGGACACCTGGATGAGCCCCGGGGACATATCCCCAGTGAAGGCCTCGACTTAAATACAATAAAACTTAAAATTAAACAAAATAACTATAAATATAATAAAATACCTAACTACATAATACTATTATTGTTAGAAATTGCAACAATATAAATAGAAATATAATACATTTATACATTTAAAATTTAATTAAAACAATAAGTAAAAAAATAAATAATAATATCCTGGCCAGAGGAGAACTGGCCCCCCAACTGAGCCTGGTTTCTCCCAAGGTTTTTTTCTCCATTCTGTCACAGAGGGAGTTTTGGTTCCTTGCCGCTGTCGCCTCTGGCTTGCTCAGTTGGGGACACTTAATTTTTTACGATTAACGTCAATTTTATTTCATAGATACTATTTAAACTAAACTGAGCTAGACAATGACATCTCTGAATTCAATAATGAAATGTCTTTAACTGAAAATTGAGTGTTTAATCTTATTATTATACATTACTGACACTCTATCCTCCAATTTGATACTGTTAAGTGCTTTGACACAATCTGTATTGTTAAAAGCGCTATATAAATAAAGGTGACTTGACTTGACTTGACAAAACTACAGAATGTCACATTTTATTATTAGCCGTTTCAACACATACATGTTTTACCAAATAAAAAGAATAGAACTTTTAGAGTTCATCCCACTCATTGATGTGAGCATAAGTATTGGGACAGCTGAACATAAGGCAGATATAAAAGATTAAAAGCTATTATTTAGTTGCAGATCCCTTGTGCACAATCACAGCAGTGAGTCTGTAACCCATAGACATCACCAGACTCTTGGTCTCATCCTATGAAATACTTTTCCCAGCCTTTAATGCAGCCAATTACAATTGTTGCTTGTTTTGGGGGAGTTTCTGCCTTTACTCTCGTCTTCAGCTGGTGAAATTCATGTTCAATCGGATCTAAGTTGGGGAAGTCGTGGCCTAATGGTTAGAGAGTTGGGCTTGTAACCTGAAGGTTGCCGGTTCGATTCTCACACCGGCAGGAATTGAAGGTGGGGATTGTGAATGAACAGCACTATCTCTGCCTTCGATACCATGACTGAGGTGCCCTTGAGCAAGGCATCAAACCCCCAATTGCTCCCCGGGCGCTGGAGCAATGGCTGCCCACTGCTCCGGGTGTGTGTGCATGTTTGTTCACTATTCACTGCTGTGTGTGTGCACTTGGATGGGTTAAATGCAGAGCACCAATTTCGAGTATGGGTCACCATACTTGACAATACGTCACGACTTTCACTTTCACTTAAATCTGGAGATTGACTTGGGCAATCTAAGACTTTCCATTTCTTTGCCTATTTAAACTAAACTGGGAACTGCCCTTATAAATTCCTTGACTGAACTGGCAAGGTGTTTTTGGTCATTGTCCTGATGCAATATGAAGCACTTCCCAATGAATCTGGTGGCATTTTCTTGAATATTGGTAGGCAAGATGGTTTTGTACCCTTCCAAATTCATTCTGCTACTGTCATCATACATTAAGTCATCAGTAAAGTTGAGAGGGCCTGTTCCAGAGACAACCATGCATGCCCATGCCATGACACCACCTCCACCATGCTTTACAGATGAGGCTGTATTCTTGGGATCTTTTGCAGTTCCCTTTTTTTTCTCCACATTTTTGCTTTCCCATCACTTAGATAAAGGTTCATCTTTGTCTCATCGGTCCATAAACACAGTTCCAAAACTCTTCTGGCTCACATTTGTGCTTTTTTGCAAACTCTAATCTTGCCTTTCTATTTTTGGTGCTGGTCAGAGGTTTTCATCTTGCTGTGTAGCATCTGTAATTCTGTGTCAAAGTCTCCTGAGGACAGTAGATTGTCAGAGCATCAACCCAGCTTTCTGCAAGTTGTTGGTGATTTTACAGACACGTCTTTTATGGTTAATTTTCACCGCTTTTATGATTTGTCTGTCATCAACTACTGTTGTTTTCTCAGCCGATCAGGTAGTTGTTGGTTGCTGGTGGTTTCCAAACTCTTGATTTCTCCATGCCCTTTGTTTTTGCTATAGCTCTAATTGACTCTTTTCTTTTAGCATCCAAATTGCTTGTTTTTCCCCTCAAAGTCAGCTCCCTCATCTTCATCCTGGTTTGTGTGTGTCATCATCGAATGCAAGATTCAGAATGCAGAAGTAATGGATATAACTGATACGACACATTCCCTGCTTTTAATATCTGAAGAATGAATGCAACAGGACACAGCTGATCACTTAGAAAGACCTGTGAGGCAACTGTTCCAATACTTATGCTCACATCAGATAGGGGGATGAAACTCTAAAAGTACTGAACTTCTTAGCTGGTAAAACATCTACAGGTATGTGTTGAATCACCCAATAGTAAAATGTAACATTCTGTAGTTTTGTCTCATATTCATCTTTTAATCATATTTGAAAATGTCTTGACTCCACAGCCAACAGAGCAATTTTGTCTTTACTGTTACAATACTGTTGGAGGGCACTGTATAAATAAATATATATATACACACACACACACACACACACAGGTGCATCCCAAATTAGAATGTCGTGGAAAAGTTCATTTCAGTAATTCAACTCAAATTGTGAAACTCGTGTATTAAATAAATTCAATGCACACAGACTGAAGTAGTTTAAGTCTTTGGTTCTTTTAATTGTGAAGATTTTGGCTCACATTTAACAAAAACCCACCAATTCACTATCTCAACAAATTAGAATACTTCATAAGACCAATAAAAAAAAACATTTTTAGTGATTTGTTGGCCTTCTGGAAAGTATGTTCATTTACTGTATATGTACTTAATACTTGGTAGGGGCTTCTTTTGCTTTAATTACTGCCTCAATTCGGCGTGGCATGGAGGTGATCAGTTTGTGGCACTGCTGAGGTGGTATGGAAGCCCAGGTTTCTTTGACAGTGGCCTTCAGCTCATCTGCATGTTTTGGTCTCTTGTTTCTCATTTTCCTCTTGACAGTACCCCATAGATTCTCTATGGGGTTCAGGTCTGGTGAGTTTGCTGGCCAGTCAAGCACACCAACACCATGGTCATTTAACCAACTTTTGGTGCTTTTGGCAGTGTGGGCAGGTGCCAAATCCTGCTGGAAAATGAAATCAGCATCTTTAAAAAGCTGGTCAGCAGAAGGAAGCATGAAGTGCTCCAAAATTTCTTGGTAAACGGGTGCAGTGACTTTGGTTTTCAAAAAACACAATGGACCAACACCAGCAGATGACATTGCACCCCAAATCATCACAGACTGTGGAAACTTAACACTGGACTTCAAGCAACTTGGGCTATGAGCTTCTCCACCCTTCCTCCAGACTCTAGGACCTTGGTTTCCAAATGAAATACAAAACTTGCTCTCATCTGAAAAGAGGACTTTGGACCACTGGGCAACAGTCCAGTTCTTCGTCTCCTTAGCCCAGGTAAGACGCCTCTGACGTTGTGTGTGGTTCAGGAGTGGCTTAACAAGATGAATACGACAACTGTAGCCAAATTCCTTGACACGTCTGTGTGTGGTGGCTCTTGATGCCTTGACCCCAGCCTCAGTCCATTCCTTGTGAAGTTCACCCAAATTCTTGAATCGATTTTGCTTGACAATCTTCATAAATCTGCAGTTCTCTCGGTTGGTTGTGCATCTTTTTCTTCCACACTTTTTCCTTCCACTCAACTTTCTGTTAACATGCTTGGATACAGCACTCTGTAAACAGCCAGCTTCTTTGGCAATGAATGTTTGTGGCTTACCCTCCTTGTGAAGGGTGTCAATGATTGTCTTCTGGACAACTGTCAGATATGCAGTCTTCCCCATAATTGTGTAGCCTAGTGAACCAAACTGAGAGACCATTTTGAAGGCTCAGGAAACCTTTGCAGGTTTTTTGAGTTGATTAGCTGATTGGCATGTCACCATATTCTAATTTGTTGAGATAGTGAATTGGTGGGTTTTTGTTAAATGTGAGCCAAAATTATCACAATTAAAAGAACCAAAGACTTAAACTACTTCAGTCTGTGTGCACTGAATTTATTTAATACACGAGTTTCACAATTTGAGTTGAATTACTGAAATAAATTAACTTTTCCACGACATTCTAATTTGAGATGCACCTGTATATATATAAATATAAAATCTGTTTTTCTACAGCGTTTTTTTTTTTTGTTTGTTTGTTTAAAGTCCACGTGAAATCAAAATTGACTATATTTATTTTGTTAGCGCACATTGCTATTTTTTTGGTGAACAATTCATCCATGCAAGTCAATCCACAAAAAAATTTGTTTTCCTTCATAATCTTTAATCCAAATCTGAAAATGCTCCTCCCCTCTAAAATGATGGGCCTTCTCTGATGACATCAGTTTGACGGCTTGGGCATGAGCATGACATCCTTAACCACGCCCATCCAAATGTCAGTGTTCATTTCTGAATGAAACACCTACTTTACTACATCCAATCAATTCGCAGTAGAAAAAACAAGCCATGCCCTCTATTTTCCTCATTCAATATTCTGTTTCTCTCGGAAGTACGTCACAATACGGAAGTAAAAACGGTCGCAAACTTCCGGTTCACATGGACTGTAAATGGCATTTTAAATGTGTGTGTGTGTATATATATATATATATATATATATATATATATATATATATATATATATATATATATATATATATATAATTTTTTTTTTTTTTTTTTTTTTGGCGTAAACATTTAGTTCCAACCCTGCACCAACACACAGACTTTAGTAGTTTTCAAATAAGCCTGAAGGACTCGGTTAGCTGGATCAGGTGGGTTTAATTAGGGTTGAATATAAACTCTGCAGGGCTATGGCCCTCCAGGAACTGAGTTTGACACCTGTGGTCTATAGTGTCAAGGAAAACAGAAGACCCAAGAGCAAAGGCTCTCTTTATTTACTGAAGAGAACGAAGGCAGTCTTCTGTACACCGGCACTCTTGGTGGACGCAGAGATTGAAATAAAGTGAAAGTGACGTGGCCAAGTATGGTAACCCATACTCGGAATTTATCCCATCCAAAGTGCACACACTTCCGGAGCAGTGGGCAGCCATTTATGCTGCGGCATTAGTTGGGGGTTCGGTTCTTGCTCAACCGCAATGCAGCCATAGACTCACGCATGCTTTGTACTATAAAAGGATGTACTTTGTACTATTAAAAAAAGGATATTTTATATTTGGGAAGTAATTGTTATCGTTTAGCACGCTATTAAAATATATTTGTGAACAGATTATTAATAATAAACATGGTCTAAACATTCTTAGATGCGTAGCATTCATCATGTTGTAGTTTGGGAAAAACCCAACTAGTACATTTAAGTTTGTCACAATAACACGTTAACTAATGCAAAAAAAAAAAAAAAAAAAAACAGTACTTACTCATCATTTTGATCTTCTCTACTGGATGAAATCTTGTTCTTCTTTTGAGGGAGATCCAGCCTTTACTCAGCGTGTCTTCTTGCAGAAACGAACAGTAGCCGCGATGAATGATCTCCTCACGCTTTTTTATGTTGGGCGTTTCCATGCGCACGTGTCTCACGTGGATATTTACATATGAACGGCGCGAGCCGCGAGGGGGCGGGATTGCATTAAAGATAATGAGTTAGACGGGAAAGACTGAACATCGTGTTGGTTTCATACCGATTTCTTCATCACAGAATGTTTGTTTTCGATATGACTTACTTAATATAAAAGTAGATACTTCAAGCTTTCTATATATATTGTGACGGGAGGAGCCAACGACAGACACAGTGGGTGTGGCGTCAGGCCTCGGAGAGGCTTTTATTAAACACAAATAATAAAATAACGTGTCCAAAGGGGAAAATAGTGTCCAAAATAAACAGGGGATCTGGTGTCCTCGTCGTGCTGCGAGGTTCGTGAAGGAGGGGCAGTGTTCTGGAAGGAAGGGTCCAGGTAAGGGGCGGAGTCCGGCGGCCGCACGCGCTCCCCACTTTAGTCCGGGGCGCGAGGGGTGGCGGCTTGATTCAGCTCCTCTTCGTCCTCCTTGGCCCACGGTGCTTGAGGGGAAAGAACGGCCCGGCATTCTGGCCCGTCAGCCGCGTAGCGGGTCCGGCAGCTCACGTCTCTGGCGGCGCGGGAATCCCTCTACGCTCCCTTCCTGGACCCACGAGGACACCAGCGTGCATGCACGGGGAAGAGACCGGTCTCTCGAGGAGAGGCGCGCTCGGCATTTAACAACGGCGGTGATGAGGCTTCATTCCCTTCAGGTGTGCCTCATCACACGCCGCCAGACCTGGTTGTTTCAGCGCCCCTCCTCTCTCACACACCCACTCCCGTCGGGAGCCTGGTGAAGGGCGGCGATTAAGGGACGGGGTGCTGCTGATAATAAGGGGGGAGGCAGCTGACTCGTCACAATATATAACTCCCATGTGTGTGTGCTGAGTATTTCGTGAGTTACAGTTCATTTTAGTGACGTGTTTCTAAAAGCAGCTTGCGGAGACGGAGAAGGCAGAGAGCGCACCCTGTTTGTTTTCTTTATTCTTCAAAAGCACAAAGTTTAGTTGTTATAATGAGTTTATACAAATAAAAGTAGACCCCTTACAGATTCGAATGGTGTATTGCTCTTATCTGTATGATGAGAAATGGCAGAGTAATTCAAGCTCATTTCAGGCTTATCAGGAAAATCTGGCACAAAACGCGTATCCGCGTTTGTCGACCCCAGAGGGTTAACCTTTCTTGGATGGACCACAGTGGATTGGCTTGGAGTCCCGTTGCCTTGAGGGCTGGCAGACCATGGACCAGGAAGTGTTGCACAAAATGTCTATGTTTTTCAATTTTGTGCAAAATATTATGAGTGTGTTGATATATACGTTTTCTTAACTCATTCTTGGCCTGGCCTACATATTGTCTGCAGCATTTTGTGCAAAAGATTAGGTAAACACAGTTGCATGTCTGGGGAGACAAAGGTTGCTGTAACTCAAAGATTTGCTTTGTAATCCTGTTCTTGACCCAAAGTAATGACACATAGTCTTTACATAAGCCGGTTCTGTCCTGGAGAACCGGAGCACTTACTTTACTCTGCACTAGTATGTCCAACAGATTTCTGTTTCTGGAATAGGCTGAAATAGGCTGGTGTTTCTGCAAGTACTGTGTGGGTTCAAGAAACTTGAAAAAAATCTGTTTCAGCGCATTATTTAGTTTAGTACCTTTCTTTTCATCACAAAGCACTCAAGGAATGATTTTATTCATGGGTTGTGCATTAGAAACTGGATGAGCTATAGAGTTTCGAAATTATTTTAGAATTTTCCTCAAAAAAGATCTAGAGTATCCCCTTTGTGTCATTGCTCCAAACAAGGTTCTTGTATCTATATAAAACTGATTCTTCTGAGCAGATTCTATGGAATCATAATAATTGAGACTTATTCCCCTAAATGTATGCCTAGGATGAAATCTACTTTTGTGCAAAAGACAATGGGTATCAGTCTCTTTGAAAAAACCTCTAAAATCTAGTTTGCCAGTTTCAGAGAAAGCAGGGCCTTTGCAGGCCACAGCCTCCAAAAAATGGACCTGCAGTGGGGCTGTTGTTAATTTAACTTTCATGGAGGCCTGGTGTTGGTTTAAATGTGTTGTAGAAGCAGTGAATTCCTCTCTAGAGTCAGTCCATATTCCCCATGTCATCTAGGAAACGATAATAAGCAAAAGGTTTGATAGGAAAGGAAGACATAGCTGATTCCTCCCAAGAGGCTATAAAGATGTTTGCAAAAGACGGTGCAAATTTTTTGCCCATCGCCGTACCTTTGATTTGGATATGAAATTTGCAGTGAAATTCGAATTCATTCTTTGTTGAATTAATTTCCAATAATTTCAATATGTATTAATCTGGTCTTTTTGCATCTGGAAATTTTTCCATGCAATTTTTTACAGCTTGGATGCCAGCTTCTGTTTCTATGTTTGTGTTTAAACTGTCAATATCAATGGTAAATAAAAAGGTATTAGGAGGAATCCGAAGATGACTGGCTTTCTCAATGAAATCATAAGCGTCCCTAAGGTGGCTGAAGTGTCTTTGTGAAATGGGATTTAAATAATATTTTATGTATTCTGCTGTATAGAAAGTTTCACTACTACAGTCCGATACAATCGGTTTGCTTGGAGGGTTTTAAAAAAAAGCAGACTCCAATCCTTAAGGTCCTTATGGATTTTTGGTAAAAGATAAAATCTCCTGAGTCTAGGGGTGCCAGATCCCAGGAGATAATCTCTCTGTCTACCGTCATAATACCTTTTTCACACATTTCCTCTAGAATGTGTTTTACCACTCTCATCGTTTGAGGGTAAATGGGCTCACAGTCTATCTGTCCCTCTCATTGGTACTGGTCTCTATTGATTATAACGATGTCATTACCCTTATTGGCGTGCTTTATAACTATATTTCTATTCCTCATTCGAATGAGTTCCTTATTCGCCTTCCTTTCACCTCTGTATAAGTTTGGTCCCGCCACGTCTCCCCAGTTGAGATGTTTGTATGCATAGTAATCTGCTATAATAATTTGAGCTGTTTGGGAAGACTGTGATATACTTTTTATATACTTATACTTGTATACTAATTATATACTTATAAACTTTTCTGTAACTCAGTTCTCTGTGTTTTGAATCCGTGGGGTGCTGGGACGAATGAGAGACCTTTCAGGAGAACGAATTTTGTTCCGGAGAAAACAAAGTTTTTGGAAAGATTGACTTTAAGTTTATTGGTTCCCCCTATTGGGCTGATGGGCCCTGGAAGTTTAACTGCCAGGCCCAATGTTTCAATATGGCCTTTGCAGTAGTCAATTTTCAATAAAGGAAATCTCTTTCCACAACAGATTGATTTAAGGGTAATGGGGGAATAAAATTTTTGTTCTTCTGAATGTACGAATTCATGAGCTTCAAGTGCATTTGTTTCTCAATTGAAAGTGCTTGTGAAAAATTAATCATCAGGATAAACACTTCTGTATTTGGTAGGCATACTTTTGCCATCTGTTGGGCTCTTTGTATTTCTTTAGATGTCCCCATTCTGTACCTTTTTTGCCTATTGTTTATGCCGAATGATAGCATTAACTTTTCTGGCTTGCACGCTACTGTTGCCTTTTCCAACAGGTTTCCTGTGTGCTGAAATGAAGCATCAGGAAAGCTATCTATTTGTAGCTCTGGTATATTGAAGGTCAGTATTCGTGCCACAGTCGAAATACCAATGATTACATATTTTTTCTTAATAGTCAAACTCCAATCTGACGACTTTTTTGGTGGTACTAATGTCTATACGGTCTGCCAACTGTGGAGTCTCCTGTCTGACTAGAACTTTTGTGACTGTGGTGATGGACTCTCTTGGTGGTGTTGTGTGAATTACCGTAGGTTGTGCATTATTTACCTCCATTTCTGGAGATGATTGTTTTGAAGCATCAGAGTTTTGGGTGAATAACCTTTCAATGGAGGAACAGAAGTCTCTCAAATATCATTAAAAATATTTTGCATTGTGTAGCAAAGATCAACAAATGTTGACTTAACTTTAAGCAAACTGCAAGTTTTTCAAAATGAAATACATCCTTCAGTAGTGATTTGACATTTTCTAAATCATTGATTGTCAGTCATGAACAGTTACACTTGAAAAATGCTCCAGCATGCCACAATGACATGTTTCTACATCAGATGATTTTTCAGAGATTGTATTTTAGGTTCAGCCATTGAATGAAATCAAAGGTGTCCTTCAATACTGGAGGATACTCTAATTTCATAGCATAACTGAGCCCAAAGAGCAGGCACATGGCTTGGGGAAGATATTCCAAGTAGGGATGCACGGTATACCGGTACTGGAAAAATACCAGTATATATTATATTTCAAACGGTACGATATCATCATTTTGCTCAATTCGGTATTGCATGTGCTGCTGTTGCGAAGTGCACCTGTAGGTGGCAGTGCTTCCCAAATTGCTGCGCAATCGGTAAATATGACAACAGAACAACGCAATGAAGCAGACCGCAAGACCCTCCAGCAGACAGTGAACACAGCTGCAAGGATCATCGGTGCCCCTCTCCCCTCCATCCTGGACATTTTCCTCACACGATGCTCCAGCAAAGCCAACAGTATCGTAAAGGACTCCACACACCCCTCCCACAGTCTCTTCCAGCTCCTACCATCAGGTAGACGGTACCGGAGCATCAGAGCCCGCTCTGCCAGACTGCTCAACAGCTTTTTCCCCCAGGCTGTGAGAGCCCTGAACTCAAATCACCCCGCCCCTCTCTGAAACCCCATACAAACCCCCTACCTCCTGAAACATGGACCATCTGGAACTTATGGAACTTTGTTTGTGCAATCGAAGGGTGCTACAGGTGAGTGGGCCTGTACAAACCACCTATAGTAGCACACTCTCTTCCTCTATGCGCACTAGTCACTTTTCACACACACTGCTGTGTACACAAATCCCACAAAAAGACTCAGTAATATCAGTAATATATGTATGTTTACATGCTCATGCACTACAAATCATCCTGAACTGTTCCCCAGCCAGCTGCTTGAACTCACATTGTCTCTCTTTGCACATGTACAGTATTTATCTGAAGCATTCGTATAGTTTGTATAGTTTGTATTTTTTAGTTTATGTATAGGTAAATTTTTTATATAGATAGTATATTTATAGTCAAAATCTATCAGTAGGATAGTTTGTGTATAGGTTTATATTGTTTTACTTCATTGCTGTATGCCTGTATTTATGTAGCACCGTGGTCCTGTGAGGCACGACATTTCGTTCCACTGTATGCCCCCGCATGTAGCGGAATGACAATAAAGCTCAACTTGACTTGACTTGACTTGATCAAACAGATGAAACTCTATCAACGCACCTGAAATTAATGAATAAAGAGAACAGCAGAAGTGAAATATGGCATTACTTTGCATACAAAACAGATGACAAATGTGAACGAAGTGACCTTATTGCACCTGTATGCAAGCGTTGCTATAAATCATAAATCAAATCTTAAACATTTGTCGCTTGCTCATCCTGATCTTTTCAGAGAATTAAGAGATCGACTGGTGAGTGCATCATTCATAAATTCAGATTTAATTTGAACTTTAATTTACAACTGATCAACGCACATAACGTACAGATGTGACACAGTAAGCTCAAATGTGCGTGTGTGACACGCTAGAACCAGTTAAGTTTTGGTCACGTAATATATGCACTTGCATTTTATACAATCAAATATTAATTGAATTTGAATTAAGCAAGAGTTTTGCTATATTAATTTTAGTATCAATAATATGAAGGGAATGTTTCTGGCGCGCTGCCGACTGCTAATATGAAGCAGCTGAGAGAGCAAGAGAGTGAGATTTATATTTAATACTTTTTCTTTGGCTGAGTCTGAAATCTGAAAACAATCTGAGAGAAAGAGAAAAATAATAACGTGATTTTAAATGTTACTTTGACTGTTAGAAGAACACTTTACAATAAAGCAACATTTGTTGCATTAATTCAGTTGTATTTTTTTCTTCAAACTCAGTCAAAATGTAACCTATGTTCCCGGTAGGGTTTTTGTTACATTTTAAGACATTTTGTTTGCTCTATGTGTTTGCACTGAAAAGATAAGAAGATTTGAATATATTTTCATTGTATTACTTCAGTTATATATTTTTTTTCTCCAACATCAAAATATAACCTATGTTCCCTGTAGGTTTTTTGTTACAGTTTGATACAAAGGTATTAAAATATGAATCTGTTTTTATTATTATTATTTTAATAAAATTGTTTACAGTTCACTTATCTTTTGAGGCTGGTTATTTGTCACCTATGGTATCAATTTAGTATCGATACCGAGGTATTACATTCTGGTATCGTACCGAAGCCAAAATTATGGTATCGAGCCATCGCTAATTCCAGGTCATCCAATACAGTTGTAACCTCCAGAATTATTGCAGTAGATCTGGTGTCAAAATGCAGTGAGTTAGGGATGGCTCTAGAGTCCTCAGCTTAGGGATCACGGTCAATATGCCGACTGACATCTCTTCCTTGAATGTGTCAGTTACATTGCTGTCTATGCAGGGTCAGAAAGCTCTCAGATTTTGACAGACAAAGCGAGACTTAGTCGAGGTCAGTGGGGCATGTACTTGACTGAATTTCCAGATAAAACGTCAATAAAAATTAGCAAAACTCATAAATCATTGGAGCGTGGTGCAAGACTTGGGAACGGGCCAAGTCCTTAGCAGGGTCCATACTGATCCCATCCACAGACACCTGAAAACCTGAAACCTGACCTGAAATGTGTATTTTTCAGCCTTCACAAAAACAGATGCTGTAACACATGGTGAATGTGTTGGACATGCACCTGGAGAGATGGGGAGAAAATAAGGATGTCATCCAGGTACATGAAAACAAAAATATTGAGCATGTTTCTCAAGACATCATTAACCCGAGCCTGGAAAACCGCGGGAACGCTGATGAGCCCGAACAGAAGAACCCAATATTCAAAGTTCCCTAAGTGTGTGTTAAACATGGTCTTTCACTTGTCTCCCTCCTTTATGCACACTAAATTATACGCATTGTGGAGATCCAGAAAATCTTAGCTCCCTGCAAGATCTCGAAAGCTGATGACATTAGCGGTAACAGGTACCAGTTCTTTATAGTGACCTCATTTAGCCCACGATAGTCTATGCAGGGATGCAAACAGCTGTCTTTCTTTTTCACGAAGATGAACCCTGCCCTGCTGGGAGAGGTGGACGGGACTGTGGTACCAGCGGCAAGTGAGTCGCCGAGATATTTCATGAATGCTTCATGCTCTGGTGTGGACAGGGAGTACAGTCTCCCATGAGGCAGGGTTGTGCCAGGGAGAAGATCAATGCTATAGTCGTAAGGTCGATGAGGAGGGAGAGCAGCAGCCCGGGAATGACTAAACACTACCTGCAGATCATGGTACTCCTCCTGCACTCCAGACAAATCACCGGGGTCCTCCTGAAACACAGAGACAGAAGAAACAGCAGGAACAGCAGATACTAAACACTCAACATGACACGACAGACTCCATGACAAAATAGTCCCTTCTGCCCAGTTAATCTGAGGATTATGCTGCACTAGCAAAGGATGACCCAAAACTACTGGTTTAAAAGGAGACTGAAAAATAAAAAAGGTTATAGTCCCTTGATGATTGCTCGAGATGGTGAGACTCACCGGAACGTTTGCTCGATGGACCTTCGCCAGAACTCAGCCATCCAGGGTAAAGACTGTGGGTGGGTCCTTTAAATCACACAAAGGGAATACCCTGTTCAAGGACCTACAACTCATCAATGAAATTCCCCTCTGCTCCTGAATTAATGAGAGCCGTGGAGGAAATAGTTGAGCCGGCGGTGACAGCTGCGAAAGTGGTGCTAGTCTTAGGAGATGGGGAGAGAGCTGTTGTTGTTGTTGTCAGTACTCCTCGGTCTAAAAATCCCTGGCTTTTAGTGGACATGCAGTGACGAAATGGCCTCAGGCACCGCAGTATAAGCAGAGCCTATTGAGGATGCGGCACTGTCCTTCAGCAGGTGAGATTCGAATCCCTCCCAGTTGCATGGGCTCAGGTTCCTCAGGTGAGACCGCTGCTGTGGGCTGGAGTGTATGTGGCTCAGGGACCACTCCTCGAGCGTGGCGGCACAATTTAAAGTCCCCGAGAATGATTAAAACAGAGTCCGGGTGTTGTTGTTCTGTGTCTGTGATCAGATCTGCAAGTTTCTGTAAAGCTGAGCTCACGTGCGCTTGCGGTGGAATGGAAACACTCACGAGAATGAACGAGCAAAACTCCCGCAGCGAGTAGAAAGGCTTACAGTTAATGAAGAGCACTTCTAGATCTGAACAGCACATCTTCTATAACACTGTTACATCTGTACACCACCTCTCATTGATGTAAAAGCATGTCCTGCCGCCGTGCAATTTCCCCGTTGATTCTGTGTCGCGGTCTGCTCTAAACAGCTGAAAGCGCGGCAGACTTAACACGCTGTCTGGAATGGCATCGTTCAGCCAGGTTTCCGTGAAACACAGAGCAGCAGTTTGAAAAATTCTTATTTTTCCGGGAGAGCAAAAGGAGTTCGTCCGTTTTGTTGGGTAGAGAGTGGAGATTCGCCAGATGGATGCTAGGCAGTGCTGTCCAAAATCCGCGCTGTCTGAGCTTCACGAGAGCGCCGGCTCGTTTCCCCCGTCTGCGCGTCCTGAAGCGTCTGAACAGCGCCGCTGCTCCCCCGACTACAATGTCCAGCAAAACATCCGAATAATCGAAAACCGGTGAAATATCGGGTGTGTACTGCCGAATGTCCAGCAATTGATCTCTGGTAAAACTGATTGTAGGGATATAACTAAAGACAGGACAAACTATGACAAATGTGGGGGCTCGTCCTTTAAATTTAGATATTTCTTTTGGTAAACCCCTGGAGGATATGGTTGGTTTGGCTTCGCGGGAGTTCGGCTTCGGTAAGTAATGGCTACTATTTGTATATTTGAGGGGAGGTTTATTGTTGGATATGCCTTTCCCTGTTTAGGTTTAGCGGGGTATCCTTAAAGGGATGCTCCAATCTTTTTTTCTTTTAGTTTGTTTTGTTTGTAAGGTGAAAGCAGTTAGAGCAGTTGTCTCGGGAACACGTCCGTGTTTTTTAATGGTGACTCGTTAATCGGTCGCTATTTCAAACGCTGGTTTACAGTGTATAAAAACCCGCTGCAAGTAACTGTATGAAGATTAGGGATGAGTTTAGTTAGTTCTGAAATTTAGTTAGAGGGAATCGCTTATCTAATTTCTACCCCTCAAATATTTTTGGGAAAATTAAGTAGCTATACTTTTGTTTTTCACAATGGCCTCAAAGGTTGAGGAATTTGTTAGTGCTCCGTCTGAAGATTTGTTAAACGATTTGACTAAGGATCAACTAGTAGAATTTGCAGGTCACTATAAAATTTATTTGATAAGCCAAGATAAATGTTTAAAAGACAATATTAAATCCCTGGTAAAAACAGAGTTAATCGAGCGTGGTGTTTTAGAGTCGCAATCTTCGGAAGGTGCATCAGAGTTTGTTAATACGACGTCTACAATGTCTCATCTAACATTTGAACAACAAAAACAATTGTTGTTCACTCAAACTGAGATGAAAGAGAAATTGTTAGAAGCACAAAATCGTGTTGAGATGTCTAAAGTTCAGTTACGATAGATCTAATAAGAGATGGTAAACTTCCTTTAACTGGAGGTGTAGAGCGTGATTTGGCTTCGTGTAAATGTGATGTTGTGACTAATATGAGATTGATCCCTAGATTTGACGAAAAAGATGTTTAATGCTTCTTTTTGTTATTTGAACGTGTGGCAGATGCACGGAATTGGCCAGATGAGGAGCGTACGCTTATGTTGCAGTCTGTTTTTACAGGCAAATCTCAAGAAGCGTATTCGTCTCTTAGTGTGGAAGATGCTAAGGATTATTTGACTGTTAAGAATGCAGTGTTGAGGGCATACGAATTGGTCCCAGAGGCCTATGGACAAAAATTTAGGTCCTGGAAGAAAACTGATAGCCAAACGCATGTTGAGTTTGTACACAATATTTCAGTCGTTGGTGTACAGCTGATGTTGCTTGAACAGTTTAAAAATTCTGTTTCACAACGTGTAACAACATATATTAGTGAGCGTAAACCCGACATGGCATATGAGGTGGCCGTTATGGCTGATGAATTTTTTCTGATTCATAAAACCTCTTTTTGTTATAAAAATGTTGGAGAAAATTTTTAGAAAGAATCAGGGTATGATTTTAGCAGATCTTCCAAATTTTTGCGTGCTTCGTCTTTGGAGAAAAAGAGAAAGCAAATGTGTAATTATTGTCATGGGTTTGGTTACTGGAAGAATGAGTGTCCGTTGTTGAAAACAAGAGACATTGCTAAAATGAAATCTAATTCCTCAGTGAAATCTGTTGTTCTGGCTGTGACTGCTTCAGAAGTGAATAATGTGCAGAAGAGTTGCTCGCCATGTGTTTCAACATTGTCTCCATTTGTTACAGATGGTTTTGTGAGATGGGTTAATTCTACGGAGGATGTACCAGTCAAAATTCTCCATGACACCGGATCGTCAGAAACTTTTGTCCTAGAGTCTATTTTATCTTTTTCGAATGACTCTTACACTGGAAACGAGGTGTTGATTAGGGGTATTGGTCTGAATGTGATATCCGTTCCCCTACATAAAATTGTTTGCATCCCTACATAAAATTGTTTGCATTCTATTCAGTATGCATTCCAGGGAGAAGTGGAAGTTTCTGTGCGTTCCTGTTTGCCTGTGGAAGGAGTACAGGTAATCTTGAGAAATAATTTGGCTGGTGAACGAGTTTGGCGGACCGTTTTACCGAATTTGGTGGTTACACCATCTGTGTCAATTTCTGAGATGAGTGATGAAAATTTTACCTGTTCCTCGAATGGGTTTCTGTCATGGGTGTTAACACGGTCTATGAGTAAGATGCAATCTGATGTGAAATCTAAAACGAAAAGGGTGAGTGAAACTCTGGAGATCCCTTCCATCTTGTCTGTGTCACTCGATGATTTGATTAAAGAACAAAAAGCTGATGTTACTCTTATTGAGTTGTTTGACTGAGTTGTCCCTTATGATACAATCATGGATATTACCTAGAGGAAGATGTGTTGGTTCGAAAGTGGGTGCCGCATGGAGAATTTGTAATTGGTGATCCTGTGCTACAAATTGTAGTACCTCTCCATCAACTTGTTTTACAAATGGCACATGATGCATCTGGACATTTGGGAGTGAAAAATACATATAAGTTGCTTTTGAAACGTTTATTTTGGCCAAAATTGAAGCGTGATATATCTAAGTATATTAAGTCTTGTCAAACATGTCAGCTTACTGGAAAGCCAAACCAGTCTATAAAACCGGCTCCTCTCTATCCAATTCCAGCTGTTAGTCAACCGTTTGAGCATCTTATTGTGGACTGTATTGGGCCATTGCCCCGCTCAAAAGCGGGAAATGAATATTTGCTGACGGTTATGTGCCAAGTGACTAGATATCCAGCTATGTACCCGTTACGTTCTCTAACTGCAAAGTGGGTTGTAAAAGCACTGACTCAGTTTATCTCAGTGTTTGGAATACCACGAATTATTCAGTCTGACCAGGGGAGTAATTTTACTTCCAACTTGTTTGGTCAAATTTTGAAACAGCTTCATATTCAACATAACCTTTCTAGTGCTTATCATGCCCAAAGTCAGGGAGCACTGGAAAGAATTCACCAAACAATAAAGTCTTTACTGAGATCGTACTGTGTTCAGATGGGTAGGGATTGGGAAGCTGGTTTACCTTAGTTAATGATGTCAGCTCGGGAAGCCGCTCAGGAGAGTATCGGATGTAGTCCGAACGACCTTGTTTTTGATCATGATGTGCTTGGTCCACTATCTGTTTTGTCTGCAGATTGGAAAAATTTTGATCCACCCAAAAATATTTTATCATACGTGAGTGATTTTCGCACACAAGTTTTTGAAGCATGTCAATTGGCAAAAGCATCTTTGAGTAAAGTGCAAGATCGAATGAAACAACTCTTTGATCGTTGTACAGAATTGTGTTCATTACAATCGGGTGATCAGGTCCTTGCTTTATTGCCTATTGTTGGATCACCATTTCAGGCCAAATTTGCAGGTCCATATACTGTTGCTCGTAAAATTTCTGATCCGAACTATTTAATCAATACGCCAGATCAGAGAAAGAAGACTAGAGTGTGTCATGTAAATTTGTTAAAGCCTTTTTATGGTTCTGAAGATGTTGGGGACCCTAAAATAAATAATGAAGACAAAGTTGATATACCTGATTCTTGTATTAAATCTGTTCTGCTTATGGTTTCTTTTGCCTGTGACAATGCTGGATCGCCAAACGCTTCAATTTTGATAAGTGGGGACCAGGATGAAATTAATCCTGGAGATTATATTCTTCAGGGTCATTTACACAGTCCGGAAGCATTAAGCTCTTTGCACGATCGATTTAGTCACTTAACAGAGGTGCAGCGTACCGATTTGATTAATTTTTGAATATGTTACACTGTTTCCCGATACTCCGTCTCGTACAAGTCTGATTGAACACGACATTGATGTGGGAGGTTCAGCTCCAATTCGTCAGCATTATTATCGAGTATCTGTGAATAAAAAGAAACAACTAGAGAACGAAATTGACTATATGTTGAAAAATAATATCGCTGAGCCTTCTTTTTCTAGTTGGGTGTCTCCGTCATTGTTGGTGAATAAATCTGATGGATCATTCAGATTCTGTATTGATTATCGAAAAGTAAACGCTATAACAAAATCTGATTCATTTCCATTGCCTCGAATTGAGGACTGTATTGATCAGGTGGGAAACGCTAAATTCGTTAGTAAGTTTGATTTACTCAAAGGTTACTGGCAAGTGCCTTTAACTGAAAGAGCTCGAGAAATTTCTGCTTTCATTGTACCGTCTGAATTATGGGTGTGTGATTGGTCTCCTGTTCTTCCTGCTATGGCCGGCCAGTGGGTGTGGTTGGGAGACTCATCAAGTGAACCGTGTACACCTGTTCTTCCCTCTATAAAGCTTAGGTTCTGTTGGCATGTGTGGTGCCTGCTTGTGGTTGTGTTTTGTTTTGCGTTTGGTCTTTGTTTATTTTGGACTTTGTTATTACTTTAAACTTGGTTCTGTCTGATGCTTTGAGTAATCATGTGTCTGACAGAAATTGTGTTTGATTGTGCTGATTTTTTGTTTTATTTATTTTTCTGTTTATGTTAATAAACATTTTCGTTGCAACCAAACCAAACTGACTATGTCCTCCAATCTTTTGTCACGGCTTTGAGCCGGTCGTGACACTAACAAAAAACATAAAAACAACTGCGGACAACACTACGGAGGCTGCCATGAGTGGCGGCATCTTGGATCTATTTGGATCCATTGGATGTATTTATTACTGGTGGTGCAGGGACAGGAAAAAGCCATTTAATAAAAGCTATTCAGTATGAAGCAATGAGGTTATTGTCAACAATGTGTCGTTATCCTGACAATATTTGTATTTTGTTAACTGCTCCTACAGTATAATTTGCATGCAGCTACTATTCATAACACATTTAGCACTGGGAAAGATGTACGTTTACCGTACACACCTTTGGGTGAAGATAAGCTTAATTGTTTGCGTGCTAAATATAGTGATCTGCAGATTTTGATAATTGATGAATTATCCATGGTTGATCACAATCTATTAGCATATATTCACGGTAGACTGAGAGATAAAACAAACAGGTGACTTTTCTCCCTTTGGAAATGTAAGTGTAATTGCTGTTGGAGATTTTTTTTTTTTTTTTTTTTTTTTCAGTTACCTCCAGTGAAAGGGAAACCACTGTATGTTGACGACATTATTAACCTGTGGTCTACTGTTTTCAGTTGTTGAGTTGAAAACAATAGTTAGACAAAAAGATAATACTTTTGCGGAGTTATTAAACAGAATAAGAATTTGTACAAAAGTCACCCCAATGTTAAATAGTGACATTGAGATATTGAAAAAATGTGAAACCGGTGAAATTACCTCAGCTTTATACATATTTCCCACAAACAGACAGGTAAATGAGCATAATGTTAAACAGCTAATTAAAACTTGTCCTGAACATTTTGAGATAGATGCTCAGGATTTTATAATTAATAACAAGACAGGGAAACTTGAACTGAAGAGTGGTCATCATTCAAAAACGTATAATACATGTTTTGATGAAACACTGCTTATAGGGAAAGGTGCTCGTGTAATGTTGTGTAAAAATGTAGATGTCATGGATGGTCTGGTTAATGGGGCATGTGGCACAGTAACAGACATAGTTTATTCTAACAATGATAATAAGTTCCCTCAAACAGTGTATGTCAAATTTGATGACCATCAGGTTGGTACACAAAGGAGAAAATGTTGTACATCTGCTTCAGAAGTTGCAATGGGTTCTACAGGTATTAAACCAGAAGAGGAAAAAGTTAAGCAGTTCATCATACAGAGGTTGCCAACAATTGTAAATATAAACAATGTTCTCGATTTTTTTAGAAATCATATTTAAGCCATTTTCCATCAGACGTTTTACAAAATAGGTTTGCCCGCTATTGGAGGGACCACTTATCACACATGAGAAAGGGTGTTGTAGTCTAAAGTCAAATTCAGAAGCGTCTGGCACCCCTCTAGGCATCATCGAATCAGTAGCCATAAGGAAGAGTATTGAAATCGGGTAAAAGCCTGTGCTTATTATACACCACTTTGAACCTTTTGTCGACTGACTTGAGATGTGTTTTATCCCTCACAATATTTTCAGCACGAGCCAGGATGTATTGCGTATCGTCGTGAGACCTCACATAGCTGTTAACCAGACCGATCAGGGAATCTAAGCGGATAGCTTGGGAATTTTTAGTGTTCAAAGTTATACCCTTAGCCTTCATGCACGCTTTTCCTTTGGCAGTGCGGTAGCCATAGGATTTAGGTCCGCTAGAACAGAACTCTGTGATGTAATCGCCATGCCCTATTTCATCCGTCAACTCCCCCAAATGATCCCACAGAGCAGGCATCCAGTCGCCCATCCCTAGAGACAAAAATGACGCTGTCTGTGTCCGAGTATAAAACATGGTCGCCGAGTTTGTCCATCAGGTCGTACAACTCCAGTCGAGCGAGAGCCGTTGTAAATGCACTTATAAACACATTAATGTCGCGAGTCTGTCGAACATCCCCTTTGGGGGGACGCCGCTGGACAAGCGCTACATCGTTTGAGACTAACGTGAAAAATTTCAGGGTATCGATTTTACCAAAAACGATACTGGTGAAATCTTCAGGGTCTTTCACGAGCGTGGTTTGTGCAAAATCCTCCCTCATAAAGAATCTCCCCCATAAGCTATTGAGCAATAGAGCTTGTTTATAGACCTCTGAGCGGGGTTGTGACTGATTTTTTTGGGGTCGAGATGAATCCCCGCTTTTTCATAATAATCCCGAATGTAAGACGCTTTGTCGACGTCTGTGATGACGTTTCAAGGATAGCCGGCCGGACGCTACTTTTTTACATAATCGCAAAACAGCTTATCCGTCCGTTGTGGGAAATGCCAAACTTCATCGACTTTGGTCACGACATAGCCCTTCTTGATTGCTTTTAAAAGCTTGATACTGACCCAACACCCTGAGAAACCCCTCTCCTCGTCCGCGTGGCCGCAGCTCGTCGTCTGGTTTTCGGCGTGCGCACAGGTGTGACATAAGGGAAACAATTTTGAAGTAATTTGAGAGGGGGGTACACGATGGCCTTGATAAGTCTGTAATAATTTTCAATCGGTTCAAAATCATTATAAATGATTTGGGGGAAACCGTTCGGATAGCTTTTCCTTGCTTGGCAGAAGGGGTATAAGCTGGTAAAATCGACGTAGCTCATCGGTTGTTTTGTGATAGAGTTCATAAGCATTCGTTCTTCTGCCAAAAAGCGAGTCTCTAGGCTTCAGTCTCTCTGGAGTCGAATAATTACTCATATACTCCATCACAGAGCGGTCGGTCTGTTTCATTTTGGTCCATTCACACTTCCAAGAGTCTCTATTTCAAGCCGTACGCGTTTTTGCAGAATTTCGACCTTGTCGTCAAACCATCTTCTGAGAACGCCAAAAGGTATGCCTGACAAGGGGTGTGTTTTATGACTTTTGAAGTGGCATTCATGTCTGTGGAATAAACACCCATTGTTTTTAAACCGTACCTCACCCCGTCCTGCTCGTAGTAACCGTCTAAAAAGTAACGTCCGATCTGCACTTCGCCATGATTTAGAGCGTGGTGAAGGTCTATGTTTCGGGTCTTTTTCACATACTCTTGAAATTCGATCGATGCATTAGAGTAAGTCTCGCGAGAGTGGTGAAGTTGAACGGATCAAGTTCAGTACAGTCTATGAACGCTTCTCGGTATTTCATGCATGCCTCGCATAATAAGACGTCGTTCACACCATACGCATGCAGTTCCTTCCTGAAATGGAAGAATTTACCCGAGACCATGTTGTACCACCCATCGAACTTTGCCTGGTCTTTATCCGACATGTTTTCATAACCATAAAACTTTTTGTCGAGGAAAGGACCCACATAATTTGCATTTTCAGGTCTATTGAAATGATGAGGGGAGTAACTTTTTTTTCTGTAGTGGTCAGGTTTAGAGCCACGGGCATCTTAGACAGGGCCATCGGGATGAAGCTGTAACTATCTATGTATTGCTGAGCAAAAGTTTCGTCGTACATGAAAATTAATTTACATCCTTGCATGATGGTGTCAAGAGTAACCCCCGCTTTGCAAAAATACTCGAGAATTAGAAAAGAGTCGAATCTGGAAGCGTAATGGGATATGAAACTGTAGCCTTTGTATCGGGGGTGTCTGAACCGGTTGATCAGCTGTTCCACGCAGTTGGTACCGTCGGCCACAAATCGTTTACCATCAAAAGTGATAGCGCATACAAAATTAGCGACGTGTCCCCGTTTTCATAACGAGTTTCGAAATCATAAAAAGTAAAATTTTTGCTAGGCTCCTTGGGTGGTTGGGGCTGTATGTAGCAGAAATGTAGACCTCGGTCGTGCAGCTTTTCCCCGCAATCACTGCAGCGGAAGGGAGCACATTTGTGTCGATCGACGGGGCCTATAATTTCATACCGTCTGTTACATAGTTTGCAATATTTTATAACGTCGCAAGGAGCATTCTCTTTGCCGGGTGGAATCTTCTTGTGCATGTTGTAACAGTAGTTCGAATTACAATAGCGTCGACAATCAGGGCAGTGAACGATTCTTTTAGGGTATTTGAAGCAATCTCGGTCGAAACACACGTTGTAGACATGTTTACAATGGTGATCTCGGATTTTTGAGTATCCTTTATAGCAGTAATGACACACATAGTTAGCAACTATGAACGCCATCAGATTCAGAATCATGTAGTAATGTTCGTCATGTAAATAAAGAAACAAGGTCTTAGGATGAATTCCGCCATGATTTTTGAACGTTTCTAACGCGCCTGCACTCGTCTTGTAAAAAACTAAGATTTTGATATCTAGCAGATTTTCAAACATAGCTATATCATGAAGCCCGATCTTGTCTTGGATCGAAAATCCTGCATCGTTGTGGATCGCGGTCGCCCGACTTTCTAATTCACTCTCAGGTAATTGTGGCTCGAGAAAACGCACGAGACAGATAGACAAACATAAATTATTATTAGCGAAGTTCATGGGGTTAAATAAACTCATCTTTTTTCTTTTTATCACCTGCTGGAGCGGTATATCTGTTAGTTTACTCCTCTGACCTCCTCCTCCTTGTCTGTTCATGGCCACATCAACCTCGATCTCGATGGAGTCGTCGGACAATAACTGATCGTCGCTCTGTAATATTTTTTCAATTTGTTCAGTGAAAAGATTAACGTTGTAATTATTCCCGGGTGTTAAAACGGCGTTAACGGGGGACTTCAAGCTTTCGCTATTCAATATTAAATTTAATAATGCTAGAGTCACCACCAATACGTCTGGCAAACGACGCTATTTCCTCAATTTTTTCGTGTAACAAAATGTGATACGATGCTAAATCCGTAGACCTTATTTCACGCATATTCATAGTCCTTCGTAATTCCACACTGTTAAATCGTGGCCTAGGTATTACGTGATATCCATTTACGACCCCACCGTGTTGTATCAGAGCGTCAATGTTCAATTGACTTTGTTCTGCCATGTCTGAAGGCTGTGATTCATAGTTATTAGCCCTAGCGCTAGTTGACGGTCGTGCGGCATCAGAAAGGGGTTCGGCATGGGAAGTTGACGGTCGCTCTGCATCGTTATTACCTGTGGGGTTAGCTGACGAACGCATAGGGCCTTCGGACGGATCGGCGGTACTGTCAGAATCGGCTAACATACCTCCGCTCTGTACGCTGTTTTGCCGTAACTGCTGGTCGCGTCTATTTATCATGGTCTGCAAAAGAATGCATAAATCAACGTTTAGACTTTGTTCTATTTCTGTTTCTAATCGTTGCAAATCGTAACTATTTTGGGTCTGATCATAATTAACTGATAATTCTCGTTGTAATATGTCACACAAGTTACGGGACGTCTCTGCGTGCGTTTCGATGGTAGTCTGAAAGCGCTTGGTCTGAATGACAGCTATGTACATTTTCAGCCTCCATTGTAATATATATGCATATGCAGACAACAGCGATAATATTTGCAAAAAAATAGTTTCCCTATAGAGAATGCATGACTACAAATCAACATGGTCACCTCATACATAAGAACTACAAGTCAAAATGGCCACCTCATACAGATGAACTACAAATCAAAATGGTTGCCTTATACAATATGCCTACAAACAAGATGGCTACATCATACAGAAGAACTACAAATCAAAAAGGTAACAGGAGCATACAAATATAGAGGCTGGTTACAGGGCATTCAAAGTTAGAAAATGATAGCAAAAACAATAAGAGATACAAAAGACATGAAATTCTATGGAAAATACAAAATGCTAACAGGATCATACAAATATAGAGACTGTTTACAGAGCATCCTCTATCAAGGTTGTAGACTGCTATTGATCGAACAAAGCAAATTAACAATCAGCGTTCTCTCTCTCAGCTGTGTTTGCAGCGCATTGTGAACACTTAAATTCTCAATCACATGCGCTTGCAAACCATGGAATCGTGTCTCTGACGTCTGATGCTGCTGATATAAAACCTCTTATCTCTCGAATTTCGTTATCCTGTCTGTTCATTCGAATATGAATTTCATTAAAGTAAGCGGACAACGTTGTACATATTGCAGCATGTTGTTCATTCAGTTTGTTATAAATTGCTGCAAGCTGTTCGTTGCGCTTGTTGTAAATTTCTTCACGCTGTGAATTGAGTCTGTTAATAATAGCACGCATCAGATACCTATTCACACCCTGCTCGTCAGCCTGGCGATCTTCCGCTACCGATTCTTCTTCCTCAGCCTGCTCTTGAAAAGCGAATGGGGTTTGACGGCCTCTTTCTCTCACTCTATTTTCTCTGTCGCCACTCCACGAAGACCTCTCCCACTCCTGCAGCTGGGTCTCGGTCCAGTTAGCCACCTCGTCTGCCTTGTCGGGGCGTCTGTCTGAATAAAGTAAACAGAAATTAAAAAAACATTGACAACACTTTAAAGACTTTTGTATTTATGGCTAATACATTTTTCTTTTATTAAATAATATGCTAGATTCACACCTGGAATTATTTCATTCTCGGGGTCAGTGACATCTGCAGATATGTCAGGCTCTGACGATGTGTCTGCACAGAATAAATCATAAAAATATTGACAATTCTTTAACATGTTAACCTGCACCAGGACGCCGGCGCACTGAACGCTCTCTGTTTGCACGTGTCAGTGTTTACGAATAGATTAAATGAATTGAGACAAAATTTATCTTGACAAACTATATATCACTATAAAGGTCAATGGAAAGCTTATAAGGAATGTATTTGCTAAATTTGTGTAAGCAGTACACATCAAAACATGCATAATAAAATGCAGTACAAACCAGATTCGTCCTAATAATGAGTCACAAACGCATCCACTGCTGAAATCCCGGTTTAGTTTGAAAGGTAAGGATCCACTGAACAACATCCCATAGAGCACTTTTAGTGAAATGAAACAATAACGTTGTAATATAGATGGTATTTGCTTGTTTACGTCTCATTTCTTCAGGGAGAGTTATTGTTTGTATCCGTTATGGAACAAATTATGCTCAAAAAACAGCGTCTTGGTAGTAAAAAGCAACATGGTTTTGTAGCACGCAGTGTCACAAACAGAATGAGACCATCCACTAAAAAAAAAAGTCAAAGATAGTATATATATTTAAAAAAATGCAATACCAAACTTTGGCCACCGGATATCGCCAAAGTTTCTATTAAAAAATGCAATACCAAACTTTGGCCACCAGATCTCGCCAAAGTAACAACGTTTCATCCACCTTTACCAAATGAAACGTGTATTAAATAAAAATATAACTAACTATTGAACTTATGTAAATAATATATATCAATATCAAGAGTATTTAAAAGTACATTATTAGCTTAATTATCATCATAGACATCTTGAAGATAGATGCATCAAAACAATCTAGGATTTCACATGGTCCACAGAATTTATAATAATAATGATAAAAATACATTAGTCTCTTACCGCAGTGTGTTTCTTCTCTGCGAGTCGGAATAACGTACGCTACATGTCTTCTCTTTTTCAAGGGACTACGCACGCTACTCCGTTCGTTGTCAGAAAAGCTCGGACCGGCCTGCTCATTGCCCTCGTAGTCCTCAGCGGTGAGGTCAATAAAATCTAGAGAAAGAAAAATAAATAACATCAAATAGTTTTTTTATCAAAAGATCATCAGACTCACGGTTAAACAGAACCTCAACATCAGTATAGTTTCAGACACCGCATAGTGGCTCGAGCCTTAACACGTTTGCCTGCAGTGCAAAAGAATAGAGATTTGAATCTCATGAAAGTTAAATTTCAAAAGATGATTATTTTACCGTTTTATGAAGCTTGTTCGCTCATCAGCTGTGCAGCCACTAAAAATAAACCAGAATTCATTTTCATTTAAATATTTAAAATGATCAGTGTGTGTATAAACAAATCAAAATATCATAAAAGAGACTTACATAAATCAATTTGGCTAAATGCAACTCGCTCCACGTTTAAAAACCCTATAAGGTGAAAACTATTAAAATAGTATATTTTCAACTGAACTCTATTGATTTTAAACTGTCTATTCATCTCTTTAATTCGAAGTTTTAAAGAGTATTAACTATATAATTCAAACATAGAGTAACATTGGTTTTCGAGAATATAAATAGAACTTACCATTGGCCATTTTCCCAGAAAAGTTGCAAGAATCGTTCAAAACTGAGGACTCTCGTGGAAATGTATTTGTCTGCTCCTCTAAAACAGGGGTATTTAAAAGCCCGTACTGTGAATTTTATTGATCCTTGGAGAGTTCGTCTGCTAAATTGATTAAACAAAAAAGAGCTACAGGTATTCCTTATTTGTATAGCTTTGGAAATATTTAAACGTAATAACATGGATACTAATTTAAACACAAAACAAAAAGATACATAACTTGTTATAATATGTTAATATAATGTTTTAATATTTGCCTCTGAATAAATAGATTTAAGAATGATATATTTTGTGAGAGAGGTTATTTTAAGTGTGACCAACAGGGGTCGCTCGTGCTCTATGATAAACCCGCTACATGTCCTCGCCTAGCCTGTGTCGCCTATTCGCGAGAAATCACAGATAAATATATGAGTAATTTTGTTTTTAAAACAGTCTTGTTCACAAAATATGAACTTTACCCCTAGGACATAATAAAAAAAACGATATTAATTTAAATACATGAAACATCATATTTTTAATAGTGTAAGGCGAACGCCTCGGGATAGATATATAATTTAAATAAATGATATAATATGATATAGAATTTAAATAATTAAATGTTCATAGTTTAAATATTTTATTAGTATTTTAAATAACAACGAATCCTCATCAAAATAACTCTTTCGCTCTGTATCTGTAAAATAACAGAGATCATGAGAAAGTATTAGAGGGATGTGATGTTTAGACCGTAAAAACAAGACTCCATACGCGAAAACACCGTACATAAACAGTTTCTGAAATTCTATAAGGTTTAAGAGGATAGCAACATGTGTAAAAACACATAAAATTGATAAATTGTGACAGCTTGTTCCTGTGTAAGCTTAGGAACATGATATTGATCATGGGTGTGTCTAGAGACATATTTCAAATCGCACAGATAGAACTGAAATAGATGTACAACACCTAGAACTGTTATTTAAACAAACTTCTTAAAACAAACCGTAACATTACGCTGACAAAGTCCACGGCTCTCGGGTTTCATCTGTATAAACAGACCAAAATACCTAGGGGTCTCTGGAATGATTTTTTGAAAGATAGTCGCGAGCCTTGTCTAGCAGAACACTGTGAGATAAACACACCCAACATTAAATTCAAAGCGTAAAGGCTGATTATTATTTAAAATAGATGCAATTTTAGCTATATAATTAAAAAGCATTTTGAAGTCCGGACTGGGGTTCGATACGTGATCAAAACGAACTTCTGCTCCTCTCCATGGCCGCATTAACCACAGAGCCATCATGCTGCTGTAAAACAGGTGAAATGTTACTATGTGGTGGAATTAAATTTTGAAGATGATGAATAAAATAAGAAACTTTTAAACAATCGTTTGATGTGAAATAAGTTAAAACAAGAATCACCGGACAACGGGTGTATAGGGAATCTGTTTATTTAAACATTAAAGTAAAGTTATAGATCTCATTTAAAATGTTTGCAAAGTTTATCAGTTTTCTCTCACAACGGACCGAAATGGCCGGAGCGGGGGGTGCCAGTGTCACCCCTCCATTCTTTCACACCCACAACTTGGTGCGAAAAAGCGCTTAGAGAGAGATAGAGAGAGGCAAAGGACCTTTTCCAGCTTAAACTAAGTACAATTTTTGTAATCTTTTCATTCAAGACCAACTGCAATAGCACAAAGACGTGTATTCTCTATTCCTCTGAAAAATGTAAGACAATTTATATTTCTTAACCATTTTATTCGTTAAGCTAAACATTTTTTATATCTTCTCATTGATAGCAATGTTACCTATTTTATTTAAATTCTTTTTATACAACCAACAGAATATGTGTGAGCGATGGTATGTGTCTTAAAACTGATATCTTAATTTCCTTTACTTTTTTAATATTGCTTGTTCATTATTGTTTTTCTCACGGATCCCATAGAGACAGAGAGGGAGAGGGAGCGCGCCTTGGAACGCAACCTGACACTTGCACCTCAGATGGGAGGGGGTGCGCTCCACAGATGCTCCTATGAGGAAAATTCAAAAACGCTCCATAAAAATCTTCAAAAACATTGGTTTTTCCACCGGACGACAACATATCTCACTCCCGGATGACATGGGAGTTTCACGCTTGCCCGATTTCCGCATCTGAAACTCGTTATGAGATCAAAGGTCACAAATGGATATTATTATTAATAATAATAATATTATGAGGTCACAAAGGTCAAAGCCATTAATAATTTTTGTCATTTGCTGGCGGTTAGGGACTACTGACCCGTGCTGGCAAAATGAGTCGGAATGCGCAAAATGAGTTATTTTTATTTTCACATTCTCCATTAAAATACCTTCAAAAATGATATATGACTTGTTGGAATCGGACAAAAAATGACTGAGCTACAGCCGTTTTAAGGCAATAGAGACAGCAGATCTGATTTCGAGAAAAATCAAGTTAAAGATTACAAAGGAAAAATCACCAGGCAACGTTGCGTATTTTCCTCCAATCCTTTTCTTAATAATAATTACTATATTATTAATCACAATATAGCTATTTTATTTTATCTTTGTTATTAAAAATAAGAACAAAGCTATAATGTATAATGTTATATGTATAATGTTACACATCAGATATTCCCCCAACCATTAACTAAACATTCATGTAAGATATAACAGATTATGATTGTGTGAATCTCGTCAATACATATTTCGCAATAAGGGAGATTGCGTGCTCAAGGAAAGGCTCGTCTTATGCACACGCTTTGCAAATGTCAGTCAGCGTGATCGTATTGTTTTCATCAGCATAGGTTTGAAAATCATATTTCACTGGTTTGGAATCATGTAATTGAGAATTCGATTCTTTTTTTTTTTTTTTTGCCTGTATAGCTCAAAATTAGTCCGTGCGCATTCCGATATATATATATATATATATATATATATATATATATATATATATATATATATATATAAAAAGTGCAGTCAGTTGATTAAAAAAATAGCTAATTAATCGCACGTTTTTTTTTCTGAAATCTGCATCGGTCTTTTCGCCACGATTAAATGTTTAATTTTACTTCTAAAATGATTGTTAAACCAGTTTAAATGAAATATTGTGTACATATTTAAACGATAAAATACGTTGTATTAGGAACTGTATTTAACGAAAATAAAGGCATTTAGGCAAAGAAAGAAAGAAAGAAAAATGTCAAAGAAATAAAAAACGAAAATGAAATGAAACTAACAGCAGTTATTGAAATCTAACTGAAGTAATAATTATCAAAAATAAAAAATCACTTTCAATTATATACGTTTAACTTGCTTTTAACGTTTTATGTGGGACAACAGGCTATTGCCATATCGAAATCTAAAATTTGAGCTTTTATACTGTAGCTACCAATCGCTTGTAGACCTCAAAATGTGTTTTAAATGTCAATCAAAAAGAGATTTATTGTCAAGTGTCTTTACACACACAAAAACAAATTCGTCTTGGTGACAGGAGCATCCAGTGGAGAAAGTACAGAGAGAGTGCAGGCATGCATATAATTTAAGGTAATAGAATGAAATATAAGGCTAATAATAAATAGAATAGACAATGCATTAAAAAAATAATAACTATATGGTAATAAAAATATAGATAAAATATAATTATGAATGTGCAAATGTTTTAGGAGGTTATGTACAAAATATAGAGAAAATAAAAAGAATTATGAATGTGCTATTTTACAGATGAAAAGTTTTGAGAAGTTATGTACAGATGGACAGTCCTGAGATGTTAGGCTATTTATTGTTCAGGTGGAATATAGCCTGAGGGAAAAAGCTGTTCTTATGCTGTTCAGTGATGATTTATCTGTGTCCGAATGCAAGAACAGAAACTATGTTTTAGTACTGAAGGCCAAAATAGATCTCAATTAGGCTAATTCATGCATATGCATGCTCTTGTTTTCTTCTTTGTAAGATGGCAGAAGTGACGCAACCGGAAACTGTAATTCCTCAGCTCAAAAAAGTTTTTCGTGCGCACACAAAAGTTTCTCGTGAGTACGCGATAGTCTTAATTTTTTTTTTTTTTTTTGGCCAATGTCCCTTTAGGGGCTCCGTAGTAACCACAGCACTTGCTACATGTTGCACAATACTGCAGTGTATGGCCTATACAAGAAGACTTTAATGGCAATGAAAAGAACTTCACTGATATTAAAGTGAATTTACTGAACCTAATCATTGGAGCTTTATTTAAAAAATGCTCATAAAAAATAAAATTTAATCAGACTTAGAAGTTTTTGCATCTGAAATCTTCAGATACATTTGAGCGTATCACTGAACTGCAGTTATATTGTATCTGTACTTCATTATACTGCAAATCTACAGTTGCACTTCGTTTTGCAGTTTTACTGCTGTTGAACTTTAATGAACTGCAGTCATATACTCCATTATACTGCAAATCTCCAGTTGTACTTCATTGTGCTGCAGTTATACTACTTTGTACTTCAATGTACTGCAGTTATTTTTTGTAAGGGGTGGCTTTTCTTACTGGCTATTTCCTTACTAAAATAAGCTATTGGTGGCTTCGAAAGATGTAAAAAAAAAAAAAAAAAGTAAAAATCTGTTATTCTGTTGGAGGGCTATGAATCTGTCATTGAATGAAATTTTGATTACGTTTGTACTTTTATGTTCCCCAATTAAAAGAAATATTCAATTTTGGAATGGCACGATGTAGCCTAACCTTAGGTTTAGACAGAATTTTCAATTTTACATCAACTGTTAATAAAATTTTAAATTAGTCTTACATTATCATTATTAGAACATTTTTAACTTAAAAACACTTACCATCTATATTTGAACTGTTCTTGAAGAGTTCTCTTCACTGGCCTCTCTCTTTTAGTCGCCATTGTGCTCTCGTCGTCATGCTGTATTTCACGCGCTACAACCACTTCTTCGTCACCTGGCATTGGCGCAGTTTTCATAATACAAATGGCTCCTCCCTTTACACTTATGTACAATTCTGGTGGGTCTTGGGTTTCTTTGGTGTTGTCCCAGGATGTAAAGACTTCAATTGAAGGTAGCACTCCATAAGTTATTATGTTATTCAAAATGTTTATTATATTACTGCTATGCTTCATGACAACTACACTGTAGTTCCAAACACACCAGAAACGGCGGTTTATTTTTTTATTTACTTTTGGCGCCACCTGCATTGCATTGTGGTTGGTTGGTGAATAAACAAAGTTCTTTTGTGAATTTACTGGCGGGAAGAATGTTAGTGTCTGAATTATTGGTAATGGCGATTCAAAGGCCCTCAAAAAAGCGAAAACTCAAAGTAATAAAATGGCTTTAAAAGAAAAAGTTGCTCACAAGCAGAGTAATCTGTTCAAAATGTGGCCAAAATATGACACTGACCAGGAGTAGTAAGACTTCAGAAGGATTTAATTGGCGAGTAAAAGGAATGTTTCTTTTTCTTCTTCTTTTTTTTTTCTTAATGTTACTGTTAAGAAAGTTTTAGCTCTTTATCTTTCGATGCCGTCCGACTATTCTCAGTCCTTTAATTCATGAAGACATGGGCCCATGGAAAGAATTATGAACAAGACGCCAATTGTCTTTTCACAAACTTCTTCCAAGTTTATTGTTACATCCATACATTATATAGTCTCATTGCTAGGGGTGGTGCAGTGGTACATCCAATGAGAATTATACACCACATCGGTGTGGTACTCGGGCCAAGAAATATACGTTATATAAAATGGAAGTCTGGCAAGGAAGTTCTGGACATATTAGGGATACACTTGGATGGAGAGAACTACATCTTTATGCCAAGTGTCAATATGCCAAGTCACCTCCGAGCTAGGAGGCCCCCTTCCTCAGTTGAACATTTGAACCTGGATGTATGTATGGATAAGAGAGATATCTCTAACATAAGAGAGAGAGAGAGAGAGCGAGAGGAGGGAGTGAGACACAGAGAGAATGGGGAAAAACACGTATGGGAGGAGGGAGCGATCAGAAGAAAAGTGAGAAGGGAGGAGGGATTGCATAGAGGCAAACTCACAGAAACATCTGGCAGAGAGCATGATATATTTTAACAGTTCCCCCATTTGTTTATATAATAAACACCATAAAGGCTCTCTGCCCAATTCTCCTTCTCTTAACATTCAATCAACATTTTTCTCATCCCACTTAAAATCAGCACATATAACAGTTCTAGTCATCAAGGCACTTACGAGCATCTTTTACCAACTTGTAAATCAAGACAAAAATCATTCTGAAGTATTCGCTACTTCCCTTGCCTACAATTCCTAAGCATTCCTAGACATATTCAGTAAACCTTCATTAATCAGCATCCGTATCAGGGATGTATGGGATGTATGCAACACAATATTCCTACGATAACACACTTTGCCCTTCAGACAGTCTATTGATTTTGCAGTGCAGGTAACTGTAAGCCTTGTAGCTTTTCCTTGGCCTCAGATTTAACAATATGGTTGGCTGGTCACTAACACGTTCATAGCAGATGTATGGTATAACTTCATTATCTAGCCAGTTTTCCTCACCCATCTCTTCAAAGAAATATGTACAGGTGAGCAGGCTTTCAGTACAGCCAGGCATATTACCAGTTTTGCAGCCATGGCCTAATACTTTTAGTAATAGTCTTGCAAGTTCTAATTTCCTTCACCTAATTCCCTATCTAAACATTATATTAGATTGCAAAATTTCAATGCTTTACATTACGTTGTTCACATCTTTGGTTTCTAAAAGGTTATGAATACCTATTTATTACCAACCAGATATCCGTAAGGTATGAGACCTTAACCAGGACAATCAGATTTGGGCCAATATAAGAACTAACCCCTATGTCTCCTGGACTTCTGCTGTGTCGAGGACTTACTGCAGCTCTCAGGCTTTTAGTGGCAGGAGGCCTTCTAGATGTGGTCAGATTTTTCCACTCATATAATGTATGCTACCATTTTAATTTTAGCCTGTGATAGTAATGTATCCATTGTAAGTGTCAAGTTAGTCTAACAAATTAACTTTTAAAGTCTATTTCAATACTATAGACCTATGCAGGAACTCGAGTCAGCTAAAACAACATTATCAGTAATGTCAAACAAACAGACAATCAATCTAAACCACATCGCAATCTTCATTCCATGCTGTATCAGAATGAGGTAAGGATCAGGATTATTTAATCAGTCTCTCTTGCATTCTCCTTGTTCTACTGAACATTGAGTTGCTCCTCAATCTATCCTTGATTCCGGAAGGCTCTTTATCAGTTGGAGCAAACAGCGGGCTTTTAAGCCACCAGTTGAGTTTGCTCATTCTCCTCGTTGGTCCCCCTAGGGGACTCTTCTGCCCCTGCCAGGGTTAGAGGCACGCCTGGTGTGAACTCAGGGTGTTTCTCCTTCCAACGACGTTAAGGTAACACCGAAACCATGTATCTCCCTCTGTCAGTCCAGATTAGCAGAGTAAACCATCCTTGATATCAGAAGAACTACTTCTACCTGTGAAAGGAGATCTTAAAATGCTTTTGTTAGGGACAACACGTTTACTCCTCACCCAGTCGATCCTTGTTGTAGTGACCTGTGAGGAAAAATGAATGTGGCCTGAGGGCTGTCCATTTTTCCTATAACACCAGCAGATTGACAGGGCTGGAACCCATATCATTCCAATTTCAGTCAATATCATTTATAATCTTATCTGATTTCTTTCATATTCCCCCTGTATGCCACGTCTAAGTGGTATACACCAAATTTAAATTCATCTCAATTATTTCTTTGTTGTTTAAAGGTGTCTCACTATTCATCAAATAGTTTCTTAAACATGACTTTTTTTTTTTTTTTTTTTTCTGTGAAACACTCAGCCCACATGTAACATGTTAACAAGCACAATGTATTTCATACATTTGACACAGAATCAATTTGATGAAGTCCAGCATGACATCCTGAAAGGGAAAAAGTTAAATATGGGGTGGACAGGGCAAGCCTTCTTGCTCTGCCTTCCCATGTTTTACCCTGCGCAGGTGTGGCACTTTTCTTTCTGCCACAAAAATGTCCCAGGCCAGGATAATTAGCCAAATTAATCCATAGCCATTATTTCTCGGGCATAATCTACATTGTATGCCCTCTTTGAAAATTTGAAAACAGCTGTTCATGGCAGTTTGTCTGCCTTGGTGCACCATCACTCACACACTTTCACACACTCTCACACACCCCACCTCTGGCCAGAGCATCATCTCTTTTTGTCACTGCCTCTGAAGACAGTAAACTGAATGAGGAATGTTTGTTGTTAGGGTGGAATACCACCAAGTCTACTCGAATAAAACAATTTCTATAATGACAGAAACTACTCAAAGTAGGCACTGTGGCATTCCCCTTGCGACAGTGTCTAAACGTTGGACTAAAACAGTTGGGCGATGTCCATCACAACGGGGTTGAATTTCATCTCGCGGTCATGAACCCAAATATTTTCAATATTTTGTCCAAATAAACTTTTAGGCCTAGGCATGCCATAATTAAAAGAACCAATTTTAATTTCTGAAATATAATTCATTATTCAACTGTGCACTTTAATTTCCTCTTTATTATCTCTTCCTATTGCTCATGAGCTGCTCTAAAAGATTGGAGATCTCTGCATGATCTTGGATCCATGGCCAATAACATTAACATCATGTTACCGCAATCCCTGGGTAGGACAGCATTTGTGATTTTCCGAATTTAGAATTTTAGAATTATTACTGAAATTCAGCCCTAGGAAATATCTATTAACCAAGATGGAGTGACCAGTTTCATTGATTTACCATTCATATTTTGATCTTGGACACTTTGTGCCCCTCTATTCCCTTATTTATTTATTTTTTAAGGAATCCTGGAATTTTTATCAGCTTGACAAGAAGCTCTGTCTTTAAATCAGAGTCTAAACTCTCTATATTTCACAGTATCTCCTCTCTATGCTAAATCCAGTCCAAATTTTAGCTGATTTGAGAAATCAGGCAAACACATTACTTCTTTCTATGGTGTTGGACTGGTGCCTATTAAAAGAAAGCAGTGTGTTGTTAGTTGAACAGATTACAAAGAACTGCTATAAAACCAGTGAATTATCAAGTTACAAATTAATATGACAAATCAAAAGTTGAGGCGGTCTCTGTAGTGATCATTGTATATGCAGTACCTGCCCACGAGGGAAGAGATGAAAGTCTCTGATATCATCAGTCAGTTGAACATGTTTTGGCTGGTTTAGCGTCTCTCTCTTCATGCAGTGTCTTCCGGTCTGACACTCAGTGATGAGGATCTGGTGGGGCATCGGAGTTTTGACTCGGAATGCAGTTATCTTCCTCTGTGCCTCTCATGACAGATATTTCATGTCTGCATTGTTTCTCAGTCTTTCTCCATTGTAACCCCTGAAGTGTCGGATTCCTCTTATAGGGGGGTTTAGCCGATCGCCCATCAGCTTTTCCTGTTCTCCACAGCCATAATGTCTCTTTCTTCATGTTGCGTCGCCCATTGGCAGCTGTCCCAGAAGGCATCTGGTTTCTTCTCTAAAATGAACACTCAAGAGAACCGCACTGTAAATTTTGACCACAACTGCATATAAGCAATCTGTGCTATGGTCAGTCATCTTGTGCAACTGTCCAAAATTTAAGGAATCTCATCCAGTTAACAATATATAGCAGTTCCTTATTTCATTTTTAATAAAGCAAGTTCTTCTTTGCGAGAAAAAAGCAAATAATTCCTTCTTTGCAGAATGCAGAAAAGAGCAGTAACCTATTCTGACTGAACTGAGCATATCATACGTCTATAAGCCTTATAAATACATCAGCATGATGCATTGTATTATAACTTCAGACTGAAATCTTATAAATAGTCTAGCAAATGTGGCAAAGTCAAGAAAAAAATTATTTTCTTCTTTTATCTTTTTTTTTTATTATTGTTAGCTGAAAACGGCCGTTTAAATTAGTCACTCAATCTTGTTCTCATTGATCACAATGCACAAGTTATTTCAGTTAACACAAACTAAAGTCTTAATCTCTGCACTATATCACATTTCAAGCTGTCCCCCAGGGATAACGGACACAAACTTCATACATCTAAAGATAACAAGATGTAATACAAACTATATCTTTGAAGACCTGTATTTAACATTATACTGTTTATTAAGTTATCAACATAATTCTCTCCTGGCTCCCACATTTCATATAAAGTACAACCTTTAACTTTTCGGAGCCAATAAATAACTCAAATCTCATGAAAAAATCTTTTCAGCCAAATTATCTAAATACAGTTGTAAATCTCTGCTCTATACATTGTCATCCACATAATCAACCGTATTGTCTCTTAATTTTAGATTTGCTGGTGACTGACAATGCTTTTAAAAATAGCAGCGCACTTGATCTAACACAGCAGAGACAGGACAAAGCAAGAGTAGATTCATTTAAAACTTCACTAAATCCAAGTGAACTGAGAATGGCAAATAGCCAGTTGAATTTGTACTAAACAATTTTCTGAAACATACTAATCTGCTGTTTCATCCATCCTGTCCAGATCAAGTGACAGACAATTAGAAGAATTGTTATTTAGCAGTTTATTTGTTTTAGTGCCTTGCAAGGACTTCACTATACCAATTTTCTTATCGCATTTAGAAAATCATTCAATCTTGGAAGGACTGAGAATATCTAAATGTGAGAATAGGTAACAAAGATAGCCTTTCACTAAGCATCCATTCCTTTTTTTTTTTTTTTTTAAGAATGAGTAATGAAAAAGGTATTTTGCAAAACATCTATTCTCCTTCCCACATATAAATTGTGAGGATAATCAATCGGTCGCGATCCGATATCCCATACTATAGCCTACGTCCCGTATATCTTAAAATACGAGGATAATACACTCTGCCAAATATGGTAGAGTGTAAATTCACGGCACGAAAATGTGCTCAATTTCTTAACAGACAGTAAGAATAATTCATTAAAGATTATTTCTCACCTGTCTGTAGAAATTCCCGGAAAGACGAGCCCCCATTTGTTAAGAATGTTTTAGCTCTTTATCTTTCGATGCCGTCCGACTATTCTCAGTCCTTGCATTCACTTGCATTACTTTGCCTTATCATATAGATACGTGTAGTAGGCCTACTGTTTATATTCGAATATGTACACATGAAATTTATTGCGGTTTACATGTTCGTAACTAAACTCTTTTAATGTAATGGTGCTTCGATTTCAATTAAAAATATTTCAATTAAAATCTTTATTTGAATTTATCTGACTTCATACCTTCAGATTACATGCTAAAATAGCCTACATAGTAGCATGACCATGAGCTCATAATTTTTCAAGTTCAACTTCAACTGGACTTCGCGGTGTGTCGTGAGAACCTTTGTTTCTGTACATACTGTATTTGATATTAGTCTTTTCTCAAATGATTAGAATTTAAATGATTAGACATTCCGCGATTTGCTGCATCGTGTAAATCATACGGACCTATTGTACTTACGCTTATGTCTGACCACTGGTTAAAATCAGTGATAGAAGAATGTCCAACAAGATGTCAAAAGTGTGATATAAGCCTCACCTTATATTACAATTTTGACAGCCACTGTGAGAATTATTTTGTCTACATAACCACATTATTTTGTAATGTTTTTGTTTCACAGGGTGTGCAAATCTAAAAGTCATCGTGGCATTAAGAAGCAGCCGAACTATAAGAACAGGCTCACTTTTCGAAAAATCCAAATTAAGCTTGTCATCATGGTTAACATTTATTTACAGGTAAGTTACTTCCTTGTCTTAAATGTGTCTAAAATTTAGCATGAGAGTACATGAATATTTATCCTAAACTAAAATATTTGTACATTAAAAAAATCAAATAAAATTACTTATAATGCAGGACTTAGTTGGTGTTTAATGTCATTTAGTGTGCGGTGTCTAAAGAATTTAAGAGTAGCTGTTGCCAGTTTTTTTTATTTTTAACTGACGTCGGCGACTATTGCACCTCTTTCTGAATATGTGACCTACCCAGCTAATAAAATTACGTGACTGTTACGTAACTACAACGTAATCTGGTGACCAATGTTACGTCCAAAGTAACTTTGTGACGTTGCCAGTTCGTAACTGCGACGTCGTGGCAACCTGTAGCAGGCATCAAATTTGAAATGAGCTCATTTAGTGGATAAAAGTGTAAAATTTCTCCATTTAAACATTTGTTATGTTATCTATGTTCTACTGTGAATAAAATATTGGCTCATGTGATTTGAAAGTCTTTTAGTTAAAATTTAAAAAATGTCCCAACATTTCCGGAATTCGGGTTGTAAAATAAACTAAACATTAAAATAATACTAAAAGCAAATTATAACACAAATTAAATTACATTTCAGGGGGTGGGGGGCAATCCATGTATGTTGACAGAAGTTTAGAGAGTTTTAAGGCACTCTTAAGTTTTTAAATGTTTTATGGATTAAATGTGGACAGGTTCTCTTGTATGTTGTATGATTTTGACAACTGACAGAAGTTCTCGTCTGTGTTTTATTTGTATCAGTTGAGAAGACGTGCATTAGTGACCTGGCATGAGAGATTCTTTCTACACAGCTTCTAATACTTCGAGCCTACTGTAATCTGAAACAGTATTTAGGGACTGGGGCTATTTGAATGATTTTAGGTTTTGTCAACATTGGGCATGTTTGTGACAGAGACACTATTTTACTCTTTTACTATGCGTGTCTTCCACTGTATTCGCAAGTTGATTTTTATACGATCAAAGAGAAGAAAATTGAAATGACCTGAATATTGAGTCTGACTCCATCCATTAATTATAGGTACTATTGCCCGCTCATTTTTGCCCAGGCCCAACCGAAAATAAAATTTTCAAGAAGTCAGAGAGAGGAGGAACAGGATCATCACGTCTGTGTCTGGATGGACGGTGAACTCTTTCCAGTTTGAGCATTTCTTTAGGAAGTGTTCTACAAATGTTCTTTGTGGGTTTTGGGTTTTTATTTTTTTTATTAATCTGTGTATAAGTCACAATAGGGTGAGTTTAAAGGGAAAGAGAAGAACATAAAACAGACAAGATCAGTCATTCGTGTATTTAGTATTTTCGACACTTGATGAGGAGGATCAACTAATCCTTTGCCCCCCAATAATGTTTATGACAAAGCTGAAGACGTCAAATGCTCAAATTATGATGGAATTAAATTATTTAAATGAATTTCAAAGTCAGAGTATTTCTTATTCCTTCTTAAAGAGGCTGTTTGATTTAGTTTACCCATAAATGTTAATTAATGCATTAACTATCAAACATATACTAACATGTAGTTAAGGCTGCCGTTATTCATGCATGAATCTGTATGACTCCAGTCGTAGTTTACATTTACATTTAGTCATGTTGCAGACGCTTTTATCCAAAGCGACTTACAATTGGGGAATACATAATGCGATTCGTCTTGAAGAGGCAATCAGACAGAGGAAGTGCTCGTAACAAGTCTCAGGCATTGTTAAAATAAGTACAAGCTAGAAAGGAAAGGAATAAAGAGAGAGAATTATTTATTTATTTATTTTTTAAAGTTTAGGATGAAGTCAAGTAGTGCTGAAAGAGATGAGTTTTCAGTTGTTGCTTGAAGATTGATAGGGATCCAGCATTCCGGATAGGGGTGGGAAGATCATTCCACCAGCCAGGAATGGTGAATGAGAATGTTCTGGAGAGTGATTTTGAGCCTCTCTGTGATGGTACCACGAGGCGTCGCTCACTAGCAGATCTCAGACTTCTGGAGGGGGTGTAGATTCGTAATAGTGAGTGGAAGTAGGCGGGTGCTGAGCCTGTGGTTGTTCTATATGCAAGCATCAGTGTCTTGAACTTGATCCGAGCTGCAACTGGTAGCCAGTGCAAGGAGATAAAGAGAGGTGTAACATGGGCTCTTTTGGGCTCATTGAAGACCAGACGTGCCGCTGCATTCTGAATCATTTGTAGAGGTTTGATTGTGTTTGATGGAAGTCCAGCCAGAAGAGCATTGCAGTAGTCCAGCCTAGAAATGACAAGGGCCTGGACAAGAAGTTGTGCACCATGCTCTGTCAGAAAGGGCCTGATCTTTCTGATGTTGTGTAGTGCAAACCTGCAAGATCGAGCAGTCTTTGCAATGTGCTCTTTGAAGGTCAACTGGTCATCAAAGATTACACCGAGATTTCTGACCGAAGTTGATGGGGCAATTGTTGATGAACCTAACTGAATCGTGAATAATAGTTAAGGATAGCTCTTCATTAGTTCATAATAAGTTAACGCTTTCAGTAATCATTAGTAAGTGATTAATTAAGTATTAATTTAGGCATTAGTACATGATTATTCATGTACCCTTATTGTAAAGTGTTACCCATTTGAGGTTTGCCACAGACTTACAATGAAACTGAATGCTTCTTCAAACGCCTGAAAAATCGTGGAACACTTTTAAACAGGAAAAGACGGAATATTTACTTACATATTTACAGCTGGTCTATTCGCACGGGATTAGTATTACCTGAGGCAATTTTCCTGGACCTTTTTACAGAAGGTAAAAGTTGCCATAATCTTTACTGTTATTGTTCGTAGCAATTAATTACTTTACCCCACCACTCCATGTAAAACTAATCCCGTCTGAATAGGGATTATGTTGGAGAAAAAAATCTTCATCTTCGCTCTTCCTAGATTACATTTTTTAATTTTGTGTTAATTTGCACAATCTTGTGCAAACAAATATTCTGTATGTTTTATGGCTTTATTTCAGTGACTTAAAGTTTAGTTTTTCACTAACCATACATAAACATTATTTTGTCAAGAACACAATCATGTACATACATGCTGTTCACATATTATTGTAGCCCAGTTTGTGCTGAATACAGTGTTATCAGACTTTAGCCAATAATATTTCTATAAGATATTGAAAAAAACACAAATACATGTCAAAATTCTCCAGCGCCCCAAAACACCCTCAGAACCCCAGAGGGTTAAATAGGAAAATATGGAATATTTACTTATATATTTACAGCTGGTCTATTCACACAGGATCAGTATTACCTGAGGCAATTTTCCTGGACCTTTTTACAGAAGGTAAAAGTTGCCATAATCTTTGCAAATCACAAAAAAATGCTCTGATGTGCCAAGCCATCAGAACCAAACAGAAAACCGTGGTTAAAATGTTTGTGCAGACAGGCTTCCAGTCTCTATGCCAAGTTATCTTTACATTTTACGGTTATATAGATTTGTATGTCTTCCGCATAACAGTGGTAAAACACCCCACATTTACTCATAATTGATCCCAGAGGTAGCATATATAAGGAAACTATAATAGTAAAAATAGTAAAAGCCTATTTTTTAAGCAAATATAATAGTAAAATAAAATAGTAAAATACATAAAATATAACATGGATGATATTTTGCCCTCTTCCAAAACTATTTGATCTGGAACAAATAATAGATTAACGAGACTAAAGACTACACATTAGATTTACTCAAAACAAATATCTCATGTTTACCCACTATAGAGACATCAGAGCCAGTGGCAAATTAGAACAAATATTGGTATCTTCTTAAGCCTGTGTTATACTTTCCACGTGCGCGAGTCCGCTATGGTCTGCGTGACGTAAACATTACAAATATAATAGTAAAAGCCTGTCCTATAAAACAAACATCGCAAAATACTCTTAGGGGTCAAACTCCACTGGATAGTTTCAAAAGTGGTAATTGTATTAACTCAACTTACAAAGAAAGTTAAGACTTTTTGTTATGGAAGGAACAGAGGAAGCACGCAAGTCCATCTGCAGAGCTTTATTCAGAGACATGGTCATAAAACAGGCAAGGTTCTGACAATGGCAAACAGGTATATTGAGGGCAAGGCAAGAGAATCATCCAAAACGGGCATGGTCGATCGATGGCTAACAATATCCAGAGGGCTTGACAAAAGAGGTAATCCGTAAACATGAGCAATAGTCCGGGCTGAGGCAAACAGTATCCAAAACAGGGCCAGGCACACGGGGCATCCAAAACACAGACGTGAATCAAAAACAAGGGAAAACAGGCAAGACTCTGATTTTGACTAGACTAAGAAAACTTAAGACAGGCTCCGTAAAGTAGCTATTAGCTATCACAGTGACAGATGCTAAACAATACTCGGCAGTAAGAAAGAGGAAGTCCGTGGCTTATGTAGCATGTCTGATTGGAATTAGCTGTGTGTAATCAGTGCATTCAGCTGTGTGTGTGTCATCAGTGCAATGGATGATGGGAACTGTAGTCTGAAGTGCAACAGTAGTGTAGTGCAAGAGTCCATGTGGTGAGCGGGTGACCTCTGGTGGTGAGTGAATGGAAGTTCATAGACCGGATTTGTGACATTTTTAATCAGCCTGAAAAGAAGAGTCCTATATTCACTACAAGTTTTATAACATGTAAGACTTAAAAACATAATTTATATGATCCAATTTCCATGCTTCCGACTATTGACCTATTCAGACGGGATTAGTTTTACAAGGGTAGTTGGAGTAATGTTAATTTACCACAGGACGTATGTAATATTAATGGCCAATTTACACAGTATAAGAAATCTCAGTAAAACTACCAGAAGTTATTTAGCACGGTCGCCGTGATTTTGCCAAATAAGACATCTTTTGTTGATCCTGGATCAGCATTACTGTCCAAAAATATAGTCTTAACCCAACCCCTAAACCTAACCCTACCCATAATGTATTTTTAAAATCAGTGGGAAATGATAGCTGATTAACAAGGGTGTAGAAGCATGTAACCCTGATCGTAAGCCTAAAACAAATATTTCCTGAAAAGTTATATCTCAATTCTGATTGGTTGATTTTAATGTTGTTCCAGGATCAACAAGGATGTTGATCCAGGAACATGTACTTGGTGAAATCACGCTCACCGATTAGCACCCCCACCATCTCCGTGTCGTCATGTGTGTGCCACAACGATTGATTTATTAATTAAATTAATTATACTACGATTGGATTCTGTTGGCAATAGGAACTTACTTAAAGCTAACAAAAGTTTCTAACAAGTGCTTTCAACCTTCTTTTTGATCTGAATGGTATGCAATGATGTATGTGGAAAACATTTGAAGTTTGCCACAGACATACAATGAAACTGAATGCTTCTTCAACACCTGAAAAATCATGGAAAACTATTTTTAAACAGGAAAAGACGGAATATTTACTTACATATTTACAGCTGGTCTATCTGCACTGGATCAGTATTACCTGAGGCAATTTTCCTGGACCTTTTTACAGAAGGTAAAAGTTGCCATAATCTTTACTGTCATTCTTCGTAATGATTAAGTACTTTACTCCACCTTTCCATTTTAAATTAAATCCCGTCCGAATAGGGCTAATGTTGGAGAAAAAAATCTTGTTTACTCACGTGGCCGACATCTTCTATCTTCCTCCCGCTGTCTCCGTTTACCTTCTTCAGTTTTTTCTGTTTAAAAACAGCGTCAGACAACATGGGATTAGAAACAATTTATAGATTACACTATCATTTTATGTGTAATTTAATTTACACTGTCTACACTTACCACTATCACTAAGCAGACTTGCCAACCTGTACGCATTTTGCATAGCAGGTACGGTGGTACAATTTGTCAATCTAAACTATGCAAAAACCTACATTGCAAAAACCAAACATCTTCCCTTGGAATGGCTTGTAATGAGATATTCTAGTTTAGAGAGTATTATGAGAGAGAGATTGACTGAGCGAGTGTGATTTACCTTCATCTGATCCAGCATTCATTCTTCAGCTCAATCTCATATTCACAATAAAACATTAGTTTGAATGTCCTCTGAGCAGGGATGGGCAGTATTTCAAATACATGTATTTAAAATACGTATTTGAAATACAAAATACTATTTTGTATTTAAATACCTTTGAAAAAAAATCAAATGTATTTTGTATTTAGATACATTTAATCTTAGTATTTTTGTATTTTCAAAATACATAAAATACTTTTTGCAAATCAACCTCTTTATTAGACTGCTGATTTCCTGTATCAACTAGTTCAAACCTCAAACATGCCACTTTCATGCATGTGAACTGCAGCTGTATGACTCCATCTAGAATTGGGTAATGAAATTTTCTGGATTCCTGTAAGGAAATAAGGAATAATACTGCCTTTGTGTGCTATCAACATTTCCTACTTCCAATTTCAGAAGTCCTGATTACAAGCATGTCGCATTCAAGTGCTTTGCTGTTGGAAAGAATAGGAATTTGTGGAGGACGCCAGGTTTCCTGGGAAAATCTTATTAACCTTTTAAGTGGTGAGTTTAAAATATTCTAGCGGTCCCCCCAGAGTGAGTTTTTTTAAGGCGACCGTTATTTTAGAACGTTTGCCCTTACTGTTTCCATGGCGACGCGTCATGATTGTCACGTGACACATCGCGGCCACAATAACACTGTGTGACAGATGGATCGTTTTTATTTCGTTTTTCCTTTTTTATTTAACATATTCACAAACTTGCTTACCATGGCATGGACAATCTGATATTCCGATTCACAAATATGTGTAAATGAGTGTGTTTTGTCCTTTAAACACCTTTATAAATGATCTTGTTCGTGATCTGTAACGTGAGACGGGCGCCGCCATGTTTGTTCGCGCTGCAGTTCAGAGAGTCCTGTCAGTCAGATTTACAGCACGTGAATTCATCAATTTTTCCCGAAATACATGCAAGTAAGTGGCCGGTGAACTGGGTGAAGAATAGAGTGAACTTTATAGGTACTTACACTATGTGTATCTGATATGAATAAAACACATCGGCAAATTAAATTGGAATGGATTGTTATTGTTGCTTCCATAGACATCTATGTGTATTTTACAAGCTCTAAATGTATTGTTTTACTAGCACTTATGTGTATTTAAATGTCTTAAACCTAAAATATGCATTATGCGGTTAAGAACACTGCATTGTTGTGATAATATTACAGTCGCAGTGCACGTCTGTCTCTGGCTCAGCGCCAGTAAACGCGCGAAACCACAGTTTGAATTTGGCAGTTATGTGACGTCACCGAACGTTCTAAATCCCATATGTGGGACCGTACTCCCAGGGGCACGGAAATAAGAATCCCATATGTGGGACCGTACCGCTCAAAGGGTTAAAGCCAAAATTGTAGATATTTAAGATATTTAATTTTGAATAAAATGTAGCATCCCATTTGTTGACAACTATATCATTCACAGTGCTATTTTTACAGTTAGCTTGTTGATGTTTCTGGATTTTCAGTGAAATTCATGCTGTTTTGCGGTGTATAAACCATACAAAATGCTTGAAATGGTTATTGCACTACTATGTGCATGACTTTAACATTAAACGTCCAGCAGGTAAAAAAAGAGCACTAGCAAGGGGAACATAGCATTTGCACTAGTCAGTCTTGTTAGGTTTTTTTTTTTTTTTTTTGGTCAGATTTTGGTTTTATCAATTAGCTAGTCAAATGTGTTAATTAAACTTTAATCATTACTGCTTGTTATGGCGATATGACAATATATATGTTGGCGCGATGATATAAAGCTTAAATCGATTGAACTTTTTCTATATTGTTTATATATCATCGTGGTATGCAAATATATCTGTGGCGCTTTTAGTGGACAGGAGCTATTGACACGTCAGAGCGATAAAGAAACATGGATAAATGAGTAATAAGCAGCTTTCTATGTGTGTGTGTGTACCCCAAGACAAAGATAACTCTAATGCTAATAATAAAAATATAATTTAAAAAAAAAATGTTCTAAGTTTATATTCGCACTAGGCACTGTTGCCTTGTACTAAAGCCCAAGCGCGATTTTCCTTTCACTAACAGACAGATATCACAGGATTATTACAGAGTCAACTACATTACTACATTACCTGTTCATCAATAAGATGAGAACCAGACCCATTATAAATCTAAATGTACTCGAAATTAAATTAATTAAAAAGTGTGATATCCAAGTAGTAATAAAGATTTTTGCTGTCATAATGATAACAATAGCGCATACAAAAATAGTACATTAACTGTTCCATGCTCCAGCGTGCTTAGCGATCACACTACGTGCGTACCGCACATGAGCCACCTCTTCAAGCGGGCCAGGGCATGGTGAAACGATCCGCACTGGACACGGTACAGAGCAGTCACACTTGTGAAATGAACTGGACTTTGGGGGTCAATCATGCTCAAGCATGGATCAGATCCCCTAGTGTGAGTACATCCTAAATCTAAGTGAACAGCAGATAGCACACCACAACTATAACCATAACAGCACAAAAAATTATGAATGATAAAAAACATTGACAGCCAATCAGAATCACTGCTTTAAAGAGCTTGAGCATTTAAAGTGACAGATGGCACAACTGCATTGAATACTTAGAATACACTTATATAGTTATGTTTATAATTATCATTCTTGGTGTAAACAGGCCTTAATAGTGTTACTTCACTGGATGGCCAATTTCAAATGTATTTTGTGTATTTTCAAAATACAAAATACTGTATTTGTATTTAAATACATTTTTCCACACTGTATTTGTTATTGTGCTCATCTCTGCCTCTGAGGAAAGCAATATATTTTTAATACTATCCTTTCATCTGTTAAGGGTGATTTCCGATGACAGCACTGCTCAGTGGATTAATTGGCTGCATCTTTCAAGCTGTTGTTAAAACTAAAATTTAACTTCCTTGTTTACATCCCTGTTTCAGTCTCTTTCAATATAAAAGTCTTTACTGCTGACTCACGTATAAATAGTCTCTTGTTGCCATCTAATGGTGGAACAATGTAAATCACCATCACACACCATTTCTCAATTCTAAATGTCATTAAATACTACTATTATTTACGTAAGTATTATTTCTAAAATAAACTGGCATTATAAAAGTTGATAGGCAATTAGACGAATGTACAAAGGCAGTGCTCTGATATACAGCATTAATGTTACATAAAATATAACGTGATGAGATTTTGCCCTTTTTCAAAACTATTTGCTCTGGAACAAATAATAGATTAATGAGACTAAAGACTACACATTAGATTTACTCAAAGCAAATTATACCTCATGTTTAACCACTATAGAGACATCAGAGCCAGTGGCAAATTAGAACAAATATTGGTATCTTCTTAAAGATGATCAAAAATAAAGGGAATGTTTAACAAGGAAACATTAATTACTACTTAAACATTACAAATATAATAGTAAAAGCCTATCCTATAAAACAAACATCACAAAATGGGTCATGGGTCAAACTCCACTGGATAGTTTTATAAGTGGTAATTGTATTAATTGTCAATTTACAAAGAATGTTAAGTTTTGTTTTTTTAAAGAGCTCTATATTCTTAAAAAGTTTTATAACATGCAAGACTTAAAATGTTATTTATATGATCCAATTTTCATGTTTCCATCTATGCTGAAAGAAAAAAAAAATCTTGTTTTTCTCACGTTGCAGACGTCTTCTCTCCTCCTCCTCTTTTTTAATTTTTCCTGTTTAAAAACAGCATCAGACAACATGGGGTTAGAAATTTTTTTTAGATTACACTTTATCATTTTATGTTATTTAATTTACACAGTCAACAATTACCTCTATCACTAAGCACTAGCCATGTGCTGCTGTCACAGCTGTACGTTAGAGATGCCTGTTTCATTTATTGACTGCATTATTACAAAAGACTGTATCCTAAAGGCTTTATCTTTTTATCTCTACTCAATTTTTTTTTTATCTCTACCATTTCTGCAATTATTAATTTTGATATTAACAAAGGCAGCTTGTCTCACTCTTTCTCTTAGTAATTTCTAAGAATCAGTACAAGCTGAGGTACCTACTCATTAATAATATTACAGGTAGCTGACAAAAAAGCTGTTACTCAGAACTGGCTGCAGCAGAGTCCTTCAGTGTTGGCTCAGTGGTTGGAAACTCAACATAGAAAGCCTTACAAATATATATGAGATACACTGGGAGAAATCAATTCTACCCACAGAAAAAAAGGATATATTACATAAAACTATATGACCTGGACCACAAAACCAGTCATAAGGGTCAATTTTTCGAAATTGACATTTACAGGTGCATCTCAGAAAATTAGAATATAGTGAAAGTTCATTTTTTCTTGTAACATTTCAAAAAGTGAAACTTTCATATATTTTAGATTCATTACATGTAAAGTAAAACACTTCAAAAGGTTTTTTTTTTTTTTTTTTTTTTTTTAATTTTGATGACTAGAGCTTACAGCTAATGAAAATCAAAAATCTGTATCTCAGAATATTAGAATATTTACATTTGAGTTTCAATAAATGACCATCCATACAGTATAAATTATGGGTATCTCTTGTTCTTTGAAACCACAATAATGGGGAACACTGCTGACTTGGCAATGGTCCAGAAGACGATCATTGACACCCTCCACAAAGAGGGTAAGTCACAGAGGGTCATTACTGAAAGGGGTGGCTGTTCAAGGAGTGGTGTATCAAAGTATATTAAATGCAAACTTGACTGGAAGGAAGAAATTGGGTAGGAAAATGTGCACAAGCAACAGGGATGACCGCAAGCTTGAGAATACTGTCAAGCAAAGCCAATTAAAAAAAAAAGGAAAAGGGCTACCAAGCCACTTCTGAAACAGAAACAACGTCAGAAGCACTTTACCTGGGCTAAGGAGAAAAAGAACTGGACTGTTGCTCAGTGGTCCAAAGTCCTATTTTCAGATAAAAGTAAAATTTGCTTTTCATTTGGAAATTAAGGTCTGGAGTCTGGAGGAAGACTGGAGAGGCACAGAATCCAAGCTGCTTGAAGTCCAGTGTGAAGTTTCTGAAGTCAGGGATGATTTGGGGTGCGGTGACGTCTGCTGGTGTTGGTCCATTGTGTTTTATCAAGTCCAAAGTCAATGCAGCCGTTTACCAGGAGATTTTAGATCATTTTATGCTTCCATCTGCTGACAAGCTTTATGGAGATGCTGATTTCCTTTTCCAGCAGGACTTTAGCACCTGCCCACAGTGCCAAAACCACTTCCAAGTGCTTTGCTGACCATGATATTACTGTGCTTGATTGGCCAGCCAACATGCCTGACCTGAACCCCATATGGAATCTATGGGATATTTTCAAGAGAAAGATGAGAAACAGTCGATCCAACAATCCAGACGAGCTGAAGGCTCAATAGTGCCTCAGCAGAGCCACAGGCTGATCGCTTCCATGCCACACCTCACTGATGCTGGAATTTGTGCTAAAGGAGCCCCGACCAAGTATTGAGTGCATAAATGAACATACTTTAAAGAACTTGAACTTTTCTGTTTTGTAAATCCTTTTTTTTTTTGATTGATCTCAGGAAATATTCTAATATTTTGAGATACTGATTTTTGACTTTCATTAGCTGTAAGCTCTAATCATCAAAATTAAAGCAAAAAAAACTTTTGAAGTGTTTTACTTTACATGTAATGAACCTAAAGTATTTTAAAGTTTCACTTTTTGAAATAAGTTAGAAGAAAAAAATGAACTTTTTCACCATATTCTAATTTTCTGAGATGCGACTGTATACATCGTCTGAAAGCTGAATAAATACGCTTTCCACTGATGTATGGTTTGTTAGGATAGGACAATATTTGGCCGAGAAACAACTATTTGAAAATCTGGAATCTGAGGGTGAAAAAAAAATCTAAATATTGAGAAAATCACCTTTAAAGTTGTCCAAATGAAGTTCTTAGCCATGCATATTACTAATCAAAAATTAAGTTTTGATATATTTATAGTTGGAGATTTACAAAATATATTCATGGAACATGATTTTTGGCATAAAAGAAAAATCAATAATTTTGACCCATACAATGTATTTTTGGCTATTGCTACAAATATACCCCAGCGACTTAAGACTGGTTTTGTGGTCCAGGGTCACCATAAAGTTTTTGGAAGGTTATTCTGGAAATGAAAATGAAATATAATAAGTAGTGTAACTATTTCTGTTACTTTACTGATTAGATTTGATTACTTTTTGATTACTTTTCTAAATTTACATTTCTAAGAATTTTCCAATTTTTTTCTAAATTGTTAATCATTTTCTAACATTTAAAGCAGACAGGGTTAACCTTACAGTAGTGCTCAACATCGATTACTGTCAGACTTTCAAAATCCTTCTTCACTTGAATTAAGATTATAATAATTGAACTATAAAGCACAGCCACCACAGATAGATTTAAAATCATAAGATACAGTTTAATAGTTATTATACTGTTTTTGAAATCAAATATTTGCATAGCTTTGACAGGAAATACTAGCATCTAACAATGTCTTTGGAAAAGAAAGTTAATTTAAAAAAACAAAAGCATATACACAAACCCAAATAGGAACAGTTATCAGCATGTGTCCAATACTCCTGAAACACTGGTGTCTCATATTGGATAGCAGTCAATGCAATTTAGGAAAGAAATCAATCAAATTTGTATGTGTGTGAAAATATTTAGGATGTAACCCCCTCTATGATCAGTAACATTTCCATAAGTAACTGTAATTTAATTATATTTTTTCTCAGTAACTGTAACAGATTACAGTTCCATTTATTTTGTAATTAAATTGTTACTCCGTTACGTGCAACTAGTTACTCCCCACCACTGTATATATATATGCAGTTGTGCTCAAAATTATTCATACCCTTGGTGAATACGATCAAAGGCAGCATAAATCTGCATTGTTTATTCATTTGATCTTTCATTCAAAAATTAAAAAAAAGTAACCTTTAATTGAAGTTTAAAAAAAAGTGGAAGTGGGGGGAAATCATATTATGAAATAAACATTTTTCTCTAGTACACAATGGCCACAATTATTGGTACCCCTAGAAATTCTTATGATTAAAATATCCCTGAAAGTATATTTCCATTCATATTTCCATTTTTTATCACACCAGGGTGACTAGGAACATGAAATTATTCATCCATGGCTTTCTGTTTACACTGATCAGCCTCATCTAGGACGGTGACGAGTCTGCTTACAGACAGGAGGTTGAGGAGCTGGCTGTCTGTTGCAGTCTTAACAACCTGGAGTTCAACATGCTCAAAACAGTGGAGATGATTGTGGACTTCAGGAGAAACCCCCCTGCACTCACCATCATGAACACCACTGTGGCTGCAGTGGAGTCATTCAGGTTCCTGGGCACCACCATCTCCCAGGACCTGAAGTGGGACACTCACATTGACTCCATTGTTAAAAAGGCCCAGCAGAGGTCGTACTTCCTTCATCAGCTGAGGAAGTTCAACATGCCACAGGAACTGCTGAAACAGTTCTACTCTGCCATCATTGAATCCGTCCTTCACACTTCAATAACTGTCTTGTTCAGCTCAGCTACCAAATCTGACCTCAGAAGTCTACAGAGGGTAGTCCGGACTGCTGAGCGAATCATTGGTACAACCCTCCCTACTCTCCAAGAACTGTAATCATCCAGAGTGAGCAAAATGGCTGGCAAAACCCTCTTTGAACTTTTGCTGTCAGGTCGACAAAACAGAGCTCTTGAGCACCAGAACGGCCAGGCACAGAAACAGTTTCTTCCCTCAGGCAATCCATCTCATGAACATTTGACAATAATTGTGGAACTCACAATTACTACTATAGATTATTACTATATACTATTATACATTATTTATTTAACACAATTATTTACATTTCAAATTTACACATATCATACTTGTACATACAAAACTGTCTATTGTTATATACCTGTACATACAATTGTCAATTTGTATGTTGTTATTCCTTATTTACTTGTTCTATTTTTATTCTTTTATTATCTGTGTTTTTGTTCTGTCACTGTCATTCTGTTGCACTGTGGAAGCTTCTGTCACTAAAACAAATTCCTCTGAAGGAGTGGATTGCAGATCTACAATGGCCCTCGTAATAATGTTAATTATAATATTTATTGAATAATTATTTTTCAAAGTTATATTTATGCATGTTAGAAAATAAGTTGAATATGGCTGTAGTCTGCTGTTTTACTCTCTAAGAAGCTGATCTCATTGTGTGTGTGTGTAGTTAACCATATTTGATAATATTCAGTGCAGAGCCCTGCAACCTTGAAGTACAGATAAGGAATGGTCACAGATAAGGGTTCTCTGCGTATGTGTGTGAATGTCTATCTTTGCAGCTAGATGCAGAGAGAGAGCTCTAGAAGGAAATCGTCATTTGCCGTCACCCTGATGTCCAAAGTAACAGATATATGTCTCTGGAGAGACCTATTGTGTCTGACCTCTGATCAATTGTCACCAAATCACTAGAAGATATGCTTTGAGTTTTACATCCATGTGTGGAGATTTTCTAAGTTTATCTAACAACCAGAATCTTGCTTATATATGTATTGAAGTAATTAGTGACCTCTGTTAGAGGATAACTATTGGTGTCTAGAACATGTACGCAGAGCGGCCTACGAACTCCGTGCGAGTGTTGAAGCTGACTTCTGCTGATGAAACTGCAAACTATTTTCTTCAGTAAATTTTTCTTTAATTAATCGCATCTCTGACTCCTGGTCTTTGTTCATCATACCTGGTCCATGGGTTTTAACTGTAATTCCCCAACATCTCGTACACATACCTGGCAATAACGCTCATTCCGACTCTGATTCTGTTTCAAAGGAATATAAATATGAGGAACACAAAGGCCAAATTCCCTTAATCATTGATCACAATGAGTAAAATCAAAGAATATATTTTTGATGTGCGCCAAAAGATTGTTGAACTTCACAAAATAGAAAGTGGCTGTAAGAAAAGAGCTAAAGCATTGAAAATTCTCATTTCCACCATCAGGGAAATAATTAAGATTCCAATCAACTAAAGATGTTACAAATCTGCCTGGAAGAGTTTGAGTCTCTATTTTTTCTTAAAGCGTGGTGAGGAGTCTGAGTGGCAAAAGACTCTGAGCAAGATCACAGCTGGAGAACTGCATAACCCTCTGGGGTCTGAGGGTGTTTTGGGGGCCTGGTGAAGTTTCGACATGCCCTGACATTTGTGCTTTTTTCAGTTACTTATAAAAATATAAATGGCTAAAGTCTAATAACACCGTAAACAGCACAAACTGTGCTATAATAATATGTTAGCAGCATTTATGTACATGATTGTGTTTTTGAGAAAGCAACGTTTATGCGTGGTTAGTGAAAAACTAAAATTTTGAAGTCACTGAAATAAGGCCATAAAACACATACAGAACATTTGTTTACAAGACTTTTGAGAACTGGATCTTGTAGCCTAGAGTTTTTGCTTCAAAAATATGTGAAAATCATCTTTTTTACTCACTCACAGAAAACAATATATTGATTTAAATTTTTAAAGACATGTTTTGTAATCGAAAGCCTATATGCGAGGGCGTCACAATGGCCTTGAATATTAAGTGATTCTCCCCTGAGAGACAAAGGGCCCTCCGCTAATGCCCATCAGTGTGACTATGACTTTGAGGCAGGCAAAACAGAATGTGAGGAGATTGAAATTTTTTTTTAAACTATTTGTATTTTATTTACAACACAGTATAATCAAAACATACATAATGAAGGTCAAAGACACATTATTGTGCACACTGATCTAACCACAGAGATGTGAACAGACTTTCACATTGAGTCATTTCTGCAACAGATTCTGTTCAACAAGTGAAACAAGTAAATCATACCTGATATTTACTTGTTTTATTTGTTTCTGCTTCTTTCCATGGATTCAAGAAGAAAAAAAAAACATAATCAGTAGTCAAGGAGCTTGTTTTACCATAGAATATCAGTGTAGTTGAAAATCTGATGTTGGTACAGCGCTGTCAGAGGAAAACAGTTTGAAGAGACTGAAAGTCAGCAGGATTCATCTGTGGTGCAGGTATCTGATTCAATAAAATAAACAACCAAAAATAAATAAATAAATAAATAAATAAATAAATAAATAAACATTTGTGAGCATGTAGCCATAGACTCATGCATGCTTTGTACTATCGTAAAAACAAAAACATTTTATATCTGAAAAACTAATTATTGTTTAGCACGTTATTAAAATCTATTTTTGAACAGAGTAGGCTAATAATAATAAACATGTTCTAAACATACTTAGACTTGTAGCATTCATCATGTTACAGTGTACATTCATATTACTTTTGTTTAGAGCATGAAAACATCATCGCGCGGACTTGCCTATCATATTCAAAATATTTTACTCAATTTCAAACATTGTAGTCAGGAATTATAGTTTGGGAAAAACCCAACTATGATTTTGTAGTCATATAGCCATCCTGAACATCATGTATGATTTTATAGTTGCGTAATATATGATTCTGCAGCCATAGACTCACGCATGCTTTGTACTATAAAAGGATGTACTTTGTACTATAAAAAAAGGATATTTTATATTTGAGAAGTAATTGTTATCATTTAGCATGCTATTAAAATATATTTGTGAACAGATTATTAATAATAAACATAGTCTAAACATTCTTAGATGCCTAGCATTCATCATGTTGTAGTTTGGGAAAAACCCAACTAGTAATGTGTTCAATTTTATGTCAAAATAACACGTTAACTAATGCAAAAAAAGAAACATTACTTACTCATCAGATTGATCTTCTCTTCCGGATGAAATCTTGTTCTTCTTTTGAGGGAAATCCAGCCGCCTTCTTGCAGAAACAAACAGTAGCCGCGATGAATGATCTCCTCTTGCTTTGTTTATGTTGGGCGTTTCCATGCGCACGTGTCTCACATGGACATTTACATATGAACGGCGCGAGTCGCGAGGGGGCGGGATTGCATTAAAGATAATGAGTTAGACGGGAAAGACTGAACATCGTGTTGGTTTCATACGGATTACTTTATCACAGAATGTTTGTTTTCAATATGATATTAAAAGTAGACACTTCAAGCTTTCTATAGATATAACTCCCATGTCTGTGTGCTGAGTTACAGTTCATTTTAGTGACGTGTTTCTAAAAGCAGTTCGCGGAGACGGAGAAGGCAGAGAGCGCACCCTGTTTGTTTTCTTTATTCTTCAAAAGCACAAAGTTTAGTTGTTATAATGAGTGTATACAAATAAAAGTAGACCCCTTACAGATTCGATTGGTGTATTGCTCTTATCTGTACGATCAAAAATGGCAGAGTAATTCAAGCTTATTTCGGCCTTATCAGGAAAATCTGCCACAAAACGCGTATCCGCGTTTGTCGACCCCAGAGGGGGGTCGACAATAGCTGAGTCTTTGGTCAGAAAGCCTAAAAAACTTATCAAAGCCCCTACATCACCAAATGTTGTTTGTAAGGTTTTCAAGAAAAGTGTAGAATAAAAACACTCTCATCCAAAAACAAACTCCAGCATATTCATTTGCTAGCCATGTCTGGAACTTCAAATGGCACTTTTTTTTATCTTTTATGTTGTGGGCCTATTTTTCTGCCAGAGATTCTGGAAATTTTGTTCAGACCGATAGCATTGTGGATTTTATCAAATACCAACAGATTAAAAAATTAAAAAAGGGGCACTGAGCACAAAACCAAGCTTCTGCTATGGCCATTCCAGTCCCCTGACCTGAACCCTATAGAAAATGAGTGAGATGAACTGAAAAGAAGAAGCACCAACATGGAGCTGTGAATCTGAAGGGTCTGGAGAGATTCTGGATGAAGGAATGGTCTCTGATCTCTTATCAGGTGTTCTCCAAACTCATCAGGCATTACAGGAGAAAACTCAGAGCTGTTGTTTTGGGAAAAGCAGGTTACAAAAAGTATTGAATAAAGGGTATGATTAAATGCGGTCAATGTGTATTAGAGAGAAATATTTATTTTATAATGAGATTTTCCCTCCATTTTAAATTCTTATTCTCCAATGAAAGATTAGGCTTTGTACATTTTTAAAATAAAGGATCAAGAGGATTAATGATAAAGATTTATTTTCACAGCCTTCTTTGATCAAATTTACCAAGGGTATGAATAATTTTGAGCACAACTCTTTGTGTGTGAATGTGTGTGTGTGTGTAAGAACTACCTGAGCTGAATTGTAATTAGAAGTATAGGTAAAATGAATTATTTGTTGGATTAATTTGTGAAATTTCGATTTCGGATTGTTCCATTATGATATCAATTGAAGAATTTGTAAAGCTCCTTCAGATGAGCTTTTAAATCTGTGTTCGAAAAACAGCTGTGGGAAATTGTGGAACAATATGAATTAAGTGGCGTTGATAAGCACTTGAGAAAAGATGAGGCCAGAGAAGTAACAAGAAAAAAATTGAGTGATCTTCAGATTTTACCTATTACGCCTAAACAAGTATCAGTTGGGGTTAATCCTGCAGCTCAAAAATCAGTTTCATTCGTTGGCTTGTCATTTGAGCAGCAGAAAGAGCTTATTAAAATGCAACAGTTGCATGAAAAGGAGATGCACGATCATGAGATAGAAACAGAAAAACGTAAATTGGATGATTTGATGAAATAGCGGACTTTGAAAAAATGAAACACGAGCAAAAATTAGTTGCAGAACGACAAAATCAACAGTTTCAGTTAAAGTTTGAGAGCTTGAGACTTCGAGGTGAGGGCAGATCAACTAGTGATCGTGCAGACTGTTCTTTTGGTATAATTAATAATTTGAAATTGTTGCCTGCGATCAATGAGAGCGATCCGGACGTCTTTTTCTTATTATTTGAAAGCATAGCAGACAAACAGGGATGGCCTGAGACTGACCGTACAGGTATGCTTCAATCTGTTTTAGTGGGGAAAGCTCAGGAGGCGTATACTTCTCTTTCAGTAGAGGAAAGAAAGAAGTATGATAGTGTAAAATCTGCTGTGTTAAAAGCTTTTAAACTGGTCCCAGAAGCTTATCACCAACATTTTCCTACTTGGAGGAAAAGTGAGAGACAAACACATGTGGAGGTTACACGAGAGCTGATGTACAACATCTAACGTACAGTCATTTAGTGAGTTGATGATGAAAATGATGATTATTGAACAGTTAAAAAACATTGTTCCCGATCAAATTGCAGTGTATATTAACGAAAATAAACCTCTCACTGCTATTGAAGCTGCATCATTAGCAGATGATTTCGTTCTGACTCACAAGAATCGATTTAGTTATGGGAATTGGGGTAATGGAAATCTTCATCTTAAACAATCGCAACGAAGTGATCGAAGTTCACCTTCTCAGAGGGTGAAATCTGATTCTATGTGTCGCTATTGTCTGGAAGTCAGACATTGGAAGAATGAATGTACTGTACTTGTCTCTCTTATCTAGAATTTCTCATGCAGAACTCGTCGTCGCCCAGAGGGATGATCTTGGGTTGAAAAGTTTGTTTGATGCTGTTCTCCCACCGGAAGATGTGGAGAGTGCCGCAACTGGATACTTTATACATGATGCGGTGCTGTTGCGCAAGTGGCTTGCTCAAAGAGAAGATTGCGGTGGTGAGTCACTTGTTCAAGTTGTTGTACTTGAGAAATTCAGAGATGTTGTACTCCGATTGGCTCATGGCGATATAGCCGGGCACTTAGGTGTAAAAAAGGTGTTTTGCAGAATTTTTATTGGCCGCTGTTGAAAAAAGATATCTCGCGGTTTATTAAAACGTTATACGTGCCAAGTGACTGGAAAACCTAATCAGCCACTGAATCAGTCTCCATTGTAGTGGACAGCACATTCCAGGGCCCAGTTTATGGCGGGGCCCCTCTCTGAACACAATAGTGGACAAAGGTTTCCAACATTTTGATTGGATCTTGGTGGACTAACATAAGCAAACTGTCCAACGCCATGAGATAAAGATGCCAGGACAACAGCCAGACACCTCTTAGAGGGCAAGAAGAAGACCTTTGGTACAAAGCCTGGGAAGGACAGGACTTCCTATTGGTCAAAATGCAGTTTCTGCCCTTCGCCCACCAACAGACTTATTCCTCAGGTTTTGGCCTGTGACTGCCATAAAAATTCCTTAGGACCTCTGGACACAGCAGCAGTGGGTGAAACAAACAGGGATCACAGAGTTCCATCCAAATCCATTCATAACTATGTTCTCAAACCTTAAACTGATGCAAACTACAACACACACATCTTATACTTATTCAGAGAAATAAGTATTCTCAGTGACAGCGACGTGTAGTGCAACATCTTACACAAACTCAGCTGTTAATGGACAAATGAATGCATGCATGACAGTTCAATCTTCTTCCATCATGTTTGGACTTAATGTGTTCGTAACATTGCCAAAGGTATTCTGGTTGTGGTTTGGTAAGTGAATGATGCATTGGTAAAACTTTAGTGACACTTTTTTAAATGTGTGTTTGGACTATGCAAATAAGTTCCACAGGAGGAAAGAAGGGTGGGCCACACTGTGTCCCCCCACTCTGATGGAAATAGCCAATCACAGCCTGGAAATGGAGAAGCACCAGATTGCAATCTCCTCCTCATCGGAAAGAGATAAAGGTACCTTTCCAAAAGACACACCTCCGTTCTGAGTCTGAGTCTCAAAAGGGAAAGACGTTAACAGATAAACCCGTTCTGAGTCTCCGGCCCGTAAGGGAAGGGAGAGTAACAGACACACCCATTCTGAGTCTGAGTACTGCAATGGAAAAGACATAAACAGATACACTGTTCTGGTTCTGAGTCTCCGGCCTGTTACAGGGAAGGTAGCAACAGAAACAACCCGTTCTGAGTCTCCCATCCAGAGAGACAGTAGCAGATACACCAGATCGGAGTCTCCGGCCTGCAAGGGTGAGACATTAACAGATACACAGTTCCTGAGTCTCCAGCTTTGAGGCAGCAACAGATACGACCACATTCTGAGCCTCCAGCCTGCAAGGAAATAGATAATCTACGTTCAGACTTCATTCAGAGTCTTCGTCCAGTGAGACCATCCTAGAGAGACAAAGCGGATCGACCAAATTCTGGGTCTCTAGCCCAGAGAGGCAGAAGACACACAGACATTTGCAACAAGGTTAAGCTCTGGCAAGCAAACCTTCACTCCAAGGTACCTTTGCTTGCGTGTTCCAGGCTAAGGACCTTCTGCACCTACTTCAGGGTCACATCTGCGTGTTCCAGATTTTAGGACCCTTTGGTGCTCCAGGAGATCAACATCCTCCAGCGCTTCGTGTTCAAGGCTGTCGAAACGGATTCCTGCTCCTTTCCCCACTGTATTGTTACCAGTACAACCAGTGGATGAAGTCACTGCCACCGGACTGCTCACTCAACCACAGAGAACATAACTATCACCTATCCAAACCTCTTCCAGAGACCTTGGCGTTGTTGTGTATTATCAGTATATGATTTTTCTAATTGACATTAGATGTTATATAGCTGATTGCAGTTGATAACAAATAATCTTTCAGGTATTTGTTTGATGCATAATAAGGTTCTTCACCTTACTTGTTTCAGAGTAGTGACAGTTTATCTTTCCAGATAACGTAGCTCTGACATAGCAACATCCAACATACTAAAATGTTCGCAGAAATTTTAAAGCAGTTGGGAATTCAATATCACCGTTCCAGCGCATACCATCCTCAAAGTCAGAGAGCACTGGAACCGTTTCACCAAACGCTTAAGTCTCTTTTACGTGCGTATTGCATTGAATTAAATCAGTGCCAGCATTTCCTTCTCAATAACAGAATAACTGAATTGATAGGAATTAAACTTGAGTGAGAAATAACTAATTAGATGACTACTACCACCATGATGAATCTGGAGAAGAACTTGACTTGCGTCAACCTGAATCTCAAACGGAAGACCACTTTGGGGCGCTGCTAATACAGGAGCAGCAGTCAACAACAACAACTTCACATTCTCAAATGCCTTTTGACAATGTGGGGTCTACTCAAATTGAGTGGAGTTCTTTAAAAGTTTAGTCAACGAACAAATGACCGTCCTTCCTCCCAGTCTCGATTTAATTCAACGCAATACGCACGCAAAAGAGACTTAAGCGTTAGGTGAAACCGTTCCAAGCGCTCCCTGACTTTGAGGATGGTATGCACTGGAACAGTTTCACCAAACGCTTAAGTCTCTTATCCGTGCATATTTCATTGAATTAAATCGAGACTGGGAGGAAGGATTTCCATGGCTTTTGTTAGCTGCAAGGGAGGTCACGAAGTCTAATCTGTGTTTTAGTCCCAACGAATTAGTTTTTGGGCATAAGGTGCGCGGTCCACTTGCCGTTGTGGGTGATCAGTTAAAAGGTAAACAGCCACCAAAAAGTCTGCTTGAATATGTAAACGTTTTAGAAGATGCTTATTTTTAGCTGGTCAAGCAACATGGAAAAATTTGGAAAAGGCGCAGATAAAGATGAAAAAATTGTTTTATCGCCAGCCTGAACAGCGTGTATTTAATCCTGGGGATCAGTTTTTGGCATTGTTGCCTTTAGCGGACTCTCCATTCTGCACAAAATTTGTAGGACCATATACTGTTGTGCGTGCATTGTCCAATCTTAATTATGAAATCGCAACTCCAGACAGAAAGAAAAAAACCAAGTCTGTCATGTAAATTTATTGAAGCCTTTTTTCTCCCGCGATGGTCAACAAACTGATGTTAAATCATCCGCTGTGGTCAGTCCTGTGACTGATGGGCAGGGTCAGTCTTTGGTGGGAGAGAAGGAAGGTGTTAAAGTTCTAGATGATGCTGTAATGCAAACTTGATTAAAAAATTCTGAGACTCTGAAAGATTTGAAGAGCTTGTTGTCCCATATATCTGTTTTGCAGCGAGCAGAGCTGTCACGGTTGATATGCAAGTTTCCATCATTGTTTTAGGATGTTCCATCACAAACTCATTTAATAGAGCACGACGTGGATGTGGGTGATGCTTCACCTATACGTCAGCGCTTTTATCGCGTCCCTTTTGAAAAACGTCTAAAGTTGGAGTCAGAGATTCAGTATATGCTGAAGAATAATATCGCAAAACTGTCTTGTTCGAGTTGGGCTTCGCCGTGTTTGCTGGTTAGAAAACTGGATGGACCGTTCAGGTTTTGTACAGACTATAGAAAAATTTATAAAATCACCAAACCTGACGCTTTTCCACTCCTGAGGATGGAGGATTGCGTTGATCAAGTAGGCTCGGCGAGATATGTCAGTATATTCGATTTAATTAAAGGGTACTGGCAGGTGCCTTTGACACCTCGAGCACAGGAAATCACTGCTTTTATAACTTCTTCGGAGCTGTACTCTTATTCTGTCATACGCTTCGGGTTGCACAACGCTCCGGCAACATTTCAAAGATTAATGAATCGTGTAGTCTTTGGTTTAGAAGGCTGCGCGGTGTATTTGGACGATGTTATAGTTTACAGCGATGGCTGGGATCAGCATGTGACACGGGGTAGGAGATTTATTTTGTCATCTAGCAGAGGCTAATTTGACTGTGAATTTAGCTAAATGTGATTTTGCATGGGCAACGGTTTCTTATTTGGGAAAAGAGGTGGGCCAAAGCATAGTGCACCCTTTGCGCGCTAAGGTGAGCGCAATAGAGCATTTCCCTACTCCTTGTACTAAAAAAGAGCTCATGAGGTTTATTGGGATGGCCAGTTACTAATCGCAGTTTTTGCCCCAATTTTTCATTGGTCATTTGTCCATTGACTAATCTTTTAAAGAACTCTACTAAATTTTAGTGGACCCCACATTGTCAAAAGGCATTTGAGAATGTGAAGTTGTTGTTGACTCCTGCTCCTGTATTAGCAGCGCCCCAAAGGGGTCTTCCGTTTGAGATTCAGGTTGATGCAAGTTAAGTGGGAGCAGGAGCGGTTCTTCTCCAGACGCATCATGGTGGAATTAGTCATCCAATTAGTTATTTCTCATGCAGGTTTAATTCCTATCAATTCAATTATTCTGTTATTGAGAAGGAAACGCTGACACTGATCTGGGCACTTCAACATTTTGATGTGTATGTGGGGGGAGGGTCCCCAGTTGTCGTCTATTTGGATCACAATCCTTTGATATTCCTTCACTCATTACAGAGTCCGAGTCGACGCTTAATGAGATGGATACTGTTCTTACAGTCCTATAACTTGAAGAGTAAACACATTAAGGGAGTTGAGAATATTTTAGCGGATATCTCATCATGCATCATGTTCTGGAAATAAATCGTGAGAATTTCTGCTGAGATCTTGCGAGAGGTCACGGAAACCTTTCCAATGTAAGTTAAATATTAATAATAATTAGATATTACAAATAGTTTGGTAGAAAAACAGTGTTTTTACGTTTTATCGGTGCAAAGATGAGTAGTGGTGATATTTTGTACATTTGCAACTGCTTTTTATCACTTAATCAGAAGCACCACAAATTAAAATTGTCATGTTATAGAGACTACTGAACAGACATTTAGAAGCTAATTTTAAAATGCAAAGTATTTAAAATTAAAATAAAGCTGTGTAAACACTTGCATTTTTACAACACTATAACTGTGTCCCATCAGGTAATGAAAAGTTTGACACACACATGTGGTCTTCATCCTCACTTGGGCCAAACACAAGAAATACGTCATATAAGCTGTCAAATGGTCAAGTGCAAAGACCGCAAGTGTTGGTTTTTGGACAAGGCATTGGTTTGGGTGTTTTGGTTTCTTTTCTCTGTTTTCAGGTTCTGTGATTGGGGCATGACTGGAGCGCACCTAATGCTCGTCATAGCTGTTATTTAAACCTGGTGCTAGAGTTCATTGTTGCCGCTGCTCCCCTGTTTCTTGAGCAGTTTTCCAGAGCTGAGCTCCAATTTTGTGGCATTATATAGTTTGTTTTGCATCCACTGACTAGCGCTGACCACACTTCACTTTGTACATCCATTCACCTGCATTTCATACTGATTGATATTACTGATACTGACTTTGGGATTGTTATTTTTGGTTATTTTTGTTGTAATAAATATTATGCTAGAAGTTATTCCGCCATGTCTTCTCCCTTTGTTACATATTTGAGCCCACAAACACACACATAGACATGAAATACATTGTTGGAGAGTAGCTAGTTACATGTAACAGAGTTACATAATTTAATTATTTATATATAATGACTTAATGAGAGAGGATTTCATGAGTCATGCTGCAATAAATTTGTGTGAGTTTAATCATAAAATATCTTCCTTTTTAAGGGGTAGTAACAATGAGAAGGCTTTTAGGGTCTTTAATTTGAACAGTTTATATTCAAAATGTTTCCAAAAAATTTATTTTATGGCTCATGTGTTTTTTAAAAATATAAGTTGTTACCTTGATGATAACTGATTGTCTCCCTTGCGTAGGACATGCCAATTTGATAAGGTGTATTCTGATTGGTTGATTGTTTTATCTTGAAAATTAAAAGATGAAAAATGTGTGGGGGGTTTTCACATATAATACAACTTTT